>CM037593.1:128727429-129234929 GCA_021018995.1 Chloranthus sessilifolius | reverse complement strand
ACCTTTGTTTGTATATAATCCCCCAAATTTATGATGTAGAATGCCCCAAATCAGCTCAAGTCCCCATTTTACTATAGAGTTTCTAATAAGTATGGTTCTTTATCTTTTATAAATGTAAAAACATAGCATGCTTAGGGATAAACAGTGATTTAGAATTGGTCACTGATTTTATACATGTCATTATTTTTCATCAAGTGTGCCACCTCCGGTGAAAGCCCTGGTGTCGAGATCTAGAGGTCATGATTGCATCAGACACAATCTCCACCATCTGATCTAAAGTGGCCGAATGCTTTTAAAATGGCCAGCTAATACATAGATCCAGATCATTTTTTCACCACTTTAATCACACAACTGAGATTTTGTTTTGAGGCAATCTTGGATCTACCAAATCCCCACATTTGAGCGCTCACAGAAGGTGATACACTTGATGAAAATTAGTGTTATATGTAAAAATTAGTAACCCTATATCAAAACTTTAGGGATATAATAAGAGTTCATATTAGGTACCCAACCTGAGTGCCAAAAGTTCTTTCATTGTCATATTTCATAATCATGCTCTACAAATCTATCTATGATGTGGTGGAGAAGAAACATTTCTACGATAGGATTCAAAGTAGTCAAGCCTTTATTATGAACGGCTAAAATATTGTGGAGATAGAGATGTTTTCTCATCCCACTCTTACATATCTTCAAATCATGATATATATGGGCATAGCTAGGATTTCCACTAGTGGTGGCTGGCAGTCATCAGTAGACGTTAATACTTATTTTACCTTCGATTTGGGGGCTTATTCACCATAAATTTGGGAGCTTATATCAAAAGATAGTTGTATAAGAAGAGTATCTAATTCAAATTCAAGAGATAAATGGGGGCTTCGCCCCACAATCTTGTATGTGGCTACGCCAATGTTTCTATATATATCTATACACAGACACACACTCACAGGCATAGCCACATAGAAGGGAGTGAGGGCTCAAGCCCCCATTTAACTCTATAGTCTTTATAAAGTATGGTTCACATAAAACCTTTGATTATATATAATCCCCCAAATCTATGATGTAGAAGGCCCCCAAATCGGCTCAAGCCCACATTTAACTCTAGGGTTTCTAATAAGTATGGTTCTTTATCTTTTATAAAGTTAAAAACATAACATGTTTAGGGATAAATAAAATAACAAATTTAAAGAACTATTAAAATTATTTTAATAACCAATTGAAAACAAAACTAATTATAAACAGTGATTTAGAATTGATCACTGATTGCATACACATGACCTTATTTTTCATCAAGTGTGCTGTTAGGATTTCTACCCACACTACGAACTCTTTATCGTGATGAATGCGAAAAAATAAGAAGATTCAGAAAAAAAATAATCACACTTACAACACAAAGATTTACGTGGTTTACCCAATCGAGGGCTACGTCCACGGGAGTATATGCACTATTTTTATGAATGTTTACAATACACACTCTCTTCTCTCTAGTGCAAAATCAATCAAGATCTAGCACGGTCTTCAACAATAAATTCATTGTTAAACCAAGGACACAGTTCTTTAAATAAGAGAGAAGAGATCTTTCAGAATATAATCAAGATTCTGGCACAAGAACAACTTCAATCGAATCTTCAATCCCTAAGCTATTCTTCAATACTTTTTCTCTTAAAGTATTCTCACAGTTTTCTCACATGAAACTTTCACCAAGCTCTCTCTGGATCCTTAGAGAAAAACTTTTTGCAAATAGGCACCAAGCCCTTTTGGAAGCATGACTCAGCAATCTTGTAAGTTTTGCAAGTATTCAAAATACTTCTAAAACAATTTCAAAAAATCAAACCTGCGGATCTGGATCTGCCCAACAGTCAATCGATTGATTTTCCAACCTCAATCGATTGACACCGGTGGTTGGAACTAAACCTTATTCAACAATCTCCACCAAGGTTTCATCCCCAACCACGTCACTGCCCCAACAGGCGTCAACATTTTCGACAAATGTTAATTAAGTTTAGGCAATGCCCAAACTTCTTCTGTGAAATCGGGTTAATCAACTTGTTCACTGCATTCTCTTTCATAAGTGCAAGTGTTAACAAGACCATATCATTAAATTTTTCAGGATATTTCTTTATCCTCTCTGACCTTCTTAAGGTAGTCTGAACCGGTACCTAGGACTGCAAGTCTTGAGAAATTATGCCATCATGCTCTATCTCAGAGTCTTCTTTCTTATCTTGCTCATGTCTTTCAACATCAAGTTGTACCTTAGGTTCATCAGATGACTGAGGTTTGCTTTCCACCTTTTTCATCAGAAACTCATCTTCGTTGAAAGTAACATCTCTTTCAACTATCACTTTGTGAGATTCTGTATCCCACAAACGATAACCTTTGACTCTTTCATCATGGCCAATCAAGACACACTTTTTAGATTTTGGATCCAACTTGGATCGTTCACTTCCCTGAAGTAATGTATAAGCCGCACATCCAACCACCCTCAAGTGAGAGTAATTCCCGTGTCTTCTGTACCAAACCTCATCTGCAATTTTTGAGTTCCATGCCGCTGAAGGCGACCGGTTGACCAAGTAACATGCTGTGTTCACTGCCTCTGCCTAGAACCCATGACTCAAGCAGGAATGGTTCAACATACATCGCGCTTTTTCTAATAGTATTTTATTTATCCTCTCTGCTACACCATTTTGCTAAGGGTTTTCGGGAACTGTTAAGTGCCTAACAATTCCTTAATTTTTACAGTAAACCTTGAACTCTGATGATAAGTATTCCCCACTATTATCTGATATTAGAATCTTCACCTTTCTATCTGTCTGCTTTTCAATCATACTCTGCCACTGCATAAATTTATGAAAAACATCCGATTTATTTTTAATCGGATACACCCAAACTTTCCTGGAATAGTCATCCATAAATGACATAAAGTAGTTAGCTCTACCTATTAAAGTGACTTGAGCCAATCCCCATACATATGAATATATGTAATCAATCAGCCTCTCCTTCGAAGTGTGTTTTTCAATAGAGAAACTGACTTCTTCTATTTCTCAAAAATACAATCTTCACAAAAATTCAGTTTACAAGTTTGAATTTCAGAAATTGTTTTATTCTTTATAAGCTCTGTCAGGCCATGTTCACTCATGTGACCAAACCTTTTGTGCCACAAATCATAGAGGTCCTTGGAATCTTTTGTAGTTATAACACCACTGCCGTTGATTGTGTTGCCTACTAAAGTATACAGATTCTCCATCTTTTCACCTTTCATCAAGGTCATAGCACCACATACAACCTTTAGTTTATCAGATTTTAGGATAACTCGACATCCTATCTTATCCAATGCCCCTAACGAGATCAGATTTTTCTTCAGATCAGGCACATGCCTAACCTCAGTAGAGTGCAAACATAATCATCAAATATCTTGATTATGATCGAACCGATACCCACTGCTTCACATACACTGTTATTCCCCATCAAAATCGTCCCACCATTGGCTATCTTATACTGGTCAAACCAATCCCTGTACAGACACATGTGATACGATGCCCCTGAATCTAGGATCCATCTATCATCAAACTGACTGGAGCTTAATAATGTACACAATAGGTCTTCATCAGAATTTGACTTAGCAACACTAGTCTGTTGCGAAGTCCCTTCATCACCCTTATTATTATTTAATCTCTGTTTGCAATATTTACGAATATGTCCTGATTGCTTACAGAAGTAACTTATAATATCCTTTTTGTCACCCTTGGGTTTGGACCTGCTATTTCCTCTCGTTGATTTGTTATCCCCTCTGAATTTGTCTCTTTTGCGATCATAGTTCCGACCCTTTCGCTCAAGAGACTAATCCCTTCGGAGTTAGATTCGGACAGTTTTCTTAATTCGTCGGAAAGAAGTGCATCAGTCACTTTTTCGACGGTAATAGTATCTTTATCATAAATTAATGTGATAACAAAGTACTCATAAGATGGTGACAACGAGGTGAGCAAGAGAAGTGTTAAATCTTTTTCTTCAAGTTTCACCTCAATGCTCAATAGTTCACTAACTATTTTATTAAACGAATTAAAATAATCATGGATACACGTACCAGGCTTCATACAAAGGGTGTAGAGTTACTTCTTCATGAAGAGTCTGTTGGATGATGACTTTGTCATGTAGAGAGATTCCACCTTCTTCCACAGATCTACGGTCGTCTTCTCGTGAAGAACATTATACAGAACTTTATCGGACAAGCACAATTGGATAGTGCTTACGACCCTCTTATCAATAGAGTTCCACTCTTCATTGGACATCTCTGCCTTCTTTTCCATCTCTTTTCCAAGTAGGGCATCATCAATGCCTTATTGGACAAGGATATTTGTGACCTTGATTTGCCACAAAGTGAAGTTATTCTTCCCAGAAAACTTCTCCACCTCAAATCGTGCATTCGATACCTTCATCACCATTGTAGCGTAAACTTCACTTTGATACCAATTGTTAGGAATTTTACCCACACTACGAACTCCCTATCGCGATGAATGTGAAAAAATAAGAAGATTCAGGAAAAACATAATCACACACATAACACAAAGATTTACGTGGTTCACCCAATCGAGGGCTACGTCCATGAGAGTATATGCACTATTTTTATGAATGTTTACAACACACACACTGTAATATCCCGAAAAATCACGTTAAACAGTGACCTCGGGATCCATGCCCGATTAGTCACAAGTTTGACCAATTAGGAGATCAAGGGTTAGCATAGAGTGTGATGAACGGATGAGATGTGATGGGTTGAGTGTTTATGTGGTGTGTGATGGGAATGTGAAGTCGCATACACCTATCGCGGTGTATGTGCTCAACGCACAAGAGAGGGGATAGATAAAAGGGTTTAATAACCCTAAAAATCTGTATTTTGGTTGTTGAGAGAGGGGTAAAGAAGAGAGAGAGAGGAGTAAAGAGATTGAACAAGAGTTATTGTGTGATTGGAGGGGGGATTCTAGCATTAAAGAGACCAATTCAACGCGAGGAATCCGTTCAAGCAAAAGCTGGAACCTTAGCCTTTCCAACCACTCGATTGAAATCAATTTGAGATTGATTGAAGGTAAGATTTTTGTAGTTTAAATGCATGGATTAAAAGGGTGAATAGTGGTTAGAAATAGTGTGAAATGTAGGACAAAGGTTTAGAGAAATGGAGGAAAAAAAAAAGTAAAGGAAGAGATTGGGAAGAACAACCAAAAGGGGGCTGAATCTGGCAATTTCGATTAATCGAAATTGGGTTTCGATTAATCGAAATTGGGTTTCGATTAATCGAAATTGGCCAAGAAGTTGAAAAGTCAGAGGACCCCGATCTCGATTAATCGAATTGAGTTTCGATTAATCGACTTTAGATTTCGATTAATCGAATTGGAAATCGATTGATCGACTGGGAACCTACAGTGAACTCCAGTGGAGGAAAGAAAACAGCTTGGAGAAATCGACTAATCGAAATGGGAATTCGATTAATCGATTTAGAATTTCGATTAATCGATTTGGGATCGATTAATCGATTTTGGAGATTCGATTACTCGAATTGAGAATCGACAGGATAGAGTAGAGAATTTCGATTAATCGAATTGGGTTTCGATTAATCGAATGGGAATCTCGATTAATCGATTTGAGAATCGATTAATCGATATTGACTTTCGATTAATCGATTTTGGAAATCGATTAATCGAATCAGATTCGATTAATCAATTTTGGAGTTCGATTAATCGATTGGGCTAGTTTATGTTGACTTTTGAGTTTGACTTTAAGCTTCATGGAGGGTCTTGGACCTCCTTTATTGCATCTTTAGTGATGTGTTTCACATGTTATGTGGTACCATAGGTGGTACGTGTGAGCTAGTGCACAAGGAGCCACGTGAGACCTTGATGCATTGGTCGAACGAAGACTTGAGGTAGGGAACACCTTGAATATGTACTTTATTTTGCAAGAGCATGTATGTAGTGATATAGAATTCAATTCAAAATGTTTTTATTGCTTAAGAATTGTGAAAAGTGTGTGTGCGTGACATCCATAAGAGTAATTATAATGAACCATCCTCAGGGGATGAGGAAGTAAAGAGATAAGAGCATCAGGTGTGATGCAAGTGAATGGATACATCCCAGGGATGTATCCAAGATTGAATCATGTTTGATAGGGCCTAACTGATATAAGATAGCACATTTACACGGTGAATAACTATATGTAAGGCACCGATATTTTTGTTATTTGAGGTTTGATAGGGTACCCCACCGACGTGGCGGGATATCCACGATTGACACGGCAGGATATCCGTGACCGATACAGCGGCGAAACCGTAGGCCAGTGCGGAGGCTTATCCGTACACAGTAAGCACACCCCAGGGGTGTTGATTTGAGACAAGTGAAATCCCGCCACCAATCCCCAGGGGAAAGGGGCTTGGGTACTATTTGTATTCCCAGGGAATACGTTAAAAGTGTCTATATAGATGACGATGATGGGTATCTCATCGGGGCTCAATGCTATATTGCTCGGGGATTACTTAAGTTGAAAGTTTAAGTTTTGCTTTAGGCCTTTTCAACATCATTCATGAATAAATAAAGACATGAGTAAACTACCAGTCAAATATAATACTTTTTAACTGTTTTCATCAGTAACTGCATAGACATATCATGCATGGCATATCATGGAATATATGCGAGTAATAATTTATATGTTCAACTGTGTTTTGTTCCCTATTGAGCTAGGATGTAGCTCACCCTATAGACTATACGTCGCAGGTCCACTACTAGCAGCTGCCGAGGCTTCAGGAGATGCTGACCCCGGTGAGTCGGACCTTGCGGCCGGAGACGAGTTGGAGCCACCTCCTGAGGACTTCTTCTAGAAGACTTCGTTGTGCCGCTTTGAGGGCTTTTGGATAGAGATTTGCACGGCTTGGTATGCCAAGCCTTGTTTTGGCTAAACAATGTACATGTATAAATTGAGATTATTCTTTTGAGGCGAACCATCCGTGATGATTTGCTATCATCGATGGTTCAGATCGGTTCTCCATTCATGCAGAGGCATGAGGGTAGAACTGTCTTTTGAGAAATGCTTTTATATAGATTTAAATTCCGTAGTTTCATTTACTATTTCATTTTTACTTGATATGCCAATGTTTCGTGCTTAGCTAAGGGGCACGGTCAAGATGATCGTGCTGATGGCACGGGTTTCGGGGTGCCGAAATCCAGGCTGTCACACACACTCTATTCTCTTTAGTGTAAACTCAATCAAGATCTAACACAATCTTCAACAACAAATCCGATGTTAAACCAAGGACGCAGTCCTTTAAATAAGAGAGAAGAGATCTGTCGAAATATAATCACGATTTTGACATAAGAACGGCTACAATCGGATCTTCGATCCCCAAGCTATTCTTCAATATTTTTTCTCTCAAAGTATTCTCATAGTTTTCTCACATGAAACTTTCACCAAGCTCTCTTTGGATCCCTAGAGAAAAACTTTCTGCAAATAGGCACCAAGCCCTTTTGGAAACATGACTCACCAATCTTGTAAGTTTTGCGAGTATTCAAAATACTTCTAAAACAATTTCAAAAAATCAAACCTATGGATCTGGATCCGCCCAACAGTCAATCGATTGATTTTCCAACCTCAATCGATTGACATCGGTGGTTGGGATTAAACCTTATTCAACATGTGCCACATCCAGTGAAAGCCCTGTTGTCGAGATCTAGAGGTCATGATTACGTCAAACACAATCTCCACCATCTGATCCAAAGCGGAAAAATGCTTTTAAAATGACCAACTAATACATAGATCTAGATCATTTTAAAAGTGTTTCACCACTTTAATCACACAACAGAGATTTTGTTTTGATGCAATCTTTGATCTACCAAATCCCCACATCTGAGCACTCACAGAAGGTGATACACTTGATGAAAATTAGTGTCACATGTAAAAATCAGTTATCAAATATCAAAACTTTAGGGATAAAATAAGAGTTCATATTAGGTACCCAACCTGAGTGCCAAAAGTTCTTTCATTGACATATTTCATAATCATGCTCTACAAATTTATCTATAATGTAGGAGAGAAGAAACATTTCTACGATGGCATTCAAAGTAGTCAGGCCTTTATTATGAACGGCTAAAATATTGTGGAGATAGACATGTTTTCTCATCCCAATCTTACATATCTTCAAATCATGATGTATATATATATATATATATAGGGGTGTAACTAGGATTTTCCACTAGTGGGGGCTGGTAATCATTAGTAGACGCTAATACTTATTTTACATTCGATTTGGAGGCTTGTTTACCATAAGTTTTGGAACTTAAATAAAAAGATAGTTGTATAAGAGCAGTATCTAATACAAATTCAAGAGCTAAATGGGGGCTTCGGCCCTACACTCTTGTCTGTGGCTACGCCAGTGTGTGTGTGTGTGTGTACACACACACACACACACACACACACACACACACACACACACACACACTGGCGTAGCCACATAGAAGGGAGTGAGGGTTCAAGCCCCCATTTAACTCTATAGTCTCTCTTAAGTATGGTTCTTATAAAACCTTTGTTTGTATATAATCCCCAAATCTATGGTGTAGAAGGCCTCAAATTGGCTCAAGCCCCCATTTAACTCTAAAGTTTCTAATGAGTATGGTTCTTGATCTTTTATAAAGGTAAAAACATAACATGCTTAGGGACAAATAAAATAAACAATTTAAAGAATTATTAAAAAAAATTTAATAACCAATTGAAAACAAAACTTATTATAAACAATGATTTAGAATTGATCACTGATTGCATACACATGACATTATTTTTCATCAAGTGTGCCACCTCCAGTGAAAGCCCTGGTGTCGAGATCTAGAGGTCATGATTGTATCAGAAACAATCTCCACCATCTGATCCAAAGCGGCCAAATGCTTTTAAAATGACTAGCTAATACATAGATCCAGATCATTTTAAAAGTGTTTCACCACTTTAATCACACAACTAAGATTTTGTTTTGATGCAATCTTTGATCTACCAAATCCCCACATCTGAGCGCTCACAGAAGGTGATACACTCAATGAAAATTAGTGTCACATGTAAAATTCAGTTACCCTATATCAAAACTTTAGGGATAAAATAAGAGTTCATATTAGGTACCCAACCTGAGTGCCAAAAGTTCTTTCATTGAAATATTTCATAATCATGCTCTACAAATCTATCTATGATGTGGGGGAGAAGAAACATTTCTACGATAAGATTCAAAGTAGTCAAACCTTTATTATGAACGGCTAAAATATTGTGGAGATAGAGATGTTTTCTCATCCTGATCTTACATATCTTCAAATCATGATGTATATATATAAGGGTGTAGCTAGGATTTTCCACTAGTGGGGGCTGGCAATCATCAGTACACGTTAATACTTATTTTACGTTCGATTTGGGTGTTTGTTTATCATAAATTTTGGAGCTTATATCAAATGATAGTTTTAAAAGGAGAGTTTCTAATACAAATTCAAGCGCTAAATGGGGGCTTCGGCCCTACACTCTTATATGTTGCTACACCCGTGTGTGTGTGTGTGTACACACACACTTGCGTAGCCACATAGAAGGGTGCGAGGGCTCAAGCCTCCATTTAACTCTATAGTCTCGATTATGTATGGTTCTTCTAAAACCTTTGTTTGTATATAATCCCCCAAATCTATGATGTATGGTTCTTTATCTTTATTTAACTCTATAGTTTCTAATAAGTATGGTTCTTTATCTTTTATAATGGTAAAATCATAACATGTTTAGGGATAAATAAAATAACCAATTTAAAGAACTATTAAAAAAAATTTAATAACCAATTTAAAACAAAACTAATTATAAACAGGGATTTAGACTTGGTCACTGATTGCATACATATGACATTATTTTTCATCAAGCGTGCCACCTCCAGTGAAAGCCTAGGTGTCGAGATCTAGAGGTCATGATTGCATCGGACACAATCTCCACCATCTGATCCAAAGCAGCCAAATGCTTTTAAAGTGACCAGCTAATACATAGATCCAGATCATTTTATAAGTGTTTCACCACTTTAATCACACAATTGAGATTTTCTTTTGATTCAATCTTTGATCTATCAAATCCCCACATCTGAGCGCTCACAGAAGGTGATACACTTGATGAAAATTAGTGTCACATGTAAAAATAAGTTACCCTATATCAAAACTTTAGGGATGTAATAAGAGTTCATATTAGGTACCCAACCTGAGTGCCAAAAGTTCTTTCATTGACATTTTTTATAATCATGCTCTACAAATCTATCTATGATGTGGGGGAGAAGAAACAATTCTACGATGAGATTCAAAGTAGTCAGGCCTTTATTATGAATGGCTAAAATTTGTGGAGATAGAGATGTTTTCTCATCCCAATCTTACATATTTTCAAATCATGATATATATATATATATATTAGAGCAAAAGTAAAAAAATAAATAATACCAACTCATTTAAAGAAAACTTACAAAATTGGAGATATCAATAAAATAAAATATAGAAGTAAATACAATCAGATTTTTCAAGATTGATCAATTGTATGCCAGCTTGATTGGTGCACATAGATGGTTCGGCTCAAAGTTATTTGCCTGGCTGATCAAAGCTATAGCCTGACCTAACCAAACCCGACCTCACCGGTCAGGAGTATATAGTCTCTTCACTTTTTTGAATTCTTTTATTGTCATATCATGACAAGACATTTCCCTTGACACCTGCGCTGCCTACCTCCGTCAGGTATAATTGCGTGCGCTACCTATTCTACCTACCACTATCGGTAGCAAACCACGATGTGAATAACCCGGGTTAGTGCCTTCTACACTTTCCATATGTCCGCTTCGCATTGGGGGGCGTAGTTTGTTCGCCTGAGCAAATTTTCTAGTTCGCCTGAGCAAATTTTCCAATATATATATATATATATATATATACTGCTCTGCTGCCTCATCAGTACGCTAGGGGCCAAGGTGTCAAATCGGGTATCGGTTTGCTCAAGGCCAATGTGAATCGGCCGATACGTATCGGCCAATTATTTAAAAAAAAAATACAAATCTCGGTCGAAATCGAGATATATCGGCCGATACTGAGTTGGATACCAATACGTATCGGTTTAGCCGAAAATCGATATGTATCGCCGATACATATCAGTATCAGCTGATTTTTGATACCATGCTAGGGCCTTTAAAGGGATGTTATGCCAACAATCCAAGCCGTCAAAATATAGCTCATACATTAAACAACAGTGGCTGGTAATCACACTTTTGAGAGATTTAAATCATTCAAAATAAGCATAATCAATAAGAAGGGAATACAGGTTCAAAACATATATGGAAATTAAGAAAAGGGAGCCATTACTTGCACACGTTTTTCAAGTGATTGCACCAAATTTAAAAGAAAGACTTGCAAGTTTGGCAATCTCTACTATGTGAAAACACCATCTACGCTGTTTGATTTGAAGGTCATGATTTAAAGATATCAATTGCAAAAGGTTAGAACAAAACATAATTTTGATCATTTGATTAAATGGAGTCAAAGGCTATTTTATAATTCAACAATTGACTGCAATAGAGGATATGACAAGTATCATGTTTTGCTCCAATTTTATGTACCAGAGATCTATTGATCATGAACTTCAAATCAGACGACCCATATTACATTTTTTACACATCACATGGCCCTAAAATATCAAGTCTTTCTTTAAATTCGGTGCAATCATATTTGAATGGCTCCCTTAAAATATACACACACACACACACACACACACACACACATATATATATATATATATATATATATATGGAAAAGGCCTCCGTCCTCCATGGGAGGACGGTCACCGTCCTCCAACCTTCCACGTGGAGCTCCATGTGACACCCAAAACATTTTTTGGGGGCCACGTGGACCTTAGGTGCATTACTTAGATCATCTTTGAAAAAAAATATATTTAAAAGCTCATCTCCAACGTGTATATTTTGAATTGTGAAATGTGAACCAATAAAAATCGTCAAACTTTGACTTATGAGTTAAAAATATTTTTTTCGATTTTTTTTTTTTTAATATTGATCTAAACTGTCCACTTGTGTTCCACATGACACCTAAAAAGTGTTTTGGGTGCCCCGTGGAGCTCCAAGTGGATCTTGGAGGACGGTCACCAGCCGGCTCCCTATATATATATATAGACCATGAGTTCTTTAAAGGACGCCCAAAGGAAAGGTTAACAACAGGGTTTAGGGGTTTGGGATTCTTGAAAAAGATAAAAAGTAGAATAAAATATACCATTAATTAGCTAAACCAAAGGAATAAAAGAAACCCAAAGCGAGGATTGAGAGAGAGAGAGAGAGAGAAGAACCAGCTGTTCTTGAGCATTATCGGCGACCAGAGGCAACCTGGAAGAGAAGAAAATTGAGAGGAAGAAAATCGAAGCGAAAAACGAAAATAAGAAAGTTAGGGAAAAAGTTTTCTTATATAACTGGCTATCTCTTTGGTTTGCTTTCTGGTTAAGCTATCTTTGATTTGCTTTCTTGTTAAGCTATTCTACTTTTAAGAGTTAAAAAAGACGGTTAACTATAAATAACTCTCTCTTTGATTTGCTTTCTGGTTAAGCTATACATTCTACTTTTTAAGAGTTATAGACAGTTAAATTTTGGCCACGTGTAACATAATCATGTGATTCATCAAATGGGAAGATCTCTAAGGCACGTAAGTATAATGTTTCATAACTCTTTTCATATGATTCTCTTAAAAATAAAAAATAAAAAAAAAGATTCCATTAAGACTAAAATATAACGATTGAGATTAAGATGCAATTATGCAAATACAATTCCATGCTATCCAAAGAGTTAGAATATTTAAAGTGAAACCAAGGGTCAAAATTTTGGTTTCCGGCATGACTGACGAAATCTGAAATTTTAGATCCCATACAAAAAAACTGAAATTTTAAACCTCTCTTGAAACTATGGTGCATGGAAATAATTTTTTCATCACATAGAATTTTTAGATGATGATGACCTTAAAATCATACACATAGTGACAAATTTCGTCAAAATTCGAAAAAGGGAGTCAATCAAAAATTTTGGGAAACTTTCGGTAATTTTAGTAATTTTGGTAATTTTGTTTTTTATATTAAATTTTTTTGTTTTAAATATATTAGTAATTTAGTATATATTTTAGTAATTTTTTAAGAAAATATTAAATATATTTTTTTGTATATTTTTAATTCCCAAAATGTACCGAAAGGACCCCACAAAAAAATTACCGAAAACAGAATTTGTCACTATCATCATACAATTTTGAATTTATGTGCCACATGTCTAAAAAAGTGACTCATAGACCAAACCGGTTGTTGGAATGGTACAGGGCTGTCAATGGATCAGGTCGACCTTATACCCAACCCAACCTACCTCGATTTATACTTAGTCGGGCCAGAAAACTACTTGACCCATCAGATTGGGTTGGGGCTGAGACATCCAACTCGACCTTCAAGTCGGGTCGAGAATGAGGCATCTTAAGCTTTGGGTCAAGTTAGGTTGGTTTGCCCTGACACTACCCGATATTTTATATGTAAAAAGTATAAAGATATTGAGTTTTTACAGGTTTGTGTTGGATCGGGTCATGTTGGCTTGAGTGCACTTTCGGGTCTGGTTGACATGAGTGCACTATTGGGTCGGTCCGGTCTGGAAATTGTAATTTTGTGTTGCGCAGCCAAAATTTTACGGGACCTGGGCTGACCTGTTGAGAGCCCTAGTTGAACAACGGAATTGGATTCAGGTTTCCCATTGGTGCGCTAAGGTCAAATTTGCTCGGCCAACCTCGGGAGACGCACAATTAGCTGTTGGTACACGAGTCGTGCACCTAGTGGCCATTATTTAGGTCCAACGGCGATAGTGAACTACGCAAGTCAACGTTTTCCTCTACTCCGCTCGAGTATTTGATGTACGGTTTCTGATGATCTCTCCACCATCGTGTTCAAAATTTCAAATTTCAGTTAAAAATTAGCAGATCGAATTCGAAATAGCGCAGAAACGAAGGCCACGAATCCCGATGAATCAAATCGAGGTTCGCAAATTTCTGTTAATCTATAAATCTGATTCCAGTTAATTCAGATCACTTTCAAATGATTTTCAGTGAATTAATTATAGGTTCGAAGATTAAAACCTCTAATGTTGGAACGAAATTGCACAATTTCGCATCAATCGAACTGTTTTTTTGATTAAATCTACAACATTCGATGTTCTGGCATTAACTTCTTGCTAAAAGCCCTAAATTTCGGTTGCTTTTTTCTTATAATTGTAATATAAATCTCTTATGAAATGGTTTTGAAGATCATGAAATATATTTTAAAATAATTTCCAAATTTATGCGTTTCTTTTGCAGCATTTCGTACTCCCTATGGAGAAATTCTAGGAGAGCCGTTTATGCTTCGATCTCAGTTTCAGTTTAACTCCTACCGAGGTATGTTCAGAAGAACAGAAAGTATTTAATTTTTTTTCTTATAATTATAATACAAATCTCTCAAGAACCGATATCAAAGATCTTGAATTTTTTAGCAGCATTTAGTGCTCCCTAGGGAGAGATTCTAGGAGGCCGTTTATGCTTGGATCCCAGTTTCAGTTCAACCCCTACTGCTGCATGTCCAGAAGAATTCTCATCTAGAAAAATATGGAAAGTTTCTATTTTTTTCTATAGTTTTTGTTGGATATTTAAAAGTTTTAAGACTTGTGTCATTTCTAAATAGGTGTGTCTATTCAAAGTTATGCGCCTTTTCAAAAGACGTGTCTTTCCAAAGTAGTGTGTCTTTTCTGAAGGGAAGGGATGCCTGGAGCACCTTTTCATAGGAAAAGGTGTATTAACACACCACTTGATTTTTTATTTAAAGAATCTAAAATCATTATTTTTCATAATAATGAAGTCTCCCTTCTTCTATCTGGTTCTGTCTTTAAAGGTCTTGATCAAAGCATTCTTGCAATATTTAGTGTTCGGATAGCGTGATCAGATTCTCCAAATCCATCACAAGAATACACAGCCGGTTCATTGTATCCTAGAACCAGTTTGCCGGTAATCTATTGGTGACCACTTGCACTAAGTGGTGGGGGCAAATATTGGTTTAAAGACAACGACATTTCTCGTGCCTCCGGCCGGTTCAGTGTATTATTTCATGCCAACATTACAAAATTTTTCCAACAATTTTTAGCTTGATGTTCTATTTGTCCATAGGGTCAAACTAAATATTTAAACTAAGGTAGGGTGCATAAAAAAATACATGAATTAAAAAATTAGACACCATTAACTTGGTGTTAGATGCATCAACTTTACATTTTGGTTTTGGTGTTGTTTTTTTGTTTTCTTTTAATTGGGGTATCTGGCCTCTTAGAGCACCCGATTATGTCCCGGGGTACACGCATCACCCACACATCACACGTACCAGATCAGTAGGGATAAAATCTTTGCGAGTTGGATTTGAACTCAGAACCTCCGTGTTTTTAGGCTAGCTTTACATTAAATTGCCTCAATGATTAGAAGAAGGGGGAGAAAGATGATGGGACGCAAGGTTTTGATCATCTTATGCCGTTCAATCCTGAAAATGTACTGTATTATACTTTCAAATACTAGGACATAAGGATTAGTTCATGTAACACCGTCAAATCTTGAGAGTGTTATGGTATATTTGCAATTACTCCACACTTGTACTGGAAACTGAAATACATCTCAGCTCATCTCATAACGGAATTTTAGATATGCCTAGCGTATACAAATAGATAGAAAACAATTTGAACTATGCAAACAATTATTATGGCTTCGTTTGGACACCCACACGTTTAGCGCAAAAAAACCATAAAGTGAAAAAAAGTTATAAAGATATTTAATTTATTGTGTTTTCGTTAACTTGATTAATTTTATCTTCTTTAATTAGTATTTTGCGAACACTTGCAATCTATGCCTAACCGTTTTGCAATTAATACTATTTTAGTTTTTTTTGTGATTTTACATCCAAACAAAGCTTGAGTTTTGCCTTTATAGTCAGAAATGGTTGGACGATGGTCCTTAATTGGGAGGGTGCTTGTTATTTTGCAATTGCTTCCAAGAATTCTAGCATGGGGAAAGGAAGGACACTACGCCACTTGTAAAATTGCAGAGGTAAGGACATGAGCCATCAAAACTCTGCTTGTGCATGAAGTGATTTATGTAATTTATTAATTCTGTATTGGTTTGCAAAGAATAACTTATAATTAAATACAATACTAAATCATTGTAAAAGAAACATCAGATTAAGAAGTGTATCAAGCTGAGTAAACAGGATTTATGACAGAAATGATGGACTAATGATTGGGAGGCATGGTAGTCTTGATAAATAGTGTTCTTTTGAGTTGTATGATTCTACAAATGCTAATATAATAATTTAAGATGGATGTTGAAATAAAATATCTCTTCTAAGGGAAACTTCAGTAGTTTATGGTGCACAAATGAGTTTTAAAAAAAGCACCCCTTTCTATGGGAAATTTTACCGATTAAGATGTACAAAGAAATAAACATATACCTTTCTAAGGGAAAATTGCCATTTAAGACTAAAAAAGATAACAATATCTCTTTCTAAGGGTAATTTCTATAAGTGATTCGTATTTGAAGGGTAGCATTGTCAAATGTTTGTCGATCTTGGTAGCTTTTCAGGAAAAAGAAAATAATGTTTTTTTTAAAAATAAATTCTCCAGAGTAGCACTTATGCTAGCAATTGGCTGGGCTAAGCAAGCAAGTTAGATGAGACAGCCAACAATGGGGAAAAGCAACCTGACCAGTTGGATTAAGTAAAACGGTCATTCTGTACCAGGTTGATCTTGGCCGGATGTGGTGCAGGGAGGGGGTTTCCATTATATATCAAAGTCTTGAACAATATCGAGAGGGATCGCTCGATGTGTCTTGTATCAGAGGAGACCAATAAGAGTCTATCAGTTTGGGCAAAGCCCGAGAGCTAATTATCAGTTTCTTTTTTTAATATATCACTAAATTTTTTGTATCAGTGGTACTTGAGAAGATGTGTCTCAGTATCGGGACAAGCTGATGCTGAGACTGACACCAGGATTTTAAACCTCGGTTTCTATAGGCTACTCTACATTGCCTTTCATCATATTATCTTTTTCATATCATACATTCATTTGATTCATCCATAGTTGTGTGTTCTTTAGACTCTACACAGAGAGTCAGAGACACATACCATGACCATTCTAATACACTCTACAATCTAATCTGACAAACTAGATTTGTATACAAATATGTGTCACTGTGCATATACATGATCTTAGGCTTTCTTAAATTTGGATGTTTCTTTGTCAGAAGTTTATAATTTATATCCCATTTTCTCTTGTATGTACACGTCTCCACGTCCAATTTTGATTCTTATATTTGGTCATCTGCTTAATAAAAAAATTCCTCGCTGATACAAATTTGACTTTAAGGTCTTTTCTTTGTTAGTTACCTAGTTTCGCTAGAAATTTTCCAAACTGCAATCATGCAGATCTATGACCTAGAAACTAGCTAACTATGTACATTGAAATCATTGTTTTCTTCTTAGTTCTTATATACTACCTCCTTTATTTACTGTCATTTTCGTGTTGCATGCGGTGAGTCAGCCATTTCCGTGTGGCAACTTGGTTGAGTTGACTCTGTATCAGTGAGCCAATCTAGTCTTGTTGGCGGTCGGTTCCTAAATGGAAACCTGGTTTATCTTCCTTGCTCTCATCCCTTCTAAAAAATGTAGAAGCCACTTAAAAATTTCAGGGCTTGTTGACTGAGGAAGCTGCCGCTGCTGTAAAAATCTTGCTCCCAGACTATGCTGAAGGTGAACTTGCTGCTGTTTGCTCCTGGGCCGATGAAATTCGTTATAAATACAAATGGCGCTGGTCTGGCCCTTTACACTACGTTGACACACCAGACTTCAAGTGCAACTATGAATACTGCAGTGAGTGTGTTTTATATATTTTCTCAAGTATTTCTGCCAGTCATTTTATATTGTCTTCTTTTTACCGTGTTACATTCAAATGTGAATAATTCATTTAAAGTTGCATGTTGTAAGGAAAAAAAGTAAAAGTTGACAACTGGATTGTGAATATGATCACTTATCTAGTTTCGGCATGACATAGGAGTAAAAATTTGTTTAGCTGTAATTAACTGTTATTACACATTTTTAAGTAAACGAGACAATTTAAATTGTCCAAAGTCCAAATTCTGAAATAATACATTTTATCCAACCATTATCCATCAAATAAAGAGTAGAAAACAATCATATATTTCACCCAATCACCCATCAAGCATAGGAAAGCATAAATATTAAGGAAACATATGCAATGATGTTTCTTATCAATGAGGAATCCAGCTAATTTGTACTAATTACTAAATAAAGTATAAAATACAAATAAGCAATTAGGCACGTAAATTCCAAGGAAAATAAAAAACTCTTGATTTGAATCATGGATAAGAGATCAATTGTTTGACTCCTGTTTAGATATTTTTACTTAGTGAAGGTTTAGTGAAGCAAGATGCCCCTCTTGTGGTAATTTTGGTTATTATTTTAGTGGAAAATGACCAAATAACCT
Organism: Chloranthus sessilifolius; assembly: GCA_021018995.1. Taxonomy (NCBI): domain Eukaryota; kingdom Viridiplantae; phylum Streptophyta; class Magnoliopsida; order Chloranthales; family Chloranthaceae; genus Chloranthus; species Chloranthus sessilifolius. The sequence continues at coordinate 129,216,337 of CM037593.1, read as the reverse complement.
CCAAAAACTGGATGTGGTGTCATTTTCCTCTTCTTGGTTCCAGGTGGTTTCCAAGGAAGCCTCCTTCCCTCACACCTGAAATCCTGGGCCCTGATTAGGGTGCCCACTAACCAGCACTGGGTGGACCAGGTTAGGCGGCAGCCCCTGCCTGTGCCCCAAGGTGCCTATAGCAGCGACCTTGATAAATATCTATATATGTTAGGAAACATTCTATAAGTCAATGCATAGGATGAAAACAAAAGCTAAAGTTTGAAATAGCTGAAACTTTAAAATCAAAATTTAGGTAGCTTTGTTGTCATTTATGAAACATTTATACATAAAACTAGTAGATAAAACCAAAATCAAATGTTTTAAAATCATATCAAATGTTTAATAAACGTTTTGACAACATGACTCCAGCTTCACTTATAAATGACTCGGTGCCCAAAAACACTTGATACCAAATCCTGATCATGAGTGCTCAAAATCGCATTTGGACTTATGATTTATGATATAGGGGTAAACCCACATGCCACCTAAAAGATCGAAGCCCTTTTATATTGGAGAAAATTAAGAAGCTTTCTACAGTTATCCTATGTGGGGATAAACCCAGGAGACACAAGCATATTAGCAAAATTTAGGCGTACAACATGAATTAAAAACTCAAGGATCCTTTGTTTTTTAAATTTTTTTTTCCTCTTTTTTTCTCATATTATTCAACTTTTTGTATAGGAGACTGCCATGACTCGGCCGGACATAAAGGCATGTGTGTTTCAGGAGCAATTTACAACTATTCAACACAGCTAACTGGTTATCAAGATTCTGTTCCAGAATGGAAAAGTAATGACCGTTGTAATTTTAATTAGCTTGCTTTTAAGATCAGCATCCAAGTTCATTTGTAACTTCAGGAAAATTAGGATTTAGTAAAATCTAATGCTTCCTCTATTGACTGCAGATAACTTAACAGAAGCTCTTCTTTTCTTATCACATTTTATAGGGGACATCCATCAGGTCTGCTTTCTCAGCTAGAACTTCAGAAATACAATAGACTTTAATTTATTACCTTTTTAGGAGTATTCAAATATTATTTACGTAATTACATAGTTTAAAATCTATTGTGATACTGAATGTATCGCCTGATAAATGGCAGTACCGGTGCCCGATGATACAAACAAATAAAGTTTGTATTGGCAAGAGGCTATATGTCTTGGTTTTTTAATCTTTCTTTTTGGTATTATCCATATATCAGTTAGTTTTAATGTACTTCTAGTAATTATGTGTAGTTTTCTGTGCATTTCTGAACAATAATACCGCAAAGCAGTACAGGACATTATTTGATTATGTCGGGTCTGTATAGTTGGGTTTTCGGTGGAAGACATCGGTTCGTATTTTTGTCAATGTTGCATAGTCTGCATGTTGTGCTGACTAAACCCCATTATTTGATTATTTCGAATTCGTAATTGCGGAACTTATTGATCACTTGATTAATTACTCACCCATGAGTAGTTATAAGTCACTTACTCTAGTTAGTTCTTTTTCCACTGGGATTCCAAAGTATATTTCCTCTTCACTTTCCTTTTCCACTTCATAAAGCTATGATGATGATGATTTTCTTGCTTGTATAATGCTTACGAAACCTCATATCAAAATTTCTTATAAAGAAACAATGGCATGGAAGGCCGCTGTAGCTTTACTTTCCCTTGTGATGACAGCCTCTGCATGTTGGTTTCCTTGGAGATGAAGGGGGGAGCTCAATAATTGTTCGCTGGTACCGACGGAAGACCAACTTACACCATGTAAGTGCTGACATTTCCACTTTTATATATCTTTGTTAATGTAAATGGATATAACCACATTCATTGTTAACATAAAATTACAAAGCGAAAAAGGCCATGGATCCCAACATGAGCAACAAAGGACCATAAGTCTTTAAACAGGAATAAATCCTACTTTACATCTCTATTACAATGCTATTGGGTATATAATGTTATGGGTACCAAAGAAAGAGTGGCGCTATCAAATATCTCCAAGAATATTTCAGCAACTCTCTGAGGTCAAGACTCAAGATTGCCTCTTCTCCACTCAACAATAAACATAGTGTATTCCTCAATTAAAAAGGCCCTACGAGGCGAGATTAATCATTACTCACCTTCTGTTCATCTTAAAACTAGAGTTATCCATCTTAAAACTAGAGTTATCCATTTGTCACAGATTTGCAAAGCAAGTCTATGAGGTGAGATTAATCATTACTCACCTTCCGTTCGTCTTAAACTATAGTTATCTATTTGGCACAGATTTGCAAAGCAAGTCTCATAATACAAGCCAAACCGAGAAGGCAGGAAAAGAGAAGGACCTGGAACTTTGTGAACTTGTATCACATAAAAAAAAATGTCTGATGTATCCTCTTTAAAAATTTATAGTTGAACTTGAACGCTAGTGTAAATTCTAATTGCACACTCTCTCTTCTATATTATTGTTCACACACATTATAATGAGATTATATAAAACCCTAGCTTTAACGACCTAAGAAAGTTAACCAAATTTATCCTTTGAGAAATTTTACCCAAATGGGCATCATCAAACCACAATTAGAAACTAGGATAATAATAATAATAATAATAATAATAATAATAATAAAAAAAGATAGTAAGGGGTTAAAAATGGTTTTCACTATCTTTGTGTGCTCCTGTCCGATGTTAACATTCCCTATGTTGGTGTACACAGCGTACTTGATGCGAATTTTAGATCCACCTGTTTGAATCGTGGTCGGATAAAGAGGAGACGTCAAAAGAGAAAGTGAACCCACGAATGAGTTTTTAAAAAAAGACCCGTTAAAAATCCGTTTGATCAGAAAGAAGAAAATCCAAAATTTATTAGGGTTTTCAACTTTCAATCCCGTAACTTTTATGCTTGGCCTATTTTGAAGTGTCAAACGAAGTCGGATTAATACGAAATTGGTCATATTTGAAAGCTTATCGAAGTAGCTTTCCAACGAGCCAAAATTAGAGCAATTCCGACAAGTATTGAAGAAGTTATGGTCAGTTTTCGGAAGCTGGACATAAAGTGACGAATTTCAAGAATCCTAATTGAATTAGGATTAGTATCTTTTATTATTTTATTTTAGAAAGTAAGAGTTGTTTCTTTTATTAGAAATAAGATTAGTTTCCTTATTGTTTTAAGACTTTAGGATCTTTCTTTTATTTGAATTAGGAATTAGAGTTATACTAGGATTTCTAATTTTATGCATTGGTTAGCCTATTTAAAGGCTTGTAAACACTATTTTGGACCGAAATTAAATCACCTAATTGAATTTCTAGAATTTTCATGATAATTTGTTATGAGAAATTATTATTTTAATTGATTAAATTAATTTTAATCCTAATCTCAGCCATAACATTGCATTTAGTAAGTTCCCGCATCAAATTGGTATGAGAGCGTCAGTTTAGTTTTAGGGTTTTAGTGCTCATATAAGTTTTAGCGTTTATTTTTTTTTTAATTTTTTTTTTTGTTTAAAAAAAAAATAAATCAGAAAACGTTTAGCTTTTGTCTGAAAATTTTTGTCTGTCTTTTTGTCTGTAATTTTTGTCTGGCTTTTGTCTGAAAATTTTTGTCTGAAAAGTTTGTCTGCCTTTTGTCTGAAAAATATTATCCAACTTTTGTTTGAAATTATTCGTCTATCTTTTTGTCTGCATTTTAATTTAAAAAAAAAGAAGCTTTTGTCTAAGTTTTTTTTTTTTTTTTTCTAACTTTTGTCTTACATCACTTAGTTTCATAATTGCATGTCATTTCAATCTTATTGCATTTTTTTTCATTAGTGTGCACGTCTAGTGTTTGACAAAAGTCCTCATCCATTGTTGGTTCATAGTGTGTCTTTTTAGTATTGTGTCTGAGTTGTATTTGTGTCACGCATCATGTATGAGTCACTTACACGTCACCGTGAATTCCTTACTCTTCATGAAAGGGTACTAGCCAAAGGAGGAAACCGCTACACTCCAAATATGATCTTGATAGTGAATCCCTAAGGTCTATTCAAATTGAAGTCCCAGCTTTTGAGGGTATGACGAACCCTAAGACCTTCGTGGGATGGTTGTCTAGTATAGAGGAATATTTTGACTCGTATGACATGTCGGAAGAGTGTAAGGTTAGACTCGCAAAAACGAGGTTGGTGCACCATGCAAAGAGATATTGGGATAGTGTGGAGTTTCGACGCAAGTTAACTCGAACTAAGCCCATCACACAATGGGCAGACATGAAGGAACGACTCATCAATCAATATATTCCTTTCACGCACCTCCACCTTCTACGGTGTTTGGAAGCTAAGGTGGATAAGTGTCATAAACACACCCAACTGGAGTCAATGAGCAACTACACTAAAGAGAGCTCTAATTTTGAGGTTCCACCATTGAAACCCACGAGTACTCCTACGAGGCTCCAAATTGATAACGGGAAAAAAGCGATTATTGAGTGCCCAAAAACTAGTGGTCGCAACAAATGTTACAAGTGTCACAAATTTGGACACTTTGCTTATCAATGCCCCACAAAATTTCCCGCTCAAAATTTATTGATTAAAAGAGAGAATCCTAAGGAGTCGAGAAATGTGAACGTGGAAGAAACCGTGATGAGTGAAGAGGAGATAGAAGAAGCTGATGAAAGTCTAGTTTGTGTTAAAAAGACTTCTATTTCCCTTGTGATTTGTGATGTTGAGTCACTCACACTTGAACCAATCGAGCCACTTACCTATGAGTCATTGGTACCCGTAGAGTTGGGCGCACACAACTTGTTGGTACCCATTGAGTCGAATACATGTGAGTCCATCGAATTGGGTACACAAGAACCATTAGTGTCAATTGAATCGAGTACCCCAGAGTCTTTTGGTTTTGGTTGAAGCGAGTACACACGAGTTAATTAAGTCGAGTGTAGATGCACGTATACCTTTTTTAGGCCCAACAACAAATTCCTGGATGCCCATCCACCTGAGCCCAATCCTATCTACTCATTGATTTCCAAATACCCGCCTGAACAATATGTGAAGAGGTTAGATGGAAAATTTTTGGGAGATCCATATTTTGTTACTAAGGTAAAGACACACCAAGCATATCAAGAGTATCTTCTTAAGTGGAAAGGTAAACCGAAAATTGACAACACTTGGACTGTAAGGAGAACATAATTTGAGAAACATCAGGCATACCTCATCCAGTGGAAGGGTAAGCCGAATACTAGAACACACAGAGTTTCTCCCAATGCCCATTCATCAAAGGTCATCAGAGTCTACATCCACTTTTGCATATCACTTTCATGAGTTGCATGCTGAGATTAAGAAAAGAATTAATTTAAAGAATGAAAAATACAAGTTCTTTGCAGATTCTCATAGACGGTTCAAAGAATTCCAAGAGGGTGATTTTGTGATAGTCTGAAATAGACCCGAGCGATTCCTGCAAGGAGTTGCAAAGAAGTTATGAGCTCGTAGTGCTGGACCCTATCAGATCTTGAAGCGTGCCGGTTTTAATGCTTACATCTTAGATCTTCCGCCAGAATTGGGGATTAGCTTGACTTTTAATGTGGAGGACCTTGTTCCTTTCCAAGGCCCTTCAACCATCCCTGCCAACCCCTTTGAGCCTTCTACATCCGATGATCCAATTATTCCCCTTCCTACACCGTTACCCCCACCTACTCGGCAAATCCGTGAGATCATCGAAGATGTGTTGGAAGATCAGATTGTGTCCACCAACTACGGGGGACTTCAGAAGTAATTTGTCAAGTGGAAGAACAAGGCCGACACAGAAAATACTTGGATTACACAGGAGGAATTTCAATAGCTTGATCCGGATCTTTTGGACCGTTATCACAACCAGCATTCATGGGGACGTCCGATTCAAGCCGTTTCCGATCGAGGTTCCTATATATTGTCTGTGATCGCGACCATGAAAATCCATGCCAACCAAAGTTCGAGGTCGAACTTTTTCAAAGTAGAGGGGATTGATGCGAATTTTAGATCCACCTGTTTGAATCGTGGTCGGATAAAGAGGAGACGTCAAAAGAGAAAGTGAACCCACGAATGAGTTTTTAAAAAAAGACCCGTTAAAAATCCGTTTGATCAGAAAGAAGAAAATCCAAAATTTATTAGGGTTTTCAACTTTCAATCCCGTCACTTTTATGTTTGGCCTATTTTGAAGTGTCAAACGAAGTCGGATTAATACGAAATTGGTCATATTTGAAAGCTTATCGAAGTAGCTTTCCAACGAGCCAAAATTTGAGCAATTTCGACAAGTATTGAAGAAGTTATGGTCAGTTTTCAGAAGCTGAACATAAAGTGACGAATTTCAAGAATCCCAATTGAATTAGGATTAGTATCTTTTATTATTTTATTTTAGAAAGTAAGAGTTGTTTCTTTTATTAGAAATAGGATTAGTTTCCTTATTGTTTTAGGACTTTATTGTTTTAGAAGAATTATGATCTTTCTTTTATTTGAATTAGGAATTAGAGTTATACTAGGATTTCTAATTTTATGCATTGGTTAGCCTATTTAAATGCTTGTAAACACTATTTTGGACCGAAATTAAATCACCTAATTGAATTTCTAGAATTTTCGTGATAATTCGTTATGAGAAATTGTTATTTTAATTAATTAAATTAATTTTAATCCTAATCTCAGCCCTAACATTGCATTTAGTAAGTTCCCGCATCAGTACTTCACCAGATATACTACTCTCATGAAGCTTCTGTTCAAAGCACTATTGTGGAATTTCAGAGGATGTTTTGGTAAAAACACCTCTTCACAATGTTCTAAATACACAAAACCAAGGAGTGTTTATAGATATTGCGGAGTTTCAATTGTTCCTTCTTGATTAGTTTTCTGATGTCATGGATAGCTGATCCAGTTCTGTGAATTTTCCTTCCAGGTATGGGATACCATGATTATCGAGTCAGCTATGAAGACATTCTATGAGTCCGATCTTGCAATCATGATACAAAGCATCCAAACAAAGATTCTGGTACACTTCTTTTGTTCCCGTTTTAATTTTATAGTCGTGGAAAGTCATGTTTTATAGAAGACTAAGTGATGCTTGTATGTGAAAATTTCCAGATGTTTTGGGAAGTACATCTAAATATGACCTGCAGCCTTATAAGTTGGTGGTCATGGCCTTAACCATGGTATCAAAACTTGGCCGATATCAATAAGAATCGGTATCGCCGAGAACCAATCCTGACACCACCCCAATACAGGTATCGGGGTGGTATTGGTATCAGTATCGAGCGATATTGTCTCGGCATCAGCCGATAGTGGCCGATAAATTTATTTATTTATTTATTTTCAAAAAATTAAAGTAAAAGGCCGATTCGGTTTGTGTATGATGCGTGTCGGTCCAAGATGGACTGATACCCAATATCGATACTGATACCTTGGCCTTATCCATTTAATTGTGGGCAGCTAAGTCGTTCTCAAAATTTCTGGATATTTGTGGCCTGAAAATTGATTAAACAGCTGCTTAATTACTTGCTGGATAGTGTTACCAAACATTAGTTCTTGTAACAGCAATTCTTACAGAACCAATACTTACATAAGTGATTAACAAGAATCGCTTCTGTAAGAAGCAGAGGTCTACCAAACAGACCTAAATTTTTATGAAGCTTATTGTGAGCTCTCTCTTTGTGCATTTATATTATTTGAACAACTGTTCTGAAGCTTATTGTGAGCTTTTGAACCCATTCTTGTTTATTGAAATTGTACTTCGTTGTTTTCCATGGTTTTTCTTCTCTCTCTCTCTCTCTGGAGAACAGGATGGGTGGAATGCTGATATTCCAGCATGGGAGAAGTGCATGTCTAATCAGACCATTTGTCCAGATCCGTAAGTCCACATTCTTTGACCTCTTCTTTATGATCAGATCCAAATGCTCAACTCTCAGGAGCCACACAGCTACTAATGAGCTTGCAAATCAGTGACAGTTCTCTTTTGACCTTTTACTGATTTGGCACTAAAAAATATCAGCACATTTACCAAAGTTAACGGTTTGGGATTCATCCGAGTGCCATTGCTGGCGCTCAGGTTGGGGTACCTTATACTAAGTCTATCTATGTTTTTGATTTTATGTTCAGCCGGCCAAGTCAGGCCCGATCATGATATTTCACTCATGATATGGGCTGGTAGCCAATCATGATTAATAAGGAAAATGAAAAGAAAAAGAAAAAGAGAATCCTGAAAATTACCAATAATGAAGAATGCCACATTTCGGCGTCCTTATTACATGTGCTGGAGATGATTTAAATTTTCCCCAATTTTTGCAGGTATGCTTCCGAAAGCATTAGCTTGGCTTGCAAGTATGCATACAGAAACGCCACTCCAGGAAGCACTCTAACAGGTAGACTGGATTGTTATAGTTTTTATTTGAAATTCTCATCACTCAGAATGGATTTCTAATTTTATATATATATATATATATATATATATATATATAGGGCATACTAACCTCACCCACTTCATTGTGAGGCTAGCATTTTCCTTAGACAATAATGTGATATGTAAGTGTGCCAGGTGATTTGAAGGACTCGATGTGAAGATCTGTTGGGTTGAAGATTACATCGAAAAAACATGTGTATTGTGTGATTAAAAATGGTAAAACACTACCATTAAAGGAACAACTAACTGGTTTTAAAGGTATACATGGCAACTGTTCATTTTGAAAGTGTTGGACCACTTTGAACACGCTATAAATGTGTTTTTATTGATGCAATCTTCAACACAATAGATCTTTAGATCGTGTTCTTCACATGACAAGGTATACTCGATGAAAAAATAATTTCACCTGTCCAAAAAAGTGACCATATATCTAAGACTACCAGCTCTTATTTTTCTTTTTGTTTCTTAGAAAACCAGCTCTTATTTTTCTTTTTGTTTTTGAGAAAACCAGCTCTTTATTTTCAACGTTTATTTTATGGGTTAATGGGGTTAAATACATCAATAGATATACCACTCAAATTTGCACTTTTTATGCCACACGACGGCAGACATATTTGACCAATCCAAGTCATCCAATTAGTAGATTGTCATATGAATATCTGTTATCTTAAAGGGTGCCGCTCTAATATAGATCGTTTATATTTAACATTGGGTGCATGGATTGGATGGTATGGATCTGTTGATGGATTCTAGGCCAAGTGAAAGCCTAAGATATGCTTTGGAGAAGAACCTATTGTTCTCACTTCTTGCTCGGAAGTCTGGAAAATTAAAGCCCCTCCCAAAGACGTTCTCTTCGCTTAGTTTGCTTCTCTTGACAAGATAAAGACGGAAACCAACTCCCCAATCGGTGCATCATGTGTCGACTCCAAGCTGAAACAACCAGCCACACTCATATTCATTGCCAGATTGCTTCCCTCATTTTGAACCATTTCTGAGCCCATTGGTGTTTAATTGGTTGCCTTCCGTCTTCGAAGGAAAGATCAAGTCCCCGACATCACTAATTGACGAAGTCGCTAATCTGTCTTCAATGTGGTTGTCGGTCCATAATCCAGCAACGTCTTCTTGATGGGGTAGTCTGCTGTCTATCTTGTCCCCCTACTTTTTTTTGCTTTGTTCTTTTTTGTTCTTGGTTTCTCTTTTGGCAGAGCATCTCTCTCGGCTTCGATCTTTGTTGTAATTTCCTCTCCGAGTAGATATACAACAGCGATATAGGGGATATATATTGCATATCGGCCGCTATAGCATAATATCGGCCTTATATTACGGTTTACCTTACTTCAAAAAAATTAGCATTAATATATTACAAAAATTTGTGTTTGATACATATCGGCCATATCAGCCAGGCAGCTGACCCATTTGGCTTTATAAACCGGTTTTAAAACAATGGTGCTGAGAGTTAATCTCTTATTTTATTTTGTCCCCTCACCACTATAGTTGGTGCTCCCTCACCCTACTCCACAACTGTCACATGTGTATGCGCGTCTGCTCCTTGGTTCTCGAGGCTGTCTCGGCCGAATGACAGTATAAAAAAAAAAAGTGCTCTTATTTTAATGTTTCCCTTTTCATGTTTTGTGTAGACGATTACTTCTTCTCTCGATGGCCAATTGTAGAGAAGCGACTTGCTCAAGCTGGGGTCCGCTTGGCTGCCACTCTCAACCGCATATTCATCTCGCACCCTTCAATCTCACAATCATGATAAAAAAGATGTAAAATTTGTTTTCTAATTATAAGGACATAATTGGTATTAGATTGTACATAATAAGGCACTATTAAGGAGAAAAGGTATTTGGTATTCATGTCATCTAAATTGTGTGTGTGGTATACATCAGGTAATCGTGTGATGGGATTTAGCCCTAAATCCACAACCGTTAAACACGTGTGATGGTGTGATGGGATTTAGCCCTAAATCTCATCACACAATAAACACGTGTGATTTCCGATGAAGATCGTAGTAACCAAGTTCAGATTCGGCAATCATTTGGTAGGGTGTTGGCTTTTAGAAAGATTCAAGAAAAAATCGGATATTGATAAAATAATAATAAATTATAGAGAACAAAATGATGTCTTTAGATGATAAAATTAAATTAGTTTATTATATAGAATGCATTAACAATTTACAAACATAAAAAAAAAAAACGATACGAAGTAGGATTAAAGATGCATCACATCACAATTATAAAAATTGGAAAATTCGTCAATTCAGAATACTTAAAAAAAAATTTGACGAATAGATGACTCAAGTGAGTAAAAAGTTTGGTCCAAAATTTTTATCAATTGGGAAATCTGTAATAGAGATCTAGATTATGCACATGGAGGGTTAGAGACTTGCATTCATACATTCAGAAGAGAAAAAGGTGTTAGATATGATTGTGGGCTGAGCCTGCAACCAAATCACCTGTGTAAATGGTTCAGGTCAAGCGACCCGATGCTGGTTGGATTTTGGTCCAAAATCTCAATTTGTCAGGTCAGTTAGGTTTGGAAATCTCGGCCCATTTATTAAATTGCCCAGGTTTGGTACATGGGTTCTTAACCCGAGACTAACACGACCCAACCCGAATCCCTTCTTTATATTATATGTGTTAACCCTGACCCGACCCGAGCCCAAATCCAACAAGTTTGCATCCTTTCCTAAACAAGTTCCCCGGCTGAGATTTTAAGCTATGTTGCCACTTGGACATCTCCAATTGATTAGTTGATGGCCAGGAAAACACCTCACGCCACCCTTTTTGACTTTAACGGTTCTCTCCCACTTTGGCAACTCTTTAAAGACAAGGCAAAGGCTATTGCTTTTGGTCATCAACTTTCTATCTATTTTGAACACTTTATTATTTGAATCTATCCCTATTGATTAGGTTGAAAATTATCTTTTGGTGCACTCTACTTACAGAAGCATGAAGCTTGCACTCAATGTGGACCTCTACTTTTCTGTATATAACAAGCCCTGTTAATGGGTTTGATGATCATACATTGTATGAGAAAAATGTGGAAATCAATGGATAGAATGAGCAAGGTTAGAGGTTTGTTGAGGTTTTTTGTTGTGTTGGTGGGTGTTGTTTTCATATCGGCACCCGGGGCTCGGTCATGGAGCAAAGAAGGTCATATCATGACTTGCCGAATCGCGCAGGTAGGTCTTTTGCTCCGTTATTTCCGTCTTGTGAGCCCGGTAATGACGGTTTGATTTCAAATCCATGATTGCGAAGCGAAGTTGATTTACTTAGCTATTCGTAGAGAGTACAGCTGAAAATGGGTCGGGGCCGGGTCCTGGTCAATCAATTAGAGTCTATCTTATCCCTAACCTGACCCGACCCAACCCAATTATTTACATCTCATAATCCGGATAATGACTATTAACTTTCTAATCCACGAGTGCAAGGCGAAGTAGCTGTCCTTGGATATTTCCAAAGTCAAGGGCTACAAACGGGTCGAATTAGTGTACGATCTATCTCAACTGAACCTGACCCGATCAAACCCTATTATTTTAGCCCTCATGCTTAACCTGACATAGCCCACCTCGCAATCATCATTGTTATCATCATCATCATCATAGCCTTATCTCAAGTACTTAGTCAATGAGATATGGCATATTTGTGTAGGAAGGGCATAAAATGTTCGACCACTTAGCCATTGAGCATACTTTTAAGTCAAGAAAATGTCGGTCTTAATCAGTCTCATATGAGATTAATCTATTGGTCTCAGACTGGACCGATCAATCGGTCTTATATGAGTTGCGGATGTGGTTGAACTCGAAATCCCGTATGTGATTGAAGTTCATATGCCAAATTGCTATATAGGCAAGTAGAGATGCCAAATTTGCTACATAACAATATGTGGTTGGAGATGCTCTTAATTAGTTGTATAACTTAATTATGATTAGCTAATGAGTTGTTCATTTTGGCTAGGCTCTTTTGGAACATGAGGCAGCAGAGGCTGTTCGCAATTTGTTGCCAGAGTACGTAGAGGGTGACTTATCGGCTCTATGTGTATGGCCAGATCAAATTCGAAATTGGTACAAATATCGATGGACAAGTTCTCTCCACTTCATAGATACGCCTGATGAGGCCTGCACCTTCGATTATTCCAGTGAGCCATATATAATTCTCACCCAAATCCACTCCCTATATATAGTCTTGTACATATATTTTGGAATAATGGATACATTTTGGGTCTTAGGCCTCCAACACAAAGGAAGATTGACAATATAGAAACCTAAAGGTCGCAGGTTCGAGCCTAGCTTACCTATCAAACAAAAAGAAGCAACCCAGTTTTCGCCATATGACAATAGTCATCAAATTCGGTGACTTTTTGAAAAAAATAATATTTATTACTAAAAACAAATAAACCATGTTTTCATCGTGATGTTTTTCAAAAAGTTTTTTTTTTTTTTTTTCTGAGAAAGTCATGAATTTTGTGATGGGATCCGTAGTGACAAATTGCTCCAAATTTCTTCGAAATCCACCGAAACAGCGGTTAGACGAAACTTTCGGCGATTTCTTCGAAATCACTGAAATCTCATTAATTTTGGCAAAAAGATTTGTACTCCCCGAAATTTTCCCGAAACCTTTTTGAATATGTCTGAAAATTTATCCAAAATGAACTCCTACCGAAATATTGCCTAAAACGAAATTTGTCACTATAATTAGATTACCATTAATTCCTGACTTTTTTTTTTATAAATTTTGATATTTTAATATCTTTATATTTTTTCCTTTTTCCTTTTTGCTCGAACTTTCTGTTTTGCCAAATTTTTTAAAATTTTACTCCTCCAGACTTCTTTCAAAACCCTGCCTTGGTGACTATGCACATGGTGCATCTTTGGGCAATACAAGTCACTCAAATTCACAATTTATATTGGGAGCTACCGTGGGACCAAAAATTACTCTAACTTAATAATACTATGGCCAGTTGTGCACATTTTTTAATGATTGATATTAAGGTTCTCTGAATGGTTTCAATCTTTGATATGTATAGTGATTTATATTGTGTGGTATAAACTTTTGAACATCTACATGAAATTGAGTCAAGTTCGATCCAGAAGCGATAATGTTATTAAGCAAATTGGTGTGGAGACACACGATATGGTGTCAAGAGGACACGCGACATGCATGAGCAAATTGGTGTCAACAATGACACGCGGTGGCTCATAATTTCTCTTAAATTTTTATTATATTAGACCATCTCTAATGGGAAGTAGTAAAAAATAGTTGTTGGAGGAAGACATAATAAATTTGACTCCTTAATTTCAGGCTTTAAATCTTAGAACCTCCAATGAAAGACGCAAAAAATAACTGTTTGGAACATAGAAATAAGCAAAATGAGACATTTTCTATATAAAATATAATCTATTTGAATTTGAAGCCTTGAATTTTCAACATGGAATAGGGTACTGTCTTGGAGAGAAATCAGACGTCAAAAGATGCCGTTAGGGGTTGGTGATGTGGATTTGGCGCCTCCATTAGAGATGCTCTAATTTTAAATTTTACTTATATATTATTTCCGTTTTTATTTAATCTAATCTAATTAGATTATTATGAAATGGATTCTACAATAGAGTGACAAAAAATATTCATATTGGATAAACAAAGAAACAAAGAAATAAATATAAAGTGTAAACAAATAAATGTTACATATTTTCTCTTCTTAATTTGTGTAATTACTATTGGATAGGGGATTGCCATGACCCGCATGGATTAGAGGATATGTGCGTTGCGGGTGCAATTAAGAATTTCACATCCCAGTTGTCACACTACAAAGATGGAACGTCTGATCGTCGATGTAAGGAAGTGGAGATCATATTATATATATATATATATATAAAACTTAAATATTTATATTTTTAATACAAATTCACTTACAACTCCTCTCTGATTTCTTCACCTAGATAACCTGACTGAAGCCTTATTGTTCTTATCACATTTTATGGGAGATGTCCATCAGGTATGATGTCCTTAAAAGCAATTTCCTTTGAATAATTGGGAAGATAATGGGCCGGGTCGCGGTGGAGCGACCCGACCTGTCATGGGTCGGGTTCAGATCTCAACCCTTTAGGTTGGGTTGAATTTGTGGGTCTAAAGTTCTCGCCTCAACACGACCTGACTCGGCTCCTACGACAAAGAATAACCCTACCTAAATCGAAACCAAAATTTTCAATTTGATTCAGCCGAAACCGAAACCGAAACCGAACTGAAATGGTACTCAGGTCGCTACCCTAAAGCGGCGAGAGTAAGATTTAGTATTAAGTAAGCAGCTTGAGTTCCAGCTGATTTGGTATTCAGGTCACTTTAATGTGGGGTGTGCCCCACATGCCCCACATGGAATTATCATATGCTGGGACATTTTATAGATGTGGCATGATCTAAAGATTTTTGGTGCAAAAGATTAAGACAAGCAGTCAAACAAGAATTAATGGCTATCATTAAATACAAAATAAAATAATTGTATAAGACTTTTGACGACTTTCAATTAATCGACAGAGATCATATTTCGAACCAAACTTTTGCACCATAGATCTTTATATCATGGGCGTCACTTCACATGGAAGAAACAGTGGTTCCACATGGCAGGCATCCCAAAAAGTGACCCAATTAGCTTCGGTTGGGTATGAAGCATCATCTCATAATATAACCCTATTTAGCCCAACCCGACCTGATTAGCAACTACTTAGGTAGGGTTCGGGTTTGGGTTGAGGCCTGAACATAATTGGGTTGGATCGAGTTGGCCAACCCGACCTGTTTGAGCCCTAGTAAACATCTACTGCTTCTGTTTCACTGTAACAGCCCATGCATGTCGGATTTACAAGCGATAGAGGTGGGAACTCCATAGAGTTACGCTGGTTTAGGCACAAATCTAATTTGCACCATGTGAGTATCAGAAATGGCGGTTATATCCATCTCTTTTCCTTTTTTACTTTAAAAAATAATAATTATATTCAATCATGTAGTTTCATAATATTCTTCGTCTTATGAGCCAAAAAGACCGGAGTTCGAATCCCCTTGAGGCCACCTTAGGGATTTATATGGCATGTTGACTTGACATGTACTACCTTGGGGATGCAAACCCTAAATCGAAAACCGAGGACGCCTAACCGGCTTGAACCGCACAGAAAACTGAACTGAACCCTAATTCGATTCCGTTTTGGTTTAGGATGGCAAAAACTGAAAATCGTAGGGGTACAATGAGTAAACTAAAAAAAAAAATGAAAAAATCAATTTCAGTTCAGTTCGGTACACCGAATCTACATCCCAGACACCTTTCAAATAATGGGCTAAGTCTGGTTTGAAAGATTTACATGGTATTTATTCATTTTAAAGGCATTTAATCGCTTTGAATCATCAAACGAAAATATTTTTTCAATGCAATCTTTTACCCATCAGACCTTTATATTTTATCTTATGTATCATGTGACATAATTTCTGAAAAATAGTGTCACATATCCAAAATAAGTTGTGACCCATTCTCAATCTTGCTTGGAAATCCATTGCTTACTCTATACTAACTCTATTTGCATAATCTACCCTTTTCTTTACCCTATAAAGCATCTTATTAGATCACAAGGATTCAAAGAAATCAATTTTCAATTTCCAAAATTTGAATCATCAAGTTCATGAAACACACTAGTTTGTAAAAATTAGTGGGTGGTACGTGTGCAAAGAGATGGGGCGACAACGTATATTATAATAGTAAAGAAGATAAAGTTTTTTCGTCAGACCATATTTACTTATTAATAGATTTTAATAAAGAATACTTTCCATTAGCTTATGCACTTGAGATTAATTTTTTTTCAAAGTATTAAGAGTATTTTTATCATAAATATGAAACTAATTGTGATATCCAGATTGTAGATTTGACAACTTGGAGTTTGAAAAGTATAGGTATGGGATAGGGAGATTCTTCTGACTGCTGCTGCTGAATTATATGGGAAACATATGGATCTCCTCCAACAAGATATACAGAACAACTTTACCCATGTAAGTAGCTTCCTTCCATTTAATCAATGGTCCAATGGCAGATTGGTTTCATGTGGCACTCAAATACCAGCTTGCTTCATATATATATATATATATATATATATATATATATATGTTAAACTTTCAATGGTGGAAATTGGTGCAGGGAATCTGGTCAGATGATATTTCATCTTGGGAAGACTGCGACGATCTTTTCTCTTGCCCAAATAAGTAAGTATATAGATCAGATTTTCTTATGGTCGGGAATTTGATGATATGACTAGATAGTTTAATGGCAGTTAATGGAGTCGGCTGGGTCGACTGGTGACCTAACCCAACCCAGTTCTTGGACTAGGTTGGGCATATAAATTTGACTGTCAACTCGGGTCAGGCATTGAAGCATCCAACCCGACTTTCTGATCAAAGTGGGCTGAATTCGTGCACTCTAAAGTTGTGGTTTATCTTTTTAATGGTCAAAATTAAAGTGCACCAAATCGAATGATTCCAATCTTTTAATAGGCATGATTTTTTTATTGAAACGTACTGGTGATTAATTCAGGATGTGTGCCACGTGGCAATTCCGACAAAATCTGCCTAATTCAGATTCTAATATCTGCTTGTCTTTTGATCATACGCAAGGTACGCTATAGAGAGCATAAATTTGGCATGCAAATGGGCTTACAAAGGTGTGGAGCCTGGTCAAACTCTTGCAGGTAATCTGAGAATAATGGCTTCACCATTTTCTTGTATTAGTGGACATTTAGAGTAGCTTTTTCCTTACGCTTCTTTTTTTTTTTGTTTATGCTATGCTTGGAATTCCTCTTTTAAAGAAATTCAAATTCAGCACTTTCACTCTCAAAGAACTAAAAGCACTTACAATTAAACAGTCTCATACTGAAGTGTTATGCACAGAATAAAGAGTTGCTCTTTGCCTTTAAAGAGTAATAAGCTTTCAAAGCATGTTGAAAAAAAAAAAAAAACTTGATCTCTTTCAACATAAGTTTAGCGGAAAAAAAAAAAAAATAGACGGCCGAAACAAGTTTGTCATCAACTTTGATTTCCTCATGTCAACATCATACAGCAAAAATCAATTTTTTCTCTCATGTATGTGATCTATACAATGGCCTTTTACTCCACGTGCACCAAACACGTTTCGGGTGATAGCCCCTTACTCCCCTACACCAATCCCATGTTTCAGTTGCCATGTGTCACTGTTTTAGAGGCTTGGCAGGCTTGAATTTTGGTCCTACGGGCCATGCTACCTTTTTCCAAATTGAAAACGGTTAAATTCTCAATGATGAGTTGACACGTCTGTGTGACTTTATGACATGCATGATTAACACTCACTGGTTTCATGTATCTGGTGTAGATGATTATTTCAAATCGCGGCTACCCATCATCACCAAACGAATCGCGCAAGGTGGAGTGAGGCTAGCCATGACTCTAAATCGGGTTTTCGGCACTCACAATCAAGAAATATCGGCACCAACAAAAGAGGAGCTCTGAGCCTCTTCTAATTTCCATATTCTTTCATGTAAAAAAGTGGTTAGATTTCAGCACCAACCAAAGGAACATTGATTCCGAATTAATTTCCATATCCTTGATGTAGAACATTGCTTAGACATTAAATGGTTTTATTATATAATATATTCTAACAAGGTAAAGATGTCTTTAGCCTCCTTAAATGGGACTTGCTTTTCTTAGGTTCAAAAAATTAAGTTTGAATGAAACGAGGGAGCAAATATAAAGAACAAAAACGCATGGTATCAAAACTTTACTGATACCGATATGAAGAACCGATACTAATACAATCCTGATATCTGTATGAGGTTGGTATCGATAGCGGGCCAATGCAGATTGATACATACGTTTTTTTTTCAATCGTTTTAAGAAAATATATATATAGGATTTATACTGATATTATACTGATATTACAAATAATCCCCCAATTATAGCTATTTGCTCCAAACCCCCTAGTTAGTATTTTGATATTTATAAAACACCCTTTTTCTACTTACAAAAAAGAGTAGTTTTAAATCCATCCACCAAATCTTTGAGTTCACCCACACTGAAAAACATTGACTGCATTGAATCGAACGATGGAGATCGTTTATCGTCCCAGCCTATCACACAATGGATCTTGAGATCACGGAGGCACCATTAGACGGTTGACTGCATTGAATCGGACGATGGAGACCATTTATCATCCCAACCTTTCACACGATGTATCTTGAGATTATGGTGGCACCATCAGACAGTTGGCTGCATTGAATTGGACGATGGAGGTCGTTTATCGTCCTAACCTTTCACACGATAGATCTTGAGATCATGGTGGCACCATCAGACGGTTGACTGCATTGAATCGAATGATGGAGATCGTTTATCGTCCCAACCTTTCACATAATGGATCTTGAGATCATGGTGGCACCATCAGACGGTTGGCTTTTTATTTCATGTGGTACACAAAAAAAAAATGACCTTAAAATTAATTTTAACCATGTACGTGATGTTAAGGTCACTTTTCTGAGATGTATGCCACGAAATAAAACACTGATCGTCTAATGGCATGCCTAAACGATCTCCATCGTCTGATTCAATGCAATCAATGTGTTTTAGCGTGGGTGAATTCAAAGATTCGGTGGATGGAAGCAGACACGATTAGGCAATCCAATTCCTAAAATAAAATAAAAAGATAAATTTTTTGTAAAAAATGATAATATGAAGTACTACACCATTATACCAACGATGATATGGTAGTAAATCCGATCAATTATATAATCAGTGATTCATCAAATGGTAGCAATAAATCAAATTTGGAAATTTTCTAATCTATAACTGAGCCTCAAAGTTCGGGTTCTGTGGGGTAGACTAAAAGGTTGGATGGACACAATATTTTATATACAATCTAGGAAATAAGGGGGTTTTGAACCGAAT
Source organism: Chloranthus sessilifolius (assembly GCA_021018995.1). Lineage (NCBI taxonomy): Eukaryota > Viridiplantae > Streptophyta > Magnoliopsida > Chloranthales > Chloranthaceae > Chloranthus > Chloranthus sessilifolius. Next base: position 129,197,025 of record CM037593.1, on the reverse strand, counting down.
CAGGTCAGATGAAGTAGGAGCTTGAGTCCGGTCGGCTGTCAAAATTTTAGCCTACCCTGACCCATTGACAACTTAGTCTTCACTGATTTTTAGGATCTTGATAGTTGAAGGAGCAAGTTTTCGACACAATAGGCTCTTCAAAGCTTGATATTCTCTTGATGTCAATGATGGCCCAATAATGAAAATACCCAATCGGCATAATGAGTTATGACGCCACTTTTAATAAACTTCATTTCGATACAACAAAGCTGGAGGATAAATCGATAAAATCGGGCTTATTTAGCAACCCAGGTTCTAAGGATCGGCCAATACTGAAAAAAAATTTATCGGTAAGTATCGGCCAATACCAATTGGTCTTTCATTTGATTGGTCTTGAATCATATAAGAAATTGGAGGGACAAGTATTTTTAGTGGAACATGTAGATTAAAGGTTTTTTTTTAACGAATAATTACATCGTTTGACACAAATCCTCCATTGGTTGAGTATTCGTCCAAACGTTGGCATCCTTTAATGGGGAATCACCCCTCTGATGAGTCTTGAATTTGATGGTGAATGAAGGGCCTTTTAGAAGAGTACCTTTAAATCCACCCACTGAATCTTTAAGTTCACCCACGCTGAAACACGTTGATTGAATTGAACGATGGAGATCATTTATCCTCCCAATCTTTCACGCGATGAATCCTGAGATCATGATCGTACTATCAGACGGTCAGTGTTTTATTTCACATGGCACACATCTCAGAAAAGTGACCTTAGCATCACGTGCATACTTAAAATTGATATTAAGGTCACTTTTATAGGTGTGTACCACATGAAATAAAAAATAGACCGTCTGATAGTACACCCATGATCTAAAGATTGATCTTATGAAAGATTGGGATGATAAACAATCTCCATCGTTTGATTCAATGCAATTGATGTGTTTCAACGTAGGTGAACTAAAAGATTTTGTGAGTGGATTTAAAGGTACTCCTTTTAGAATAGTGGTAAATTATAATGGCATGACTTGTAAATAAAGGTGAATGAAGGGTCTTTTAGAATGGCGATAAACTTTAATGGCATGACTTATAAATATATATTAATGAAAGAAAGTCATTTTAGAATGGTGGTATAAATATTTTAAATATTGGTTTCATTAAGGGCAAAATAGACTTTTCGTCTATAAACTCACGGCTAGGTAATGGGAGGAGGTTATATGAAACATAAACACAAACGTAAGGGCTGCTGAATAAATACTCATAACTCAGAGATTTCTTATAATATTAGCATAACATGGGGAGTATATACAAAAACCCATATATATATATATATATATATATATATATATATATCAACTACGGTATATATCGTTGATATCGTATCGATATCGCTCGATACGTCTAGTCCAAGATGGACCAATAGCCGATACTGACTCGTTGCCCATAACGGGAGACTCCTAGAAGAGAATCATTGATCGAGATGATTGTTTTTTGTCTTTTGATGCAATCTTCGCTTAAATAAGTTGCATTAGTGCCAAGTGTCCAAAATCAGTGACGACCCTTCACAATCTAATCTAGATTAGAAACAGGTTGCGTACTCTACACAAAATCCATAAAGAGTGCCAAAGAACGAAAAAAAAAAAAGAATTCAGCCAAAAGCAATTTAGTGGGAACTATAGTGACACATTCAAATGTGCCTGCTTAAGTTACCATGTTTCACTTCGGAAGCAAGAAAGAAAAACAGAATAATTTATCAAAGAAAAAAAAGGTATTTTAAAAAATAATGTTTCAAAAACAAATTTTTTAGCAAAAAAATTCCAATACAAACATTTTAGAAAAACAGTGCTTTCACGGATTATTTTTAATTTTTTTTTTAAATGTTCTTGTGTTGTGAATACGGCATTTTCCCCGGAAACATGGAAAAGGGAAACATTAATTATGAGCATAGTGATAAATTTTGTCGAAATTCAGCAAAATTTCGTGAAATTCGCCTAAATGAGGGTTCAACGAAAGTTTCATCGCAATTTCAATACTTTTCAAAAATTTCGGTATTTTCGTCAAAATTTTGATAGTTTTCTTTTAATGTTTAGTTTTTATTTAATATGGGAAATGAACAGTCACCACACGTCTGTTGCTCACTAGTCACCACTCACCAAACGTCCGGTGAATGCATGTTTTATAGGTGGAATAGAGTGTGAAATTTTTTTCTCACCGATGTGGGACTAAAAATCGATTTGTAGTTTTCTCAATAGGTGCATCACACTCACCCCAAAAAGGCTACTTTTTCACCCCACCACCTCCACCTGATATGCATTGATCGGCTTTGAATCAAATGGTGGAGGTCATTTTTCGTTCCCATCTTTTGCACACTGGATCTATGGATCGTGGGCGTATCATCAGACGGTCGATTTTTTATTACGCATAGCACACATCTCAAAAAGTGACGCTAAAAATTGCTTGAGTGTGATGGAGGTCATATGATTTAAGGATCGCTTTTTGAGATGTGTGTCATGTGTAATAATAAACCGACCGTATGATAGTACGCCCACGATCCATAAATCTATTGTGCAGAAGATAGGATAAAAATGACCTCCACCATCTGATTCAAAGGCGGTCAATAAATGCCGACTAAAGAAGGTGTGGTGAGAATGCAACCTGGTGGGGGGTGAGTATAACGGTACCCTTTGTCAATTTGTCTTCTATAGTTTTATGCTTGACTTCGGCGTTAGTGCTTGGATCAATTGCTAATTAAAAAAAAATATATTAAATATATGCATTTTATATTTTTAATCCCCGAAATTTTCTCGAAATTTTTCTAAAATATATTGCAATTAATCCAAAATGTACCGAAAGGACTCCCCACCAAAAAATTATCAAAAACGAAATTTGTCGGATTTCTTTTTCGCATTTATTTGCCCTTTTATTATTATTATTATTATTATTATTATTATTATTATTATTATTATGTATTCTCCTTAAGTCACCCATTTGCCGAATTTATATTGTTGTGATGCAAAGATATATATCACTATTTCAAGACCAAGTTGTAATCTTCTACTTATGCGTATGTCAGTGATCTAAATCAATTATAATCACTCACGATTATATTTGTAAGAACGACGTGTAAGGCAATTGTAATCCATTTGTGGCAATTTGTGTTTTCTAATATTTCTATCTACTTCTTCTTTCTTTTATCTTTTTCTTATTTTATTTTATATTTTATAATTTGAACATTAATCCAACCTGGCTCAACCCAACCCAAGTTTTTACAAATCGGGCGTAGTTGGATACAGACAGGTCTGACATAATCGGATCAGATGGGTACGCTGAATGACTCGACCCAAATCTGGTCCAACCTGTTTGCAGCCCTAGATGACTTCCTAGATCCAACACTTTACTATGGAGGAAAGATGATGGGTGCCTACTCCAACTGTAGGACGTACGGGTGCAACTTCGAGTATCCGAACCAACCCGGAACCGAAAATTTCAGTTTTTTCGTTCAATTCGTGTTTTTTTTTTTTTTTTTTTTTTTACTGAAACCACAAAATTGTGATTTTTTAAATTTAATTTTGGGTCTTTCAAGTATTTTTTGTAGTTTTAAGTTCCTTTTTCTGTTTTCCGGTTTTGGCTGCCCAAAATCGAATCAAATCAGAATCGGTTCAGTTCAGTATGAATTGATTTTCGGGGCAGTTTTCGGTTAGCTTGGTTTTTGGGTTGGGTTCAAGTTTCGGGTCAAAACTTGCATCCCTAGAAGGACCGCTTTTAATGCATGATAAATTCTCTCTCACTCCCTATTTTTTCAAAGGGTTATTAAATGGTGGTGCATCTGAAGTATGAGGAGGGACCTAAAAATAGCTAATTTATTTTTTTCTGACAGAAAGTATCCATTTGTAGAAAGCCAATTTAATAATCTGACTCCCATCTACAATAGATATATGATCATCTTCTCCACGCAATAAAACATTGATTGAAATTTGAAAGAGGTGGGTTTGGTTGTGCTCAATTTGAAAAGTGATCACATGATGGGTGCTTACAATTGATAAGCTCTTTCTTTACTATTAAAAATGTTTTTCTAATCTTTGTGATTAGATAATGATATTTGATGGTATAAGATTAGACTTTCTTATTTGCAATTAATTTAAATTGATCTTACACTACTAAATTAGACTTTCACTACAAAAAAATAAGAGTATTAGCGGCAGCCAAAAACTGTCGCTATTAATAAAAAAATTGCCGTTAATATTCTTATCGCTAATAGTCTTAATAATTTTTTTGTTAATTGCGGCAATTTTTTGTTGCCAAAAACTGCCGCTAATAATCTTATTTTTTGTAGTGTTTCTAATTTTATAGCATTGAAGTATGATTTTTTATTATATCTTGTGGCACATATTTGCAATCAATTTAAATTTTTTAAGTGACAATTCATCATTGGAACATATTTTAGCCAAAGAATCATGCCTATAAATATGTGAATCATCCGATTGGCAGAATTTAACATTAGCCATTAAGCTTAAGAACAACAATTGATATTAGACTGCATAAACCAAAAAAGTATTCACATGCATGTCCTAAATTTTCTATTTTTATATTTAAGTAAACTTGGATTCTTATTAAGTTAACTCAATTAAATTAGGGAGTCCTTACCTAATTAGGAAAACATGAGAAATCATAAAGAAACCATACACACCAGTCAATTAGGAAAGCAAAATACCTAATGTTAGGCTCACCTGCTTTTAAATAAAACCATTAAATGAGTAATATGTTACTTGGCTGTCATGTTGATTATATGATTAATATGGGTCCGTATGGTTAATGGTGTCAAAAATGAATGATAAAACTATATTTAATCTAATTATTATTTTTTGTACAATTTTGAATATTACTTTTGAATTATTGTTATTATTATTATTTTAATTAATTTTTTGGTTCAATATTCTTATTTGTCAAAGTTGCTCTTTTGCATCCTATGAAAAAAAAAAAAAAAAAAGTTTCCTCTTTTACATTCCGCTTGATTATGCATTCCGATGCCAAGTGACAGCTAACTAGCATGAGTCTAAGTAAGTTACTTAACTCTTGAGAGCATATCACCTTTGTTTTTAATAGTTTAAGGATAAATAAACATTGGGTAGCTCTAAACGCACTTACACGTTCTTTGAAATCGCCGACTTCGAAACTCCTTGAAAACCATTGATTTCGTTGGATCAGATAATGGAGATTGTATTTCACAAAGGATCACGTTTGAGCGTGATCTATGCCATTGAACACAAAGTAAATATTTTGGGGATATGTGACACGTGGAATTCAAAATTGACCATCTAATAAGTGCAACATAGTCTCACGAGCTATTGTGTGGAAGATAAGCGTGTAACACGATCTCCATTGTCTGATCCGACCTAATCAATGAGTTTTAAGGGTTCCACAATAAAGTAAAAAATGTCCTTTCACTTAGTGTAGTCTCACATAAGGTCGAGACATCTCTCAATCTTTGACCAATTTTGTGGATAAAGATTTACTTATGGCCCTAAGACTATATTAGCTTTTGCTCACTAATTTCATAAGATCAACAAGTTTCCTAATAGTCTTTTAGTTATCAAATCCTTCCAAAGCTGAATTTCACGGATTTTATGAGCCCTATGATAGGTCGATTTAGGTATTGGAAGAAATTAAGGGATTAAAATGCTTTATTTAGAGGGCCTTCCAAAAGTCGACCATCTGAAATTTCCAAAGGTGCAACGTGTACGTTACGGATTGGGTTTAGAGAGACAGTACCTAACTCTGCAGTCTGTACCCCACGAGATAAGGGAATAGTTGTCTGATCCGTTGCTCTCAATTCAAGGCTGGTTGAATTTGACTTAGTCGGTTCATTAATTGATACCCCGTCTCTTTCGATTTTTGATTTTTTTTTTAACATTAAAAGAATCTTGTTTGGGTGCTCTCAAATAAAGCTATGTATATATAATTTAAGAGTTAAAATTAGATAAACAGCCCAAGTGCAAGTTACCTTGATTTTGTGTCACCTAAGGTTCAAAATTTTCAGCTCATAATTAAAATTATCATCGGCCTAAATGCATTGATTTCGGTTTCCAATGAAACTGAAATTTCGGTTCAAATATATAAGAAGAAAAGAAAAATTTTAGGCCAAAATTTTCAATTTCCATCAAGTCCGAAACCAAAAATAAAACCGCTATTTTCATTCTGTTGTTGAAATGTACATGCACCCCTTTTGGTGTGCCATGATCTAAAGTCTTTTTGGATACATAAAATTTTTTTCAATCATGCCAACCAAAGCTACCTAAAATCAATGGCTATCATGGGACCAACACTATAATTTTAGATGAACTAGAGATCATAAAATGGACCAAAATCTTTTGCACCACAGATATGGAGATCGTGACATCAAATCAAACATGTTAGATAACCAAAAACTAAGTCATTATTTAATGGTAACTAGTAACTACTAACTAACTACTAATAATCTTATAAATACATTTTAATTTTTTCAAATTAATTAAAAGTAAAAATATATAATCCTCAATTCCAACATGGAAGACCTGATACAATATACCACCTTACAAATTTATATGAAATATCTTCAGTTCATTTAAATTTATAAAACCCAGAAATCTCATGATAGCTGTTAGATAAAATAAAATAAAAAATACACAAAAAGCTTTATAGAAACAGCTTCTTTTCAGACAATATCTAAATTTCTGCAATAAGTCTTTTAAATGAGATGACGAATTTGCAAAGCCATATACTTCAATTAGATATATATGGAACTTTAGTAACAGATATCCTCAGTGTTCCCGAGCCTTCAAAATATCGCTGTTACAACCGATACTTGCTCAAATAAGAACCAAAACGAAATGGGTTTTCGGTATTTCATCTGTAAGATTTGAGAACGGCGTTGCAGAAGGTGCAGATGATGGCTCTCCATGTTTTCCAGTGAACGGGTACGTAACAGAACCTCGTAGCAGTTTCCATATCGGCCACTCGCGCACCTCCGCCACAACGTGAACACAACCCGGCCACTGGCTTGCTGCTCCTCATTACTCGCTTCTGATCCACAAGAAAGCAGAAGAAAACCATGGCTTTTTTTTTTTATCGGAGAAGTTTCGGTAAATACTGGTATCGATTCGAAAGAGTTTCGGAGAGTTTAAAAAGTATCGGATTTCGAACTTCTATGTGACGAGGAAAAGTGGCGGGTTGAGTCGAGTGTTATATAGAGGAGGTGGAGTTAAAGATCGAGCAGTTTGATATGTTCTATAGCCTAGATATCGACACGTGGCGATTGATGTGGAAGTAGTTCGTTGCTTAATAACGTTGTATTGGTGGGTGAGGTGTCGTTGCCGTAGTGTTAGAGAAATGTCAGTGAGAGGTAGAGGTATTAATTCTAATTTATAGCAGCCGTACACGTGAAAACTTGATGACCGGTATAATTGGAGCCGCTGCTAGATGCTATCCTGCGCCATGGTGTGACTTGTGAACAAGGTATCAAAATCGGTCTCGAGTATCAGTTTGATACGCCAATACGACTCGACTAGGATGTATTGGCTTTTTTTTTTCTTTTTTTTTTTTTTAAGCAAAAAGAACAAGCAAACATCTTGATTGAAACTGAGATGTATCAGCCGATACCTGATACGTATTGAGATACTAATATGTATCGGTATCGGCTGATTTTTGATACCTTGCTTGTGAGAACCAAAGTTAGAAGTCTAAAAGGACCATCAAATCAAAGAGTCCAAGTGCGCTTTGTTCACGGATCTAAGGCCTTACGCGTATATGAAACTTGTTAAAACTAGTCTCTTCTACCTGCACTTCTTTAGTATTAGGTAGGTAGCTCGAGTAGAAGGTGCTCTCTGTATTTAGGTAACTTTTGTGGATAAGTGTCATGCGTGTCGTCTGATAGGTGCGTCATAATCTAAAACTAATTGGTATAAAATATATTAAAATACTGAGACGAACCTATAATTTGGACAAGATCGGTATTGTGCGTCCAAGTGCAGCTCTAAGTGTTGCGCTCCGTCCAACTAGGCACTATGTGGCACCATCACAAGGATCATGTGTCACAATAGTTTGGGCAAGATCGACCTAGTATATAGAAAAAAAATAATATTAAAACGTTCGCTCATCCATCGTTGAAAACATGTTCAAAGGACAAACAGTTTAAGATCAATGATAATATAGTTAGTTGTAGAATTAGCTAGTTGTAAAATACTTAAAATTTAATAGCTACAATTATTTCATCTAAAATAAAATATCTAAAATTATCTGAAATTATTTTATTACTAAAATTGATATATTACTAAACTTGACATATTGATGAAGTTTTAAATAACAATAGTGTAGATTTAATTTGAAATATATTACTAAACTTTTTTTTTTATATGCAAGCTAGAGGTTCTATGAGGTCTCCCGTCTCACCTTATCATTAATCAGAAAAGAGAAAATAGAGTACAAATATACCTAAAGAAAAAAAATAAAATAAAAAACTAACAAGCAAAAATTATACTAGATCACTAGGAACTTCGGCATCGCCATCACCCCTAGGCCTAGTACAACTTTTATAACTTTCACCTGAGCCAAATGAAACTAAAATACAGCACCACAACCCAGGTTAAGTAGTCTTCTCAATCCCCCAACGATCAGTAATGTTTATAGAAATTCCTTGTGAATCCTCCTCAATCTTATAATGATGAAGACTATTTTGAAGCACTCCTTCCACTCTCTTAAGAATCCTCAAATTTCGTTATTGTCATAGAATATACACTGATGCATTAAAAGAAACGCTCAACACATCAATAAGGAACCTGTGGTTCTTGTAAGAATTCATGGTGTTGCCCGCTTCAACTTCAATAGTCCCTATAGTAGGAGGAATCTGACAATTACACCGAGCAAGAGCAGACCTCCATACCCAACTCGAGTAAGAGCACTGAAAAAACATATGATCGTTATCCTCTCCGGATGACCAACATAGAATACATCTCGAAGAGAGAATCATACCTCTCTTGGTAAGGTTCTCCACAGTAAGCAATTTCCGATTAATGGCCAACCAAATTATAAAGGAATATCTCGGATTATTGTACCTATTCTAGATCATGTTCTTCCAAATAAACTTATTGTTAAGAACTCTCATTGCATTCCAACCACTTTGAAAGGTGAATTTATCGGAACTAGGATGTCTAAGCAATACGCTCCTTGACATTTCCACTTGGGATAGGCTCCTATGATATTTTATCTCAAACTTTTTGCATTCCATACGTGATGAAACTCGGTTCTTTCCATCTATTATTTTTAACCAAATCACTAACCAGAGCATTCGGGTGGCTGTCAAATTGATGAATAGTTAGATAGTCATATTGTGCAACAATTGAAGCCCCTTCAAACCACGGATCTCGCCAAAGAAAGGTAGAAGATCCATCCCCAATAATAATGCGAACGTATCTCATAGCATCTTTTCGAACTTTTAAAATACCACTCCAAGCCCAAGAGCAATCATTTGACTTCACACAACTCCAGAGATCTCCATTCCCAACGTACCTAGCTTTGGTCCATTGAGACCATAGTGATTCATTGTTTGAGGCCAAATTCCAAAACAACTTAACCAAGCCAGTTTTGTTCCAATCTTTAATTTTTCTAAGACCCAATCCACCTTCCTCAAAAGGCTTGCAGACTTTGGTCCAGCTAATGGGATGCATTGATCTAGAAAGGAAGCTAGGGTCCACACCAAAGGAAACGGGCAAACATCTTCTCTATCTTCTTGATCAGCCGACGAGGGAGATAAAAGGAAGCACTCCAATAAAGTTGAAGGCTATTAAGTATAGCCTTAATCAGTTGAAGTCATCCAACATATGAGAGGGGAGCAGCCTTCCACCCTTCAAGACGATTTTGAATACGGTCAATCAAAGGTTGGCAGAGAGCATAAGTTATCCTAGTAGAAAACAAAGGCAAACCCAAGTACTTTATGGGGAGATGTCCTACAAAGCGGAGATTTCGAATGATTTCCTCCTTATTCTTGCAAGCTGCACTAAAAAACACACAACTTTTATTATCAGTAGCTTGTAAGCCCGATATTAAGTGAAAATCATTTAAGAGTTTTCTGATACTCATTGCTGATTCAATAGAATCATTTGAGAATAAAAGAATATCATCGGTAAACAGAAGATGAGAGACCGAAGGGGCAATTGGGAAATAAGGAGCGCTGATTTCTCCTTTTGATATCCGGTCTTCAAGAATGTATGTGAAGGCTTCCAAAACTAAGGTGAAAAGATAAGGTAACCTTGTGGCAACCCACATTCGCTAGGAAAATAACCATGAGCCGAGCCATTAATAAGAATGGATAATTTTGGAGAGGTTAAACATTCCTTGATCCAATTAATCCAATGTCATTGCATCCAATTTGATTTAGTAAGGAAAGAATAAAGTTCCAATTCACCCTATCATAAGCTTTTCTCAAATCAATTTTAGAGTAGAAATAGGAGGGTCCAGATTGAAGATGAAACATCCACACCATTTCATGAGCAAGAAGAATATTTTCATTTATTTTTCTTCCCATGATGAAAGCTGACTGGTTATGGCTAATAATAAAGAGGAGACATTTAGAGAATCGGTTAGCCATAATCTTTGAAATCACCTTGTAAAGAAACTTACAAAGTGATATAAGGCGAAATTTATCAAGAGTTCTAGCACTCACCTCCTTGGGAATCAAAGTAATATTTGTAGCGTTAACCTCCCGCAAAAGCTTTCCACTTTTGAAAAAATTTTGTACGGCGTTAATCATATCATCACCCACAATATCCCAAAAAGTTGTGAAGAATCCAGTAGAAAACCCATCTAGGCCAGGAGCTTTGTTATTTGGAGCCTCGAAGATGACTTTCCTAATCTCTTATGAAGAAATAGGAAGAGTAATTAAGTGCCTGGGCCTGATTTTCAGATAATCTAGTTTTGAATGGAATATCTTGATGAACAAAGTTTTTTTGGTTCTTAAAAATATTATGAAAATACGAGGTAGCCATATTCCCGATCTCTTTATAATCTCTAACCAAAATGTCACTTTCATCCTCGAGAACATTTATACTATTGCAAGCAATATTGGAAGAGATAGTCGCATAAAAAAAATTTATATTTCTATCTCCATTCGTCAACCATCTAGTACAAGCTTTCTGTCTAGCAAAATTCCCTTCAATCGCCATTTCCTCGTGAACTAACATGATGGCTTCTTTTTCTTTTCCAGCTAAATCCCCATTCAATGGATCAAGTTGAATCATATTCTGAATAAAGTTTAAATTTTCAATTGCCTTTTCTTTCCTCTCATGAATCTGGCCGAATCTCTCTTTGTTCCATATTCTAATGAGATTTTTTGAGATACGAAATTTTTGTGTAACAACAAACATTGGATTGCTCTCAACCTTGGTATTCCAAGCCTCTATAATAGTTTCCCTTAGTCCCGGTTGCCCCAACCAGACTGTAAAGAACTTAAACCCTCTCGGACCTTCATGATAATTGCTATTAGCATCAATTAAAATAGGAGTATGATCAGATATCCAAGCACTAAGGTAGTTCATCTCTCCTAGAGGAAACAAATTAATCCAAATTGGAGTCATAAGAACATGGTCCAGGGGGCACATTATACGATTTAATCCCTGAGATCGGTTGCTCCAAGAGTACATAGATGAAGAGGTCTTCATATCTGGAAGTGAACATTGATCAATACAATGATTGAAAGATTCAAGAGTTATAGTAGACACAACTCTTCCACCTACTTTCTCGTGCTGAAATCGAATAGTATTAAAATCAAGAAGCACAATCCAAGGGTCATTTTTACTAGCAATATTGATCAAATCATCCCACAAATCATTCCGATCAATTACCAGATTTGAAGCGTAGATGAACGTAGCTTTAAAGTTGATATATTCATTAAAGTTGAAATAACTATAGTATAGCTTTAATGTTCAGAAAAATCTCAATTAGTAATAATCTAAAGCAACAAAATAAAGAAATATATATATATAGTAATAATAATAAAAATAATAATAATAATAATAATAATAAAACACTAGCATGGGAAAATTTATAAAACTTAGTTGGCTCGAATCTCGGCTCCTGTAGAGACGAGCTAGATCGCAAAAGTTTCAAGCACAAAGTGATTAAAACCTTGCTAGAGCTCCAATTTTATAAGGTAGAGCTGAGCTAGAACTGATTACCCTTAGATGGGGTTTAGCTCGCCCAACTACAACCTTACACGCATCCTGGCGGTCTGGCCGCTTACGGAATACGGGGCATTAGGCGAGCTCCAAACGAGTTAGTTCATGGGTCACTTTTTATGACTTGTGGAATATGATTTTAGCATGTGTGTGATAAGTAGTGAAATATGATAATATTTCACACCTAAATACCTACATTTGGCTATCCGATGAAGGCTATTTGATGAGAATTATTAGATTTGAACTGTTTCAGGTAAATACAAGCCAAGTGCAGAAAACAACCCAAGAATTCTGAAAATAATGTCAAAACACTGCAACTTTGGGTCATCGAGAACTTGGTGCGACTTGCAGCTCAATTTGGACCTTCAAGACGGCCGAATTATGAAATTGTCAAAACACAAAAGTTGTAGAGCTTTCTATCAGCTTTCCAACGAATTAAATCGCCTCAATCCGAGTTCGGGACAGAAAGTTATGGCCAAAATACCGAAGCAGTGTCTGATGCAAAAGGGGGCCAAAATTTACGAATTTCTGGGAGGTCGATGCATCAACCCTTTTGGTCGATTAATCGAGGACAAAAAGCTGTCAGACAGGAACTGACACTTTAAAGCAGATTTTGAGGATTTTTTGCAGGGTCGATTAATCGACCCTAACTTTTCGCGCGGGGACACTTCCGCGACTTGGCTATTATTTAAAGCCAAATCAAACACTTCGAGGAGAGACTTTTTTTTGAAGAGAATTTTGGAGGATTATTATTCATTATTATTATTTTTGATTTTAGACTCCTCTTGGCATCTTTTTAAGAGTTCTTCTCTTCTCCTTCTTCTAGGGTTTGATCTGGGTAGATTATACTTAGGTTTGCATTATTTTTCTTGGAGAAAATCATAGATTGTATTTAGGAAAAACAATTGTAAAAAGATCTTTGGAAGAAATGAAAAGTGGAATGGCTTTGAATGAACAAGGAGATCATACACCAAAGATGAGCGACTAAATCAGTAGATCGGGGAAGATGCGATCCCTAGATAAGTACCCATATTTATAATTAATACCATAGTCTAATTATTGTCATCATAGAATCGTTTTACTCAGTTTGTGTTATTGAAAATATGTTGAATGCTTTAGAATCGCTGGACCTCTGGTGATCTAGAGTGAAGCGATTATGTTTTTATTGTTGTGATATAAACATCATGAGATACACTATGCTTCTTACATGACTCATACCGTAATGATAGGTTGAGTTATTGTTTTTAGATAGGGTATGCCGAATTGATGATCATATTTTATTACGAATCATCTCTATAAACGAATGATGATGTGAATGATGCTTCAATGAAACTGTGGGTTTTAATGATAGAAAAAGGGGTACTAATCTGGGGTAGCATATTCCTTGATCTCATTAAATTATTGTTTTTAGATTCATCGGTAATTAGTTGTTTAGATTAATTTATTTTTCTTGCATTTAGGAAAAGTGTGATAAATTTTTGATAAATTGAATCTGCCCTTTGGTACTTCCTTAGGGACGTTTTTAAAATATCTTGAAGAATTAATTAAAAATTCACGTTTCCCTGTGGGTTTGATACCTTTGTTCTTGCCATACTGCAATAGATCTTGTGCACTTACAAGGGTTACATTTAAAATCGATCAGTGTGTGGTGTTATTTGAAGACCATAATATATGTGAAGATTTATGGTGTTAAATATTGTGATGAGAAAGACATTTCTATAATGTGATTCACCTTTTAAAGATCTTCAGTGTTACACATTTACATCGCCTCACTCTTTATACCATTAGATCTTTAGATTGTCGTCTTCAAATTACACACACCACAAAAAAAGTGAGTTCTAGCGATGCTGATTTAGCAGGGTTTTAAGAAAAGTGCCACTAAAAATCAATTTTCACGGCATTTTCCAATAAAGTCCCTCTAATTTTCAATTACATCATTTGGCACCACCTTATCTGCGGCATTTTAAAGTAAACGCCGCACAAATAAGACATCCGCGGCGCTCTATAGGCTAAACGACGTGAGTTAGACAATTAATTACGACGCCTTTAAGTGAATGCCGTGATTTGGATTATGAATCACGGCGCTTATTTATTAAACACCGCAACAAGGTCAACATTGGCTGTAATTAGTGGACGTTTGTATTCATTAAACGCTGCGATAGCCGTTATTCCTAGTGTTTCTTTACAACACCATGGAATATCTGTTGGTTAGCGGCAACCGTGGAAACTAGGCACCTTAATAAAATTATCGGGGTTTTATCTCCATCTGCCATCACTTCAAAACTCTTCTCCATCTCTCTGACGATTAAACCTCCAACAACCTCTTCGATTCTTCGATTTAAGATTTAAACCCTAAATCTAAACTCTTCAGCTTGGAGAACAACTCCCTCGTCGGACCCATTCACAACCTCTCTCGACTCCTCAATCTCAAGAGCATCTTCTTCACCGGAAGTTTCCTCCATCTTCTCATTCCATTGGATCTGAACCCTAGTTTGCGAATTTGATTCCACCTTCCTTCAACCTTAAGTTTATGCTCAGGTAAGGGTTTAAGCCTTTTTTTAAGGATCTAAGATTTAAATTTTGGTGTTTCCGGTTTTGGGTTAATTGGCGTTCCTCTCGGATAAAAGTTTGAAAAGATAAGAACTAACTCCAAAACTCTCTATTCTCTTCCTCAAAGGTACAACTCACCACCCAACTCTGTACTCCTCCTATATCTCGATTTCTCTGCCATTAGATTAATATCACTCTGATTGTTATTAGGGCATCTTTTGCTCCTTATCCAATCACCATTTTTGTTCTCAACTGCATACCTTTTCTTGATCATAGATACCTATCTAGGGCATCATGGTTCTGTATGATATAAAACTTTTATCCCTTGTAGATCTCAAGTTCAGTAATTTTTATGATTGAATATATTTCGATTTCTTTCATTTTTTGAAAGTAGTGTAAAGATCTTCCTCAGATGATAAGTTTGGCACCTTTGAAGTTCGAATTATAATCTCAATGGGTTTCTGTATTGCCTTTTCATCAATTGTTGTCTTTCTTCAACATCTGATTAATGCTAGTTTTTGTTTTCTTTTTTATGTACTTGACGTTGAGTAACTAGCTTCCTCGTTATTGGCTTATTGCCCACTATGTCACAATTTCTACAATCTTTGAATTTGTATTTCACCCTCTAGAAATACATTTGTTTACATTTGGAAGTTGCAATCATCTAGTTGCTTATATTGAATAAGTTTACAAAACTTTTGCAACACGGACATTACCTATGTGACCCGCTTAACCAAAACAATAGTTGGATATAGGATATTCGACCCGTGCATATCAATGCACAAACCATGTTGAAATTCCATTTTGATTGAATTTATTTTAACTTATCTATATCTTATGGGATGATAGTACTAAACGTATGATAGAAATAGATCGAGATCGAAGAATATTTCATATATAATTATACCATTCGTAATCCTTTTTATCAACAATACCTTGAAAAAAATATATGAAAATATACAAATACTATCGCCTCAGGCGATACCGAGAGGATTGGGTTGTATCGTTATTCGTTAGCCTCCAATACTGAGACTACTGGGTGATATGTCTCGGTATGTTCTCAGATTTTAATCAATAGTAGGTACCTATAGATGTTATGTATAGATATTTTCTAATGACGTGTAAATTTGGTCACAGAGTAAAATTTGTAGAAATTACCATTCTTGGTCATCTTTTTATGTCCTTGGAGGATTCATTCCTTGTGCATGCAGATTTATATAGACAACAATACACATATTTGTGATATCTCTTATGTTTATTATTGCAATGATTTGCTGCAAGCAATATTTTCTGCACTGAGGACAAATATGTACTCTTCTAGGGGGAGTAATCCATATGGGTAACAATCATATGCAACACAACAGGCATATGGGCAGAATGCAAGTGTAGAATTTGGTAGGATATTTTTTAGCTTTTTATTTTTAGCCATGTTCGCACAATATTGTATTGTAGTTTCTTTAGAAAAAGTTAATTATTAAGCATTCGTGAGCTTGCACTATAAATTTTTTTTTTTCATTTTAATGCACATAATGCATTTGATGTTTGGTGTAGAAGGAATGTTGACCATTTCCGTGGAGTTTTAAATTTTTTATGCTCATTCGCTTCACCTATGTGGCAAAGAACACTGTGTTGGGATATAGATGCCTCTAGCAAGGAGCTGAAATTGTGTGAGCAATTTGTGTTGCCTATAGTAAAAAAAATTTAGTCTTCAATCCTCCTACATTTTCAAAAATTAATTGCTGTGTGCCTTTACCAAGGAAGGGAGTCCTAATTTCATTAGAGAAAAAAGATTTCACTACACTATTTTTAGTGTTATCAATGATGAAGGTACACCCATCTCTACAGACCAATTAGTGCACATGCCCATCAATTTGAGCAATTAATTGATGTGGCACGACATAGATGGGTATGAGAAAGACAACTAAAAAAAAAAATCAGTTGCTTGATTTTAGTTGTGAAACATAGTGTGCTATAATAAAAAAAATTACTGATGAGAGAGTTGGGACCATTCAATCAATGTTATTTTTTGCATGTCTTGTCCAAGAGGCGACCCATTGATTGAATGGTCAATGGGCACTTGCACTGTTAGTGGGTAGAAATGAAGGGTCTTACCTCTCTCTCTCTCTCTCTCTATCTTTCTCTCTCTCTCTCACTCTCACTCTCCAATGTGCAGACAGTAGTCATTTCTGATTTGATTGGTGTCAAAGTGATACTTGTATGTTTGTGGTGTGACTTGCCTTTTGCAACCATCCATGTCATACCTTTTTTTTAAAAGATAAATCAGGCATGACTGACCATCTCAGTCTTCTATTTTATCCGTGCTTTCTTTTAAACTCCCAATGAAAAACCTATAGACGGAGTACCTAATCTATTGGTCATTAAAATTCTTCTGTTGTATTAAGGTAGACTCGTTTTGGTCTTTAATATTGGTATGTATCATTCGATACATTACCAATATATATGTAATGCACCGGTACGATACATTGAATGTATCCTACCAGTGACCTCCGAAACCAATATGTATTGTCCAGTACGTACCGATTTCAGGCGAGATTTTGAGCCATGGTCTTTAAGATTCAAGTTCTTTGATATTTTTTTATCTACATGGAAATACTCCTCCTTGCATATTATGTTCATTCAAGGCCAACTAAGTACAGTTTTTAAAATTCTTCATTGATATTTTTTTCCCCAATTCTTGGTTATGTGGGAGGCAAAACTTATGTTCATAATATTACTCAAATTGTGCAGATAGAAAAAAAATTGATCCAAGGTGGATATCGATAACATCATTGGTATAAATAATTTATTTGTACCAATGATGTTATCGATATCCACCTTGGATCAATTTTTTTTTTTATTAACACTGTTTTTCTGATTATTTATTGGTGCATGATCCGGGGTAGTGTTTTTGTTAGATGGTTATATTTTCACGATTTGCAGGGAGGAGCTAGAGAAACAAAAAGCTCATGAGCGATTTTTTTTGAGTAGTTTTGTTTTTTTGGCTGGCTTCTTCTGCGGGCAGCTTTGCCTCTGTTTCCTTTTTGCTTTGTTGCTTTTTCTTTTATTTTTTTGGTGATTTTTTTCCGTTTTGTAATCTTCCAGCTTCTCGCTGGTTTTTCTTTATGAAATGTGAGCCTTTTTACCGTTCAAAAAAAATAAATGTGATATTAAGATTTTATATGCTTTGTTTGTTTGTGCATTATAGTTTGTTGCTTTGTTATTTGTAGTTTGTCCTTGGTAGTTTGTAACTTTGAATTTATAATTTTGTCTTTGGTAGTTATTTGTAGTTTGTCATTGACTCTGTTTTCACACTGACCATTTAATCTTTCTTTTTATTTAAAAGATTTCTTAACTTCTTTATACCAAAAATCAAAATCGCATTGCCCTTGAGTTTTGAATTGGCTCAAATTCACAAGCTCATTGGCTCTTGAGTTTTGAGTGCCGAGCTTGGTTCAAAACTTCAAATGCCTATGATTATGCTTAAGGAATGCTTACAATAGTGGAAAAGAGTTCTTTGTGTTGTGCCTAACCTCATAGCCCACATTTATTTTAGGTGTTCATCTTATTATACACATGGGTGTCAACCTAAACTGTCTAGGTGGCTGATCAATGAGTGCATGAGACTCACTTTGCCAAAGGAGTAATGGCTGATTATCAGATGGTTGGAATTCTTCATTCAGCATGATTTTTAGGTTGAGTCGCATCCACTTGATGACCTGCTACTTGAACATTGTAGATTGATGATCTCATAATCAGCACCTAATAAAGATGATCTCAGCACCATTTACAATATAGATGATCTTAGCACCTAATACCGACCCCTTTTTTATTCCTTGGACACTTTTTCTATACTAACTCTAAGTGTATTTTTATTTTAGCTTTGGTTAATTACGTCAGCTGAAGAGCAAATTAAAGTTCCAACAACTTCCTATCAAAGTAGCTTTTGCTACCATAACTCTGCTGTAAACGTTTTGCGCTTTACTCCTTTTGCCGCTAATAATCTTATTTTTTGTAGTGTTTGCTGAGTCTCTTAGTAGGCAACTTGATAACTGAGGAGTCCGTACAAGGAGATAGCTTTTTTTTTTGTTAGGCTTCTGCTCTCAAAATGCATTTAACTGTTCATATACGTTATTTTGTATTAATTTGATTATTGAACACTATATTTACTGACATTTATTGAATTACAAAGATTGAATCACAAAAAAGCTTTGCATTATTGAGCACCTTCTCTCTGCATTACATATTCTATTTCTTCACTAGAAAGCATAAGACTGGATGGGAACTCCTCGATGCAGTTACCCTGTGCATAACATGTTGGTAAATAGTATACAGTAAATGTTCTCATCAATTCTATAAAATTTGTGACAACCATATGGGAGATTGACTCTTCTCTTGGTTCTTGTTTTTCTTTCATCAATTGATAGGTGCCAAAGCTATATATGTTCGCTGATTTGGGTCATTTCAATAAGCGAGGGATACAAGTGAGTTTTCCATAGATTGTTACTATATTATATGTTATATTAATTAGTTAAGTAGTTAACTTTCAACACTTTCTTGCTTTCAAAACTCGGAGAATATCAACACCACCTTTTATAGCTCTGTTCCTAGTCCCATATTTTGGCCAGATTGACATGAAACACAGTCCTATCATTTGATTCAATACAATCAAAGCCCATAAACTAATTCAATGATTGAATGTGCTAAATCAGATGATAGGTAGAGACTGAGTTTCATGCCAATCTTTGGTACCAAAGATCTCTTACAACATGGCTTTGGTGCTCCACGTGACACAAGTTTCAAGATACCAAGTCTTTCTTTTTAACCAGTGTGCTATGTACACATCTTGTGTACAACTTGTAGCTCTCTATTTATTTTATTTGAAAAAAAAAACTACCTTTACCGGAGTTTCTCTAGAAAACGCCGCTAAAAGAACTATTTGCGGCGCTTTTTATATAGTTTTGCTAGCAATTTCCAACATCGGTATAAATTTTTGTTTCATTTAAGAAAAATAATTGTTATGGCATTTTCGAAGAAATGCCACTAAATGTACCTATTGGTGGCGCTTATTGATATTTTATCCGACATTTGTTAAATGACGCTAATAATTCTCCTTTAGCGGCACTTTGTCTAAAACGCCACTACAAACGCCACAAAAACTATCTACGACACTAGTATTGCTAACGCTTGAGGAAAACACCGCGAAGTATTTTGGCGGCGTTTTTAAGACTTTTGGCGGCGTTTTTAAGACTTTTTGCGGCATTTTTCAAACGCTGCGAAAAGTCAATTTTTTTGTAGTGACAATTGTTGGTATGCAATTTTAAGAATCCTCTCGGATTCGAGAAAACTGTCCAAATTGGTCACTTGGGACTCAGTTTATAAAAGAGTGAAGGTATACTAGCAACAAACAAACTTTCTTAGTTTAAAGGTAAGGCAACAAACAGACTTACGAAATCGAACGTTAATAATAACCAGACTTATTAACGTTCAAATAAGGGGTTATGCAGCAAACAAACTTGTAAAACCAATGTCAGTGACAAATAAACTCACTTGACAAAATATTAATGATAATACGTCAAACAAACCTATAAAAAAGACGTTAGTGACAAACAGATTCACTAATGAATAAAGTATCCTGTAAAAAAAGTGTTAGTAGCAAACAAACCTACTAAGGAATATGTGATCGCCACCTATGAATTTTTATCGACATCGTAGAACGTCATTGATCATGAGGTTTTAGGTGATGGATTGTAGATTGGACTCTTATACTAAGCATCTTTCTACCGATTTTAGCAGCTAGGGTTGCCTAATTTTAGCTAATTCGAAAATCAAACCTATAAGTTCTAAACTAAAAGGGGTGTGTTGGCAGGTTATGTGTGCGATGATCGAACCGGTTCCCGAGTACTATTTGTTGGCTCCCTTGGACAAATCGGTTTAAAGGCTACGATGTTTTAAAAATATGCAAGAGTTTTATGGACCTAATTGGATCTAGGGTTAATAATTTTAGAAAGGGTATCCTAAGAGAAAAACTGCAGGGTTAGCCTTATCTCTCTTTGGAAAGTACGAGAAGCAAAGTAGAAGGGCCGACCCCAACTAGAACGCTACTCAGTGAAATTTTCAGAAGAAGTTGAAGTTCTAAACCCAAACGTATAGAGTTCAACTTTTTCTAATTCAGAATTTCAGAGCCAACCTAAAAAATTCCAAAGAGAATAAGTGAATGAATATCTTTTTAGAATGAGAAGGGTAGAGACCTATTTAGAGTATCAAGCTAATTATATGTTGGAATTTCAACGTATATTTAGAATTATACATTAAGCTTTCAGTGTATAATCCGAATTATACGTTGAGATTCCAACGTATAATTCAAAGTGTGGCTAAGAACTCGGCTCGAGGAGCCATCACAGTGTAACGACTCGAGATTTTCAAGTTAGAAAATATAGAAATTTCGAGTCGCTAGATCATAATTCATAATCTATAAACAAAATTTCATTGTATCATTGGAGATCAATCTACTATAAACTGAAATAGTTGTTCAACATCGAAAAAGCGAATGCTAATTCAAAATGTTACCACTGGTGACAACAGTTCATCATGCAAACAGTTGTACGCACATCAATGTAAAGGATTGTTCTAATGACATTCATTAAAACTGTACTAGTAAAAAAAAAGAGCTCGACTAAGGGTAATAATTCTCAGGTGGAAGATCTTCGTCTTCTAGCACCAATATGAGATCCTTGTCAGCGTCAATACCTGTAACACTTATTGTTGGGGTGAGCTAAAAATTTCACGAGCTTAATAAGACAATCACGATATAAATTTGCATCTTATTCAGTCAAAATATAGTTTTCAATGATCAATTCGATATTAATATTTAAGAATTTAAAATTCATGGAGTCTTATTGTCATATTCTAGATTTAGTTCCATACCATTGTTTAGTCAATTATCTCCTATTTCACATGGATGTTGAGTTAACGGGATTTCCATCACATATTAAATGCAACTTATTATGTTCATGCATGGCTTAAATTATAATTTAAAAATATCTAACGCAAATATAGCACTCGAGCCACAGGCAGCTGATGAGAATCCTAACTATCGTCATTCAAAAATAATTTTTCAGTATGTCCAAGCTCCTGCATTGTGAGAAATACTTGGGCGGTTCAGAGGCCGTCGTCACGGTTTAGGAGGTGATGAAGTACAGTTCCATATGTGTCGAAGCACAATTCAATAGGTGCCGAAGCACGGTTCAGTAGGTGTCGTCGCACATGATTCGTTCATATCAACTTTCAAATCATACGCATGTTCTAATTCAAAATTTAATTTCGAATCTCCATTATTCAATGAGAATTCAAGGTTCGATGAGTTGCAGATGTTCAATGGATTTTCAATGTTCATCACTTGTTCAATATTCGATGAGTTTCGATATTCAATGAGAGTTCCATGCATTTCAATGTCTAATGAAATTCGATGTCAATGAGTTTCGATATTCAATGAAAGTTCCTTGCATTTCAATGTCCAATGCTTTTCAATGTCAATGCGAGTTCAATGTTCTATTTATTCCACATGTTCGATTTATATTGAATGATTTCTAAATTACACAATCATAATACAACAACCGATCGTCTTCAACGTACTAATTCTAGCAATGATGGGGTCATTTTCTAATCTTGATAATCACTAAATGATTATGATTTGAAGAATAACATGCAAGTGTATATTGTAACTCCCCTATCTCGGCTAACGCAAGAAGGAAGTGAGATGATCCTTATCGTTGGCGACCGATTCTCCTTCTACATCACATACACAAGTGATGCATCAATGATCAATTATAATTACAACGATTCAAAGTACTTACTATTACCTAAAAAAGAGTACTAAGACAAACAAATCTGATCTAACTCGCTCGAGCGACAATCAGTGTTCGCTCAAGCGACTTATCATAGAAAAATTTATGTGCCATCTTCAGTATCGCACTTGAGCGACAACCAAACTCGCTCAAGCGAGATTTGGCTGAACATTTTGCCTTATTTCTGAAACATCCTCGCCCGAGCGAAAAGTGAACTCGCTCAAACGGCCCTAGGAGAGTCCGAAAAATAAACTCTCTTTTCACCCAAAGTGAGGTCCAAAAATCAGAAATAAAATTCGGTAATGTATAACTAAGATCTGACGATATAAATTTAAATATATTAGGATCCAGAATTAATATCAACCTCTTGAGGTGTGACGGTGGATTCGACGATGAGCACTATTTGAGGAGATTGAGTTCCACACTTTTAACTTGTCTAGGTTTCCTTCTTCTTTCTCTTTGATCTCAAGGGTGGGGTATTCGGGATGATTCTTGTGGAAGAATTCCCAATATATTCTAGGGTGGGTTAAAAGAGATGTGTTGAGGGTTCTTTTCTTAAGGAGAATTCTCAAAGAAGTTATAACAGAAATGTGTATAGATGTTTTACTCCTAGGTCTAAAATAAAAATCTTATTTTCACATATTGAAGTTTGATCCTTAGACCTCTTGTATATAACTCAAACCTTTAACCAATAAGCTCTCACATAACTTGTGTTGATTAATGAATTAAATAAATATAGAGATCTACGTGTATATGATGAGTACTAAAAAATGAGGATATTTCACCCCTAAATACCTATATTTAGCTGTCCGATGAAGGCTATCTGATGAGATTGATTAGATTTGAAGTGTTTCAGGTAAATATAAGCCAAGTATAGAAAACAGTACAAGAATTTTGAATATAATGCCAAAACACTGCAACTTCGGGTAATCAAGAACTTGGTGCGACTTGCGGCTAAATTTGGACCTTCAAGACGGCCGAAGTACAAAATTTTCAAAACATGAAAGTTGTAGATATTGTCGTCAGCTTTCCAACGGCGTAAGAATCGTCTCAATCCGAGTTTGGGACAGAAAGTTATGGCCGAAATACCGAAGTAGTGTCTGAACCGAGAAGAAGTGCTGAATTTCACGGATTTCTGGGGTCGATGCATCGACCCTACAGGTCGATTAATCGAGCCAGAGTTTGAGTCTGACACGAATCTGACACTGAAAGTCTGTTTTTTAGGATTCTCTGTCGGCTCGATGCATCGACATCCATTGGTCGATTAATCGACCCGGAAAAGTAGGCTTGGGAGACTTCCGCGCGACGGGGTTTATTTAAAGCGACTCAAACACTTCGGGGAGCTTCTTCTTTCTTTTTTTCAGCATTAGAATAACGTAGGAGATTAGAATTAGAGTTTTTTTTTAGAGAGTTTTAGTTTTTAGTGTTCTTAGTTTTTAGCCATTATTTTTCATAGTTAGACATAGAAATAGGAAGTTTTATTATTTCTTTTTAAGAGCTTTGTTCCCTTTTAATTTTTCAGTACTCATTCCTAAATTTTGTTCAAAGTTTATTTCCTGCATTTATTTCATTTCTGAAGATTATCATCCGTGTGGATCAACGTAATTTATTTTGAAGTTTGAGGTAATTTTAATTAATGTTATTTTCCCGTCTTTATTTATTTATGTCATTTACTTACAATATGTGTGGCTAAATTTATAGGGATGGGGATCTAATGATTCCCATCCGAGGGATGTACTTTTAATAATATAAATTTAGGATTAAACTATGAGATTTTATCTTTATGGTTGTTGTGCTATCATGAATGGATGAAATCCCCGCCACTAACCGGGATTGCGTGTGCCGAGTCATGCCCGGGATCTCAGATCTGTGACGGTAATTTTACCCAATCATTGTTATGATTTTTTTTGCTTTCATCGTGTGGATCTAATTACGATTATGTTCTGGGATCGAGTGTGCCGAGCCATGCCCTGGATCTTGGTTCTGTAATGGTAATTTTATCTTAAATAATCCCTAATCTGAATAAAGTGTGCCGAGCCATGCCCTTGATTTCAGATTTGTAAGTGGTATTCTTGTTGGAATTTTCACCCACTTTGGGGATGATTTTTATTTGAACCTGAGATCATGCGTGCCTAGCCGTGCCCTTGATTCCAGATCTATATATATGAAAATCATCTAAGTCCTGATTGCAGGGATGCAACGTGGAACCTATTAGAGTGTTGACCATTGATCTTCCATAAAAGATGTTTGTTACCAATGAAATATCTCATAATTTAATCCTTAGATTTATATTATAGGAAGAACGGACCAAAGATGGGAGGATTTAGTATCTTCATCTTTATCATCATCTTCACTTTTATTTTTGAATTATCAATTGAATTTTCGTTTGTAGTCATTAATTACCATCTCATCAACCGCTTAAATCATAAAACTGGTAGAATACTGTTAGATCTTAATAGATGTTTCAACATTAATCCTCGTGGGAACGATCTCGTACTCCGCACCCACTATATACAAACCGATTCGTGCACTTGCGAGTAAAACATTACAAAAAAAAATCACAACAAGTTTTTGGCGCCGTTGCCGGGGAACAAATTGAGAAAATCTGAATTTTTGGTAGACAGTAAATTTTAGGAATTTTCGAGGATTAAAATAGTATTTCTGCTTAATAAAAAAAAATAAATAAATAAATAAATAAATAAAAAAATAAAATAAATAAAATTTTTTTTTGAGTCGATGCATCGACCTCCATTGTTGATGCATCGACCTTGCCTCGATTGATCGAGTGTAACTCGATCAATCGATTTTTATTAAAAAAAAAAATAATAAAAAAAAAGTATTTTTGTTTTGAGGTTTTTCTGTCGGAAACCTCCCCTCTGTGCATCCTTTGTATGCACACTAGGTCTTCTAAAGAGAGAAATTTAGAACCTTTAAATTCTGAGATCGAACGTGCCTGCCGATCAAACCGTAAGGACGCTAGATCAAGGCAGAAATTTTTAAGTGAATCATCCACTGAAGTCAATATGACTGACAACATGAATGGGCAACTCGAACAAGAGGAAGAACCAACATTGAGAGAACTGTTCTCTCCGATAACTACAAATACCCCATCATGCATTGTATACCCCGCCACACCTGGTGGCCGGTTTGAAATTCGGACAAATGTCATCCAAATCCTTCCAATTTTTCATGGCATGGAGCGAGAAGATCCATACCAGCATGTTAAAGACTTCGTCGAAGTCTGCTCATCTGTTTACCAAAACTTCAGCGAAGAATCTGTTAGGCTGCGCCTATTTCCTTTCTCTATAAAGGATAAAGCAAAAGCATGGTTAAATTCTCTACCATCGGGATCCATAACCACCGGATCGAATGGTCAAAAGTTTCACAAAGTTCTTCCCTATGGCGAAGACGAATGTCCTTAGACGTGAAATTACGGATTTCACGCAAGAGGAAGATGAGAGATTATATGAAGCTTGGGATAGATTCATGGATCTCTTACTCAAATGTCCGCACCATGGATACTCAAAGTGGAGACTGGTCCAGTGTTTCTACAATGGACTAAATCAACCAAATAGACATCTGGTGGAGTCAATGAATGGCGGAGGATTCCTGAGCCTTAAAGAAACCGAATCTTATGCTTTCTTAGAAAAGCTAGCTGAGGATTCTCAGCACTGGGATTTCACAAAGACTCGGGAACAAGAAGTCAAAACCCGTGATCAAGCCGGGAGTTCAACCAAGAAAGGAGGACTATACGTAGTAAAGGATTCCCCAGATCTGATGGCTAAACTTGATTTCCTCACTCAACAAGTGGAGGAATTGAAAGTAAAGAAGAATGTGCATATGGTCAATACACAACCTGAGCCATGTTCAATTTGTGCAAGTCCAATGCATATGGCAGATGATTGTCCTCTTGATGCGAACTATCATGAAGACACATCTGAACAGTTAAATGTTGTGAATAATTATGGGCGGAAAGAAGGACACGTTTTCAATGAGAATAACCCAAATAGCTGGAGATACCACCCTAATTTCTCATGGAAACAAGATAATCAAAGAATGCAGCCCAGGAAACAGGGGACGAACTTTTATCCCCAACAAAATTTCAATCAAGGAGCATGGCGAACTACGGTCAAGGGCAATTTCAGCGACAAGGGTTCAATAACGAATCAATTTCAATACAATCAAAATCGGGTTGGCGACCACGGCAAATGAACGAATTTTCGTTTACGACCAATGGGAGGTTATCAAAACCAACCACAACAAAATTTTGTCCGACATTTCCACCACAGATTTAACAACCCACGGAAATCACCAACGTCCTCATACACAAACCCCTTATACTGAGGATCTGATGAAACTCATTCATTCTCACACGTCCTCAATCTCTAAAATAGAGACCCAAATTGGGCAATTAGCATCCTTTCTCTGTGAAAGAGAAAAAGGTTCGTTTCCAAGCCAACCTGTTCCTAACCCAAGGGGCCAAATGGTTGTTGAACAAACATCAACTTCAACACAAGAGGAGAATCAACAACAAATTCGGGCGATCACAACGTTGAGATCTGGAAAGCAGGTCGATAACAAAGTAGTGTTGCCAGAGGAGGAAGAGTCTGATGGAGAGAAGAAATCTGAAGAGAGAGAAGAAATTGATGACAAAGTACAAGCAAAAGAAATATCATATGACAAGAGTGAACAGAAGAAAAGTCTAGTTCCGAAAGCACCGTACCCGCAAAGATTGATGGCACCACTGAGAAATCGCGATGTGGAAGGAATAAATGAGATTTTCAAGCAATAAAAAATTAATATTCCCTTTCTGGATGCCATCCGTCAAGTACACCTTATGCTAAATTTTTGAAGGAATTGGTCACAATCAAAGAAAGACCAATATTCGAAAAAGGCTTTCTTAAGCCGAAATGGTTAGTTCGATGTTGCAAGCAAA
This sequence comes from Chloranthus sessilifolius, assembly GCA_021018995.1. Classification (NCBI taxonomy): domain Eukaryota; kingdom Viridiplantae; phylum Streptophyta; class Magnoliopsida; order Chloranthales; family Chloranthaceae; genus Chloranthus; species Chloranthus sessilifolius. The sequence continues at coordinate 129,169,513 of CM037593.1, read as the reverse complement.
GCTCCCAATCAAATACAAGGACCCGGTTGTCCTACAATCTCGATCATCATCGGCGATAACCAAGTATTGATCGGCCCTTTTGGACTTAGGAGCAAGTGTCAACTTGTTGCCTTATTCTCGTGTATAAGGAGCTCGAATTGGGAGAACTTAAGACCCTGCGATGACCCTTGAGTTAGTGATCGGTCTCAGAAGATCCCTCGAGGAATTGTAGAAGATGTCCTCATCAAGGTGGATTCTTCTACTTTCACCGTGATTTTGTTGTTCTAGACAACGAACCGACATCAAATTTGAAGAATAATATTCCGTGATTCTAGGAAGACCATTCTAGCAACCTCCAATCTTGTTGATCAATTGTCCAAATGGGATCATGAATCATCATTCGGGAATATGACAAAGGAACTCAACATTTTAATATTGCCAAAGCTCATGGAGGATGACGAACATGCACAAGCATGCATACTCGATGAAATTGTAGAGGAAATATTTAATGCATCTGAATCTGACGATCCTCGAGCAACTTGTCTTGCGCATTTTGGAGAAAATTTCGATGTGGATCAACTAATCCAAGAAGTAAATCACATGTTGGATTCCACCACGTCTGGGTGAAGAACAGAAATAGAGTGTGGAACTCAAATGAATTAATCAAGGAAAAGCCGAAAGAGGAGGAGAAAGTGTCCTTAGAACTTAAACCTCTTCCGGAAAATCTCAAGTATGCCTACCTGGGGGAGAATGAAACTCAACCTGTTATCATATCATCAACACTGGATGCGAATCAGCAAGGCCAACTCATGAATATACTCAAAGAGCACAAAAGTGCCCTCGGTTGGTCGATAAAAGATATCAAAGGCATTAGTCCAACGGTGTGTATGCACCGAATCCATTTGGAAGACAATGCTAAGCCTTCTAGGGAACCACAGAGGAGACTGAACCCTATAATGCAAGATGTGGTTCGAAATGAGGTAATCAAACTTTTAGATGCTGGAATCATATATCCCATCTCGGACAGTAAATGGGTCAGCCCCACACAAGTGGTCCCTAAGAAATCGGGAATCACAGTGGTGAAGAATGAAGAAAACGTACTGGTCCCTACAAAAATTCAAACAGGGTGGAGAGTGTGCATTGATTATCGGAAGTTAAATTTGATGACGCGGAAAGATCACTTTCCACTTCCATTTATCGATCAGATGTTAGAAAGATTGGCCGGGCATGAGTACTATTGCTTTCTCGATAGCTATTCCGGGTATAACCAAATAGTCATTGCACCGGAGGATCAGGAAAAGACCACTTTCACATGTCCTTTTGGTACTTTCTCCTACCGACGAATGCCGTTTGGGCTTTGTAATGCACCAGCTACATTCCAAAGATGTATGCTGAGTATTTTTTCGGATATGGTCGAGCGATTCTTGGAAGTCTTCATGGACGACTTCTCGATACATGAAAACAGTTTTGCTGACTGTTTGAATCATTTGTCGCTTAATCTTCGATGCCGGAGAAGAATCTTGTTCTTAAGCGGGATGTCACTTCATGGTTAAAGATGGCATTGTTTTGGGACACATCATATCGTCCCAGGGTATCAAGGTCGATAAGGCTAAAGTTGATTTAATTGCCGACCTACCACCACCGAGGACAGTGAAGGAAATCAGATCTTTTCTGGGCCACGCCGGTTTTTACAGGCGTTTTATTAAAGATTTCAGTAAGATAGCACGGCCGCTCTGCAGCTTACTTTCCAAAGATGTCCCATTCATCTTTGATGATAAATGTTTGCGGGCCTTTGAAACCATTAAGGCCGAATTAATAAAAGCTCCAATAATTCAATCTCCGAACTGGGCCTTCCCGTTCGAAATTATGTGCGACGCCTCTGATTATGCAATTGGAGCTGTTTTGGGGCAACGAATAGAAAAATTACCGCATGTGATCTACTATGCGAGTCGCACTCTCAACGATGCCCAGTTGAACTACTCGACCACTGAAAAGGAACTTTTGGCGGTAGTTTTCGCGTTGGATAAATTTCGATCCTATTTATTAGGATCTAAAGTTGTGGTATTCACAGATCACGCTGCTCTGTGATATCTGTTCGCTAAGAAAGAGGCTAAGGCACGTTTAATTAGGTGGATCTTGTTGTTGCAAGAGTTCGGTTTGGAGATCAAGGACAAGAAAGGTTCAGAAAATATGGTGGTCGATCACTTGTCCCGAATAATTATTGAGAAACCTGACGAGCCTGTTCCGATCTTGGAACACTTCCCGGATGAACAGTTGTTCAGGATTGATTGCCCACCTTGGTATGCGGATCTTGTCAATTTCCTAGTCACCGAGAAATTACCTCACCATTGGTCGAGGAATGAGAAATCTATTTTCTTAGCTCGGGTGAAACACTATTTTTTCGAAGATCCGTACTTATTCAAATACTGTCCTGATCAAATCATACGACGATGTATTCCTGAATCTGAGCAACCACGAATCATCTCGTTCTGTCATGAGTTAGCTTGTGGAGGTCACTTTAGTTCCAAAAAGACTGCAGCTAAGATCTTTCAAAGTGGTTTTTACTGGCCGACGATCTTTAAAGATTGTCATCAACATTGCAAATCCTGTCACAACTGTCAAATGCTGGGCCGAATCTCAAAGCGCAACATGATGCCGCTCAACCCAATTTTAGAAGTTGAATTATTTGATGTTTGGGGGATCGATTTTATGGGTCCTTTCCCGAATTCATTTGGTAACACGTTTATTCTTGTCGGTGTTGACTACGTTTCGAAATGGGTAGAGGCCGTGGCTTGTAAATCTAATGATCACAGAGTAGTGATCAAATTTCTCAAGGATCAAGTGTTTTCACGTTTTGGCATTCCAAAGGCGATAATCAGTGATGGTGGAAAGCACTTTTGCAATAAAGTGTTCACCCAATTAATGAAGAAATATGGTGTCACACACAAAGTTGCTACACCATACCACCCTCAGACAAGTGGCCAAGTTGAAGTCTCTAATCGGGAACTTAAGCGGATTTTAGAAAAGACAATCAATCCGAACCGTAAAGACTGGTCGTTAAAGCTGAATGACGCCTATGGGCGATAGACACATTTAAAACTCTGATTGGCATGTCGCCGTATCGGTTGGTCTTTGGTAAAGGATGTCACCTCCCGGTTGAATTGGAACATCGAGCATTTTGGGCCGTTAAGTCATTGAATTTCGATTTCCTGAAATCTGGTACCCAAAGGGGTCTCCAAATAAATGAATTAGAGGAACTCCGTGCTGATGCATATGACTGTGCTAAATCGTATAAGGACCGTATGAAACGGGTTCATGATCAATCTATTCTGCGGAAATCGTTCGTTGTTGGTCAACAAGTTCTACTCTACAATTCCCGACTTCATCTATTTCCGGGGAAACTAAAAACCCGTTGGAGTGGTCCTTTCAAAATCTCTCGAATACTCCCCAATGGGGCAGTAGATATTATCAACCCGAAACACGGGAATGTTTTTCGGGTTAACGGTCAGCGATTGAAACCGTTCCTTGAGAATGCGGTTGCATTCTCTGACACTATTTCTTTGAGTGAGCCACTGGCTCACCCTGACTGAGCAATTCCCAAGGTTGAGCTATCGACTTTAAACTAGCGCTCATTGGGAGGCAACCCAATTGTGTATTTTCCGTTTGGTTGTGTTTTATTTTGTTTTAAAAAAAATAAATAAATAAAAAAAATAAAAAAAAATAAAATAAAATTTTGAGGTCGATGAATCGACCCCACTGTCGATTAATCGACTTCGGTCGATGTATCATTTAGGTTCATTAATCGACCTCCGCTTGAAAAAAACCAAAATTTTGGATCGATGCATCGACCCCTTTATGCTCGATTAATCGACTCTTTTGGTCGATTAATCGGGAGTCTTTATTGGAAAAAGGACACTGCATTTATGGCGGTTTTGACTTTTTCTTTAGTCGATTAATCGACTCCTTGAGTCGATGCATCGACTACACTTTTTTGAAACTTGTGCCGTATTAAAAATCTGTCAGTTTTATTTTTATTTGGTGTCGATTAATCGACTCTTTATGGATCGATTAATCGACTTTTACTTCGGGACGTGCGTTTTTGGTTTTTGTTTGCCTCGATTTCTGTCGATTAATCGAGTAAATGCGTCGATTAATCGACTTTTTCACTTCCGTACGTTGCGTCTTTTCACTTAAAGACGTTGCGTGTTTTCCTTGCGTCGGGACTTCTGACGCGCCTGTTTTCAATAGAGTCGATTAATCGACACTTTTGGTCGATTAATCGAGTATTTCGATTGTGTCCGTCCCGAGAGGCGCCTTTGCACCTATTTAAATGGAGGAGTCTCACTACGTTTCTCACTATGAGTTTGATTGTGTTTGTTTTTCTGACTACCTCCGACATTCCGACAGTGCAATCATGGCTTCGACCTCTGCCGCGCCGCAACGACTTATACAACGCCCTGCTGGTCATCCACGTGATCAGCCAAGTGGTCGTTTCACGACCCGTGACTTATGCTCCGAATATGTTTTTGATCTCGCAGCTTTTCAAGCACTGCCTATCTGCGCCGTTTCCCTCGCCTATGCGATGGCTCTTAATGCCCATTTTATCCTCACTCCACCTGTGATCAAAGTGTTCGAACGCGTTGTTCGGTTATTCTTTCAGAATATGGCGTGGGTGCCCGCCTCCATCGAGAATCAAGTCGCCGCCCACTTCACTGTTACAATTGATGGGTGGTCGCGCCCGATTTTTCCGCACACCATTGCGGAGGTCTTTAATGTTTCGTGCGAGCGCCCTCACAATCACATTCTGGGTGAGGAACTCGACGAGTCTCAGGAGGATATTATCAACGAGATGTGCCGCGGCATATTTTCTTCAGGGATCGCCACTAGGCGGTCGGGCGCTGTTGCCGCCCGCTTTGTTTTGGGATAGTGTGGTCGAGTAATCTTTGTCCCCGTGGCCACGTTTCTGAGCGCACCGGTGATCGGGTTCAAGCACTTTATGGGGCCCACCGCAATTCATGGATCAACGTGCCTAAGATCATTCATGATGGCATGTGGCGATGCCATGACGAACTCGCTAAACCTACCACTGGTGAAGCCCCGTTGGTCTACTTCCCCCATTATGTTATGAAGTTGCTTAATTTTCTTCGTTTCCCGTTCTACCGGGATGATGATATCGGGGACCTTGCTTTCTATCGATATGGTGCAACCCAGTGGAACCGCAGTATGCGTCTCTTGGGAAATGTCCCTGATGCCCATGCTGATGCACCGGCTCCCCCACGCCAGCGTCGCCGCGTCCGTCAAGATGATCAACATGCACCTGATCAAGGACCCAAGGAGGGTGTGTCGCTTGGCTCGCTCCAAGCCCAAATTACCTCTTTACAAGAGGAGCAGCAGCGACATCATGGTGCACTCCTGCGCCGTAGCCACTATGATCGTTCCTTCCTCCATCAGATCGGGCAGCGCATGTGGCCTGATAGTTATGATGAGATGCGCGCCAGGGCCCGCCAGGCCCCACTGTCGATTAATCGACCCCCAGGGGGTCGATGCATCGACCTTCAAGGGTCGATTAATCGACCCCATCGCTTTTTGTTTTTTTTGTTTTTTTCGACGGCAATCCTATTGGAACTCTAATTTGCCACTTTTCTCACGCCGGTGGACTCCCTTAGACGTACTGCCACACTTTTCATTGTTTCTTTTCTGCAGGACACCTCTTTCCACTCCTACTCCAACTCTATATTTGTTTCCCTTTATATTCACCTTTAGGCTCACTTTTCATTAACTGTGCACAATCTTTCTTATGGCCCGACGATTATATCTCACCAGAGCACGATTATCAAGGATGGAGGAGACTACTAAAAAGCGGGAGCGCCGCTCTCATCGGACGGTCCCTTTTGTGTCCAACAATGTTGACATCATCGACCTCGATCCGATGATCATTCCTTACTGGGGAGAACCATCTCGAAAAAAGGTGAATCGCTCCAAATCTCCTACACCGTGCTTCAATACTGATATCGAGATAATTGATGTGATGCCGTCACCGTCTCCCCCATCTTCATCTCCTACTTTCGCCTCCCCACCTCCATCCATCCAATCGGCGATATCTCATCAATTTCCGCTTGATCTTTGGGTGAAATTGTTCCCTGTGCCTAAGAATGTCAATTTAAGTGATCCGAGGTGGATGGGTCCGCCTACCAATGACTAACAGAGTTGGATTCATGTTTAGTTTAGGATTTAGGTTTTAGGATTTATTAGTTTTTTTCTTTTTATTTTATTTTGTTTACTTTAGGTTGTTTTTCTTTCCCTCAATAGTGTAACCATATTCCCTTCAATATATTTTTTTTGTTATGTTCCAATTTGATGCACATATTCTCTGCACTTGATCTTTGTGTTGAGGTACTTTTTTCAAACAGGTTTGGGGGTGCGCTACTTCTTTCAGTCAATGCGGACATTGTCATCTTTGCGTCATTTATTTGCTTTATTTGAAAAAAAAAAAAAAACAATTTTAATTTTGAAGTCATCATGCACATTATTTTACGATTGTTTTCAAACTTTAGTTGATGATGCATGTGAATTTAATTTTGAGAATAATAGTGTCATATTTTAATTACTTGTATCTAAGATGATGAAGCTTAATGTGATATGTTGTGGATAATTTTGATATTCATGCCTAGAATTTTTACACTGATACCAAGCTAAGACTTAGAAATCGATGAACTGTTTTGAATGTTGAATCTTAGGATCTCAGTGGAGACTAAACCCAGTGAGCTTTAGAGCTAATTTCCCGTCATTGATGAGTGAATATATAAACTCGGAGTTTTCTTTGAATACGATTTATTTTGCATAATCTCATACACTTCATTCTGACTTGTGACTTTGCATGAAATCAAATTTATATCATTATGTTAGAATGTACTGTATATCTACTCAAGACAAATAGGCAAAGTTACTATCTTTTAAGGACATGATTGAAAGCCATCTTTGGCTCGTTTGTGCTTAAAATGCCCCACCTCAAATAAATTTATCTTTTTAGTACCCCTTTGAGCCTATTGAAAAAATTTACCTTTATACATTCTTTGATAAGCCACGTTAACCTTTAACCCTTCGCCATTTCTAAAAATTCAGCTTTACCCTTCTTATTTCTGAGAAATTAGGAACGAGGGATGAGAGTGAACGAAAAGAGAGTAAGTGGAGAGATCGAGTTGTGGTGTTTCAAAATAAAAAGAAAAAGGGGAGAGAAAAAGAAAAAGAAAATTGTGAAAAGTAATGAAAAATCTGAGGTGCTTCAAGAAAAGAAAAAGTGAGTTGAGAAAAATAGAAAAATTGAGAAAAATAGTGAGAGAGTAGAAAAGAAAAGAAGAGAAATAGAAAAAAAAAGTTGTTTCTTTTCCAATTTCTCAGAAACTTTGAATCCCAACTTCCAATTCTTTCTTACCCTGTCCTGAGCCTCATTACAACCCTAAAAAGACCTTCATGATCTGATCTTGCATTAGTAACTGTCTTGTGGAGAGTAAATATGTGATACTTATGACACTTGATATGACATGCTTAGGATATACAAGTATCTTCTTATGAGATTTATTTTTGTTCATTGATTGCATCGTGTTTCATTTATCATGTGAGACCATTTTTATTTGCTTTGTATTGACCTCTCACATATGTGCGAAAACTTATCCACTATCGGTGTCTTTATATTTTGAGAGTATACCTAAAGTGAGGATTGAGTCAAAACAACAGATCCAACGGTTTTTCGTTTGAACTAGTTCTGAGATGAATGAATTTGGTTTGGTTATGCACACACTTCACGTTTAGGCATGAATGGATGAGCTATCTAACGATTTGAGCATTAGACTAATTTGAATGGATATTAGTATGATTAGTATAATATTGTTATTTAAAATTGAGAATTCGCATGCTGAATTGATTAATGATTTTTGTTTTTGAATGGTATATATGTTATCAAAATCATGTTTTGAAAATTCAATTTTATCGATGATTTTAAAAATATATTGAAGTTTGTGGGTAACTTCACTGTAAACCCTCAGGAGACACAACTCCTCCACTAGGATCACCTAGGGGTTTAAAGGCTTGTTGCACATGCTAAGTGCAATCGTGTTCCTTACGAAAGTGACATTTATTTTCTTTAGTTTGCTTTGCTCGAGGACTAGCAAAAGTGTAGGTTTGGGGGTATGATGAGTACTGAAAAATGAGGATATTTCACCCCTAAATACCTATATTTAGCTGTCCGAATGAAGGCTATCTGATGAGATTGATTAGATTTGAAGTATTTCAGGTAAATACAAGCCAAGTATAGAAAACAGTACAAGAATTTTGAATATAATGCCAAAACACTGCAACTTCGGGTAATCAAGAACTTGGTGCGACTTGCGGCTAAATTTAGACCTTCAAGACGGCCGAATTACAAAATTTGCAAAACATGAAAGTTGTAGATCTTTTCGTCAGATTTCCAACGGCGCAAGAATCGTCTCAATATGAGTTCGGGATAGAAAGTTATGGCTGAAATACCGAAGCAGTGTCTGAACCGAGAAGAAGTGCTGAATTTCACGGATTTCTGGGGTCGATGCATCGACCCTACAGGTCGATTAATCGAGCCAGAGTTTGAGTCTGACACGAATCTGACACTGAAAGTCTGTTTTTTAGGATTCTCTGTCGGCTCGATGCATCGACATCCATTGGTCGATTAATCGACCCGGAAAAGTAGGCTTGGGAGACTTCCGCGCGACGGGGTTTATTTAAAGCGACTCAAACACTTCGGGGAGCTTCTTCTTTCTTTTTTTCAGCATTAGAATAACGTAGGAGATTAGAATTAGAGTTTTTTTTTAGAGAGTTTTAGTTTTTAGTGTTCTTAGTTTTTAGCCATTATTTTTCATAGTTAGACATAGAAATAGGAAGTTTTATTATTTCTTTTTAAGAGCTTTGTTCCCTTTTAATTTTTCAGTACTCATTCCTAAATTTTGTTCAAAGTTTATTTCCTGCATTTATTTCATTTCTGAAGATTATCATCCGTGTGGATCAACGTAATTTATTTTGAAGTTTGAGGTAATTTTAATTAATGTTATTTTCCCGTCTTTATTTATTTATGTCATTTACTTACAATATGTGTGGCTAAATTTATAGGGATGGGGATCTAATGATTCCCATCCGAGGGATGTACTTTTAATAATATAAATTTAGGATTAAACTATGAGATTTTATCTTTATGGTTGTTGTGCTATCATGAATGGATGAAATCCCCGCCACTAACCGGGATTGCGTGTGCCGAGTCATGCCCGGGATCTCAGATCTGTGATGGTAATTTTACCCAATCATTGTTATGGTTTTTTTTGCTTTCATCGTGTGGATCTAATTACGATTATGTTCTGGGATCGAGTGTGCCGAGCCATGCCCTGGATCTTGGTTCTGTAATGGTAATTTTATCTTAAATAATCCCTAATCTGAATAAAGTGTGCCGAGCCATGCCCTTGATTTCAGATTTGTAAGTGGTATTCTTGTTGGAATTTTCACCCACTTTGGGGATGATTTTTATTTGAACCTGAGATCATATGCGTGCTAGCGTGCCCCTTGATCCCAGATCTATATATATGAAAATCATCTAAGTCCTGATTGCAGGGATGCAACGTGGAACCTATTAGGGTGTTGACCATTGATCTTCCATAAAAGATGTTTATTACCAATGAAATATCTCATAATTTAATCCTTAGATTTATATTATAGGAAGAACGGACCAAAGATGGGAGGATTTAGTATCTTCATCTTTATCATCATCTTCACTTTTATTTTTGAATTATCAATTGAATTTTCGTTTGTAGTCATTAATTACCATCTCATCAACCGCTTAAATCATAAAACTGGTAGAATACTGTTAGATCTTAATAGATTTCTAGAATTGCTTGTCTCTTTTAGATGTTTCAATATTAATCCTCGTGGGAACGATCTCGTACTCCGCACCCACTATATACAAACCGATTCGTGCACTTGCGAGTAAAACATTACATAAAAATATGACATCAGTATACATTATCAATCACAAATATGAAATCTAGGTGTATTACCGATACAAAAATCTGGGTCGTTAAACTAAGAACGAGGACCTAATGACCAATGCCTCACTAGTCCGCCTGCTCATCGATCTAGTTGACCTCCTCTTCGATGCCACCTCCGGGTTACGAACTAGACAAGCTAAAAACATGAGCGTGATGTCACGGGGTCACTCTTCTAGCAGTGTCAACCCGTGCGGCACTCAACGCCTGTTGCGCTAAGTCAGCCTATTTCTCTCAAATGCGGCACGCGATGCGGATTCCCAGATGCTACGAAGGGTGGAAGGTTTGTCCTATTCAAGCTTCACCTCAACCTCTACGTTCGGACTTCGCCCTGCGAAGCAACGCAGCAGGTTAGAGCCGGCAACGACGACCGTCAAGGCAACAGGCAACGATGAATGTAAGGCAACATGCAACAACGAGTGATATAGCGATAGGCAACGACGAGCATACATCAAGCCCCCCTTGGGCTAGAACCCGCACCTCGAAGGTGGTTGGGAACCACCAACGCGATGGCCCTAGTACACGACGTAGCTAGGACGACCACGCCCTAAGCGTGGTCCGGATGCACGCACATAAGCCCACGAGGCTAGTGCACGTGTAGGGTCGGGGGACCCCAACTCATGTCCCCCTATATATGGTTTAAACATCAACAGTGCCTAAATGGCAGGAGGACCTCAAACGTATTGGTTTGCCATACCGCAACGCCCTCCCGCATCGCTAGGCCAACTTGAGTCAGTCGCGTCCATGTCGCGACCGTGTCTTCACCCTCCACCCCAACATGCCTCGACGCCATCGTGGCTCAGCCCAGTACATACGGTGCCGCCCTCATGGCCTTGACGCACCAGTCATACTCAACACTTGGAGAGGAAAAATGGCCCTACGGTTGCCCCGGATGGTCACGCCATGTGCCCCCGTCACAGTGAGCCCTCACGATGCGTGCAGCTGAATCCGTCCGGGACATATTGCTCATCATTTCGATGAGTATGGTCACTGATCATAGGGGTATGAAAGGGCATGCTAGCCCTCAAGCTCCACCTGACCCAACCATACAAAGTTAAGGCTAACGCCAAAATTTGAGAACCCTAAAGTAGAGCTAGAGAGCCACAACATTAAAAGCCCTAAGATTAGGAGCTTGTTGAAGCCATAGGGGCCAGCCCGATATTATATTTATATAATGTAATATAACATAATATTTATTATTAAGTTTAGCAAAATATCATGCTATAGGGATATGTTGGATTCTCTAGTGTTTTATTTTTTTGTTAAGTGCCACATTTTTAGGCTTCCTGCTCAAGCATTCTACTATTGTGCCACATTTTTAGGCTTTCCAGTTCAAGCATTCTACTATTGTGCCACATTTTTAGGCTTCCAGCTCAAGCATTCTACTATTGTGCCACACAATAGCTTCAATAACTGTGCAGAATCAGATGGTGGTCCGAGTAGCACATGGTGTCAAAAAAACAGTCTACAGTGTGGGTGGGCTACAGCCCCTGATTTAGAGCTGTTGGTAGATGCTATCCTGCGCTTGTGTGGCGGTTAACTGCTACTATTGAAGATCCTTGATCGGACGGTATATAATTGATTTGTAGATGTCATTCTTTAAATAGATGTATTCCAATCATGAACAATCATTTGAACTGCTTAGATTGATTCCAAATATTTATTGTATGCATGACTTAACAACGAAGTATTTTTTAATGGTATAAGATCAGACGGCTATTTTAATGGTGTAAGATTATTCAAAAGATTATTTTCGTTTCACGCCATGTCGCTCGATCCGGCTATATGAGACAACTCAGAAATCGGAGATTTTAAAAGAGGGTGCGAAGAATAAAAATAAACCATGCTAATGTCCGAGTCTAACTTTCCTACCCCTATCATTTTATAGATAACATCATTAGTGCACTTCTCAAACTTCAAAACTTCAAATAAATGCAACAGATGGCAGTATTTGATCTACATGGTGGTCCCGTGGATCACATGACACTAGGGATGCAAGTTCGGTGTATGGAGCCGAACTCGAATTTTTCGGTGTTTGGTTTGGTACACTCCAAACCGAAACTAATTCGGTTTGGTTTGGTTCAGTCTTTTTTTTTTTTTTTTTTTTCTTGAAACCGAAACCGAAACTGAAACCAAAATCGATTCGGTTCGGTATAAGTAAAATACCTACTTTTTTCATTTTTTTCTTTTTTTTTTCGGTTTTTTTTTTTTTCAGTTTTTTTGGTTTACTCAACCTATCCCTCGGTTTTCGGTTTCGAGCCATCCAAACCGAAACCAAACCAAATATGGGGGCTCGGTTTGCGTCGGATTTCGGTGCGGTTCGATACTATTTGGTTCAAAACTTGCATCCGAACATGACACCATGGGTCATCAAAACAGTACAAAACCAGTCACCATTGTTGATGATTGGGTTGATCACCTCTTTGCATTTTACCTCACAAATATCCAGTTAGAATTTAGGCACTACACTTTCTTTTAATTTTTATTTTTCTTACTAAAGATAAGTTTATTTGATTCAATATATTCCGAAGCTCAAAACTGAAACTGAAAGAAAATTGATTTGGTTATTTCAATTTTTTAAGTCTATCCAACTAGTTTTCGATTTCAGCCACCCAAAATCGAAACTGAGCCGCTTGGAAATCGGTTTTTGAATCGCCTTCGGTCCAATTTGGTGGAACCATTTTTCGATCGATTGATGATTATACATGCACCCCTATTAAAGCTGGCTGGCACTAATATATATAAGCTAAAGAGAGGTACCCATACCATGTTTGACTACCACTTTGTATGGGTGGTGGTCGCTTGATCCCACCCACAACCGTCCTTTTAGATAGTACATCAGATATTAATGTGTTTCCATGGACCGAATTTTTGTTCAATTGAACAATAGCCCCATTAATTGATAAATTTGGGCATCCGGGCATCCATCTCAAAATCAATTGGGCCCAAGATCTTATAAAATGAGAGACAAAGTTATATGAATATTCGATGTGAGACTAAACTTCAACACTCCTCTCATTTGTTGGCCGGACTGAGTCAAATCATGTGGAGTGAAGAAAGGCCTGATACTATGATAAATTTAAAATTCCAACTCAAAACTAATTGGTTACAAGTGGAGGGCCCAGAGATGATATAAGAGAAGAGACGAATAACTAATATGGGACTAAACTTCAATATTAATTTATGATTATAGCTCTATTATTCTAAAAGATTTATTCTACTTGAGTGGAGAAAGGTCCAACATGCTATCCTATATATATTTTTAATATATAAAGTGAGGAGTTAGAGATGGTGGACGAGAGCAATAAATTTTATAAAAAAACTTCTTTAAAAAATAACATAAATTCCTTAATTTATCTTAATTGTTTAAATTTTTGTAAATAATTAAGATTTATATATTAAGATAAGGTAAAAATTAGGTAAAATATAAAAAGAGACGGATAATAATATTTTAATTTTTATCTTTAATATTTTTGTTGAGTTAGCATTAAATATTTATCTAATACAACCATGATTCATGTACAATTCATCTTCCACCATAAAAAGGACAACTTTAAAGAAATGCACATAAAAGTAGATGTATAAATGTAGACGTGATAAAATCAGTGAAAATGTACTTTTCATTTTTTACATATTTTATTATCAAAAATATTTGTACATCTTAAGAGATTGACCCTTAATTAAGAAACAAGAATTAAATATATAGGACCCAATACTTTTAAGTATTATCATCACACTTTATACACTTTCTCCATCAAAATAATCAAACTTAACTAATAAAATGATCTCTTTTTCTTTATATTTTTTTTCATTAATATGTTTGAAGTGACTTTGATCTACAAATTAGTTAATATGGGAGATTTCAATATTGAAAGTTTTGAGCGATTTAGGAGATTAAGAACACGGATGGACATATATGTTTAGTCGCGCATAAAGGATTAAGCAAACCCAAATTTTATCTCCACCGCAGGTATTTTAAAAAACAATCTCCATAGTCTGATTCAAGGAAATCTACAAATTTTATGTGTATAAACTGTTGGAAAAAATTATTGAAAATATGAGATAAAAAATAAAGGAGATGAAATCAATGGTAGAACTTAGAGGTACGTTAAGATAAACGCTTTCTTTAAACATTATTTGTCTTCTAGTTTTAAACCAGGGGATAAGTTGACTAACACCCAAGTGTTATTAGATAAAATTGAGTTCATTTCATCATCGATGGCTTCTTTCCAAAAAAATGAATCAATTGATGATAATCCGCCCTTAAGGGTTGTAGGGTCACCCTCAATATTAAAAATACAATATTCTCTTTTAATATTATTTCTATTTCCCTCTACGAGAAAAACATAAAAGTCAGGTCCAAAAGTTGTATGATGTCTCGCTCTTTTACTCCCTTTAGGTTCAATGGACTCAGAAGTAGAATTATTACCCACAACAATATCATTATTGGAAGCAATAACATCATTGTTAGAAGTAACAATATTATTGTTAGAAGAACTAGAGATACTCAAATCATGATTTGATTTGTGGTGATAGAGTATATTCTCAAAAAATTTTGCATCTCTAGATTCAATAATGTTATTTTCTAAATCTCAAAATCTATATGATTTGCTATGTTGTGCATAACCAATAAATATGCATTTCATAGTTTTATTCTCTAACTTAAGTCTCTTAATATTGGGAATTCTCATATATGCAAGACACCCCCAAACTTTAAAGTATCCTAAGTGAGGTTTATGATTGAACCAAAGTTTATATGAGATTATATTTAGATTTTTTAATAGTACTCTATTCAACATATAACAAGATGTAAGTAAAGTTTCACCCCACATATTCTTTGGTAAAACAGAATTTATCTAGATAGCATTAGTCATATATACAAGAGTACAATCCTTCATTTCTGCAACTCCGTTTTGCTGAGGTGTATAAGGAGAGGTAACTTAATAGATAATATCATAAGATTCACAAAGCTCATCAAAGTCTTGTGATAAATATTTTCCACCTTAGAGAAAATTTCGAATCATTGTGTCTTTTCAGATTACGGTAAAGAGATTTCAGATCTCTTATGCCTTTTCAGATAAAGATAAACGATAAAACATTTTTTCATAAGCAAAGATGTCCGTTAAACCCTTTTCACAAAAAACTATCTGTTAAAGCATCTTTTTGTAGAAAAGGATACTAATTGTTTAATACACCTTTTCGTAGAAAATTTCTTTAAAGTTTATTACACTTATTTTTATCATATGAAAAGTTTATCTTGAAATAAATCAAGAATGAAAGTTTGTTAAAACTCTTTCTGAAAAGGAAAAAATGAATCTTAGAGATAAATCAAGAAAGAAAGTTTTTAAAACCTTCTAAAATATACAACATAAACACTAGTTGCAAAGAATAAATTTTTGGTTGCAAATATTAGTACCCTTTATTGAATATCTAAAAGAATGCACTTCGATTGGTTGGTGATCAATTCTGGATGTCTTACCCACACAAAAGGTAGTTGCCCATGAAGATGATGGCTAAAAATTCAATTGTACCTCAGAAAGTCAACAAGGGTCCACACGATGGGTGGCCCATGAAGATGCTGCCTAACAAATTCATCGTACATTACAGAGTCAACGCAGAACTTTAATTGCATGCATTGGTGCAGTGGAGAGCCACCATTTTTTTCCAAAGAGGGCGATTTATGGTCGGCATACATATTGAGTTAGTAGTTGGTAAGCCACATGAGCACCAAGTGACTTGGCTGTCTATGGCATAGCTTTCTGTTATCCCCTCTAGAATAAAGTTCATCTGCTTTAATTAGTTGGTTCCTATTCACTATTTTAACTCCTTGTAATGGAGGGTTTACTGACTCTACCAGCAGCCTCCCTGCTCTAACAATAACCCCGCTCTCTCTACTAACTCCCTATCAAACAAATAAAATCTACTCAGACAAACAGTGAATAAAGAGGAAGGTACAATTTTTGAACAGGTAAACCTTACATAAAATCTTACTATACAAGGAATTATCGAGGAAAAGAAATACCTACTAAAGTATGTAGAATGATGTTAGCAAAGAGAATGAGAAATACCAAAGAGTTATTACACAACTTAAGTATTTGCATCACTTTTTGAGATGCATGGCATGTAAACATGTATACTTCTTATGGCATCAAATGCCATCTATTTGCTAGATCGAGGAAGTTCATTTTTCATTCTAATTTTCTTCAAAATAAATCTTGAGATCATGAGACATTTGCATTTGCGAGTTCGTGCTATTTTGACCCTGTAATAGTGGAAATTTAGGCACAATAAATGGTAATGGTAAAAGGCAAGCATGCCGGGTTTCAATACTGTCAACATTTGATTTCTATTTTTAATAATTTTTTCTATGATTAATTCACACTTTTTTAGTCTTTAATATATATATATATATATATATATATATATATATATATATATATATATATATATATATATATAGAGAGAGAGAGAGAGAGAGAGGATAAAGTTGCGCTAATACGGAAAAAAATAAAAAATAAATATAAAGAATTGGTATCAATGATCTTTTCCCCTCGTGCTAAACGTGTGGCTATGGAACGATAGTGATCAAGTTAGGGTTAGGCAATAATAATCATCTTAGAAAAAATTTGAGAAAAAAGGTAAAAGTTTCAGGGAAATCCAAAAAAATTTTAAAAAAATTACTTTATTTATAAAATTCATAATTTATTAAAAAAAATCGTGATTTAAATGAGAAATATTTATCATGAGAAAGCTGCCATTAAAATGTGACTTTTCCATAAAGTCAAAGTATTTGGTCACACTGGTGATGGAGAAGAATAACTTTTGTAGGGTGACTTGTAGGCATTCTACGAAAAGAATAACTGTAACTTTTGTAGTCTGCATCAAGATAGTCCATAACCAAAATGGATATTATTTTAAGAGAAGTTGAATTAAGTGGTCCAGCACCAGGATTAAAATTTCGGCCGAAATGACCGAAGTTATCAGTTTCGGTCCCCACTAAAACGATAATTTGGATCGAAATTTCAATCCAATTTTGTATGGAACCCAAAATTTCGGCCAAATTTTCAGTTTTTGGCCGAAATTTTGATCCTTGTTCCAACACCAAAATGGATATTATTTTAAGCGAATTTGAATTAAGCTCATAGCGTTGAGATCAGGGGTTCTATAATAGTCCCATGTCGGATAGGGAAAAATTATGACCCTAAGCTATATGTAATTGCGAACACTATATGTCATGGCGCGTTCTGGATGAAGACTTAAGCCCATGTCAGGAACAAAATTAGGGAAGGGACTTAAGCTCAAAATTGGACAATATTTTTCGTTGTGCGCTTTGATACACGGATGATGCATTTTGGGTGGGGATTTAAGCCCATATCAGAAATAAAATCGAGGCAGGGACCTAAGCCCAAAACCGGATAATATTGTGGCATATGGGTCTGGGTCGTCACAGGTTCAAATCTCATGCTTACCTATAAAAAAAAGTTGAATTAAGTTCAAACTCTTAACCTTTTCTTTACTTAATTATTTATTTATTTTTATGAATTAGTTGAGATTCAACATGCAACCTCAATATTGCAATATAGACAACCTTCCATTGAGTTGTATCCCAACTCCATTACGATTTGTTGGAATTTTTTATTTTCATAATATATATCATATAAGTTTATTTATAGAGACACAAAAATGAATAAAATCATATCAAGATTTTCACTATGTAGTCTCTCGTGTGATATCTCTCTTCTCTCTCTTAATTCTTCTTTATTTTAGATTTTCTATATTTATCATAGATGAGGATTCAATTCACAACCTTGGGAGGCAACCAAATTGTAAATTGTTGCAACAACACCCTCGTAGTAGGTATTTTGGTACCCGAACATGAAGTAGAATATTTTTTAAAAAGGGAATCTAGGAAAAATTTATATAAATAAAATAAGATAAAAATATTTAGAATATAATTATGATAATTAGAACAGCTGAATTGTGAAGATAACAAAAGCTATAATGAAAACATGATTGAATGAGAGGCATTCTTGACACTCGGGTCACCTTTTGGAATGTGTGCCGGATAGAATCAACATTTGAACTCTCTTGGTGCACCTATGATTTGAAGATCTATTATGTGAAATATTGGAATAATAAATGATCTCCATTTTATGATCCAAAGGAATCAATGATCTGTTAGAATTTTTTATGGAAACTAAAATTCTAGTGTGTGTGGGCCACACAGAATAAGAATTTTAGTTTACATAAAAAATTCCAATAATCTCCCACTTAGTCAATACACAGACTATGATTTTAAAAACAACTTCCACTAGATTAGACAACTAAAATGAGTGCACTCTGAAAACAAACGTTGTTTGAAATAATTTAAGCATTCCCAAACATCTCCCGAATTTAATGAAAATATAGGAATGAATCATAAATGCACATAATACACCATTTTCTGAAATCGATACTACGACAGTTTCATGGTCACAAAACTATAATTAACAACGAATTTGAGAGATTGATAACTAATTTAACATGTGAACTAAATACACAACGAAAGTATGCAAATCCATAATGTCCCGCTCCATACTCGTCGTATGTTGTTCTGACATCCAGAAAACTCTGCTTGTGAAATACTTCACATAATCCTTAGAACAAGAAGTTATTAATGTGGTGCCTAATCATGTTTAACTCCGAGCAAATTCAAAAGAGTACCAATACTCACAGGCAAGATTAAGGTAAAACCATATTGGCTCACTCACTAAGATATACCACCCAAATTGTGAAAAACTTCACCCTCAATTTATGAAAAACTCCACTGAAAATATAATTTTTCTATTGGCTCACTCACTAAGGTGTCACCCAAATTGTGAAAAAACTTCACCCTTAATTTGTGAAAAACTCCACTCAAAATAAAAATTTTTTATTGGCTCACTCACCAAGGTGTGTCACCCAAATTGTGAAAAACTTTACTATTAATTTGTGAAATACTTTACCCAAAATATAATTATAGAAAAACTTTACCTGATTTTATGAAAAACTCCACCCAGAATATACATATATATAAGGCAAAGATTTTAAGATGCATCAATAATAACTATAATTTAGAAGTAAGATAACTCTCACTCAAAATGTAAAGTTTACGACTTTACTAATCTCTTACGGTGACAATCGTGATGTAACAATAGAACCATATAACTATTAAATAGTAACTCATGTTCAAAATATATTATCAATTTTAAAGGAAAATTTTCATAATAAATTTATGATAAAATACAAAACGGAGATCCTCACTCCATAATGATTTACAAATATATTTTTTTAACAAATAGTCTTATATATATATACTATTTAATATTAAAAGTTGCATCATAATATAATGTCACCAACCATAGAATCCACCAAGGATATAGACATGATAACATGTCACCCAAAAGTCTAAAAGACTAATGTCCACAAAGGATTTCAAAATGACTATAACCATTAATATCCACCAAGGATGTAGACACAATAACATGTCACCCAAAAGACTAAAACACTACTGTCCACAAAGGACTCCAAAATGGCTATAACCATTAATATTCGCCAAGGATATAGATACGATAACATGTCACCCAAAGTTCTAAAAGACTAATGTCCACAAAAGACTCCAAAATGGCTATAATCATTAATATTCACCAAGGATAAAATAATTTGTATTAGGGGTATGAACGAATTGATTAGAGTGATTTATCATGTGCAATTAATCCACTCTTTGGGCATAGATAATATGCAACATCCAGCATCACCTTTGGACAGAAACTGAGTGTACAACCTATCCTCTCCCCATAGCGCAGAAAAATGCGCATAGACCTAATCGCTAATATTTCTGATTTGATCCCTATGATTCATTACCTTTGGACAACAGAATCACCATTCTCTCTCCTTTACATTATTAGATAATGATGCTTGTGTTCATAGTATATACTATAATATTGATAAGTAGATGATTGAATAATTCAATGATGATATGGCTAATTCTAGACTTATCTTACTAATGATTATTTCGATTGAATCATGTTATTGTCAGCAAAATATAAATGTTGTAAGCATTGGTTATTTAACTCTCCTATGATCTCATTTAGATTGAAATAGCATACTATTTTGGAATGAAAATTTATAAAAGATTAGATGAAATTTCAAATTGCAAGTTCTGGGAAAACATGTGTGACGGCGGGAAACCCACCTTTAGCTTTTTAATTTTCAATTTTGGATTTCGAATCTAGAAAAAGGAGGAGCTTTATTAGAAGGGAACCTCTATTTGTACCCAAGCATTCTCTAAAAGCACCCACATCCCACACCAATTTAAAATCATTGCTTGCTTAGGATTTGATTATGTAGATCGTGTTACACCCCGATCTTCCTCGCAATAAATCTTTAGATCATGGCACACCTATCAGACGGTAAAAAATTTATTCTATAGGTCGTAGGTCCCAAAAAATGGCCCTTGAAACAAATGCCACACATCACTCGAATGCAAATGTAGGACCTATTGTGGGGGATCAATGACATATGGAATTTTAAATTGTTCGTCTGATAGGTGCGCCATGATCTCAAGATCTATTGTGTGGAATATCTGGGTGGAACACGATCTCCATCATCTGATCCTAAACAATCAATGGTTTCCAAGGGATTTGGCCCGTGGGCGCTTTCAAAGAATGCGTGGGCGCAAATAGATGTACCCTTATTAAAATTTGTGAGATTTAATAGGGGTAACTCTAAATGTGCTTATGCGTTCTCTGAAAGTGCCCACGGGTTGCTGTAAAAATCATTGATTGCTTTGGATCAGCTGATGGAGTTCGTGTTTCACCCAAATCTTCCACAAAAACGATATTCAGATAATGTTGCACATGTTGTGTGGAAGATCAACCTCTTAAAATTTTAATCTCACACCATTAAAGTGTGGTTTCCAATGCACTTGTCCCTTTAATTTATGGTCAATTAAAACATTAAGGCGACAATACAACAGTATAAAAATGTCGATTGAATTTTTATGTCAAGGTTGATCTTTAAAATATAAAAAGAATACAATCTGCTACTCACAAGATACCGAAGATGCTCCAGAGTAAAACCCTTTGCAACACTGTCACAGAATTCTAAAATTTGAATGTAGCATTAATTGCGGCAGAGTATGTGGTACATCTGATCACTATCATAGCAATCTCCCATTCGACACCTATAGAATGTCGTACTCAGTGTCACATCGTAAAGATCTTCGGCAAATATGACGAGACTAGAGGATCCATAGATTGTCTCGAGCGACAGCCATATGCTCTACCAAGCAGTAGGTGACCATAAATTTTCTAGCAGACGATAACCAATGTCATACTCAGTGTCACCTCGCAAAGAACTTCAACTGATATGACGAGACTACTAAATCCACTCGGGAGTGTGCAAAAGCTCGAGCAAGTGTCCTCTACTCTATGAAGCAATAGATTACTATCGATTCTCTAGCAGACATTAACCAATGGCATGGTTGCCTACTAGTGCTATAAATTGGAGGTCTTCTGTGACGACCCGACTTTTCCAATCCCTAAGGTATAGGAAAGGCCGGTTCATCAACTTATTGATTTCTCAATAAGCCGTAACAAACAGAAGCCGGCAACATAAACAAAGGTCTAAAGACAGAGGCAATATTATTAATTCAAAACAAAAGCTTCATATAACAAAATTAAATATATCACTGTGAGGAACCAAGAAGAACCACCGGTGATGGCCAATCCGATCACCTAAAATAGTGGTTCCTCGAGTGATACCAAAAGAACCAAAATAAAGGCCTAGGGCCCAATATTCCAAAACAATATCCAGACAAAATACCAAAAGAAAACACAGGATCTAAGATCACGGAAAGAACTCCTCAGCTGGTATGTCCAAATCCTCCTCGGGAATATAATCGGAGTCCTCCGGATCCTCTGACCCAAGGTCAGTCTCAGCACCTGTGACGTATAGTCGAGGGTGAGCTAACAGCCAAGCTCAATAGAGGAAACAAATCTATTTGCATTTCTTTATAAGTAAAGGTTTTCAAAAGACGGAATCGGATCAAATATGGTTTTTCAATGATGCTTTTCAAATTAAATCTCCAGTTCTAATCCTGAGTCAAAACTGATAATATCATCTAAAGTGTTCAAAGTGTTCTGATTTAGCATGCTTCTTGTCTTAAATTTATAACTTAATTTTATCTCCCAAATTTCCTATAGCATGAGAGCGGACTACGTGACCGATGGGAAAACCCTACTGACCATCGTCGTTCATGAACCCATTTCAAAAATGCAACAAGCCCCTACGCTATGAGGAAAACTTGCGCCAAAGTATTATCGTCAACACGGTTGGTAGAATCTAGGGCATCGTACGTATGAACCCTAAATCAAATGCAAATGCTAATACATATCAAAGCTTATTATTCATAACATATACTGATTTTTCAAGGTTTTGATTCGAAGTTTTGATTCCAAAATTAACTGAGGTTCTGAGGTTCGAATTCCAAAGATTCTTAGTTATAACAAGGTTTACAAATTTTCAGATTGTGTCATATATTCAGAGTTTTATTTATACTGTGTGCAACAGAATTTCCAAAATTTACCCTTCTTAATTGAAATAGTCAACAATCTTTACTTATAATTTGATGCAAATTAAATACAAGGTTCCCCTACCTTAGCAAGGAAGTTCTAAAAACATGTACAAGCAGTCCTCTCCAAGGACTCCCAATAGTCAAAACCTACATATATTAACACTCTCAGTGTTAATATAGAACTCAAAAATCAAACCAAAAGCTTACAGAATAAAAATCCAACAAAACTTTCAAAAGCCTGAAACAGGACAGAATTCGACCATCGAATTCAAATTCGTTGGTCGAATTTGAAATTCGATGGTCGATTTCAAATTCGACCATCGAATTTCAAAAATCTGTCTCAGGCCAAAAATCATTTCGACTGTCGAATTTGACAGTCGAATTCCTCAGGTTCTGTGGCTGTTAACTTTTCCAAGTCCGGATTCTTTTCTTTATTTTCAACACAGCTATCAGATCTCCTCTAACATACTCCATATTATTCTAAGCAAAACCAAAAATTTAAAGGACACAAGAAGGTTTTAACAGCCTACCTCTTGTAGCTTAATTCGTTGATTCCGTTGCACCGATTCACGCACCGGAACAATTTCCAAGCCCAAAGGTTTAGATCTTCAAATCAGTCCTTAAAAAGGGGGTGGCTACAGCCTCATCAATCATCAAGATCACACAGATTTTCTCACTCTCCACATCACTCTTCTCTTTCAATAATTCAAACTGATCAGAATTCAAACACTAATCTAATCAATGGTTAAGATGGAAAGAGGAGCTCTCATTCTTCCAAGATCTGGGATCAAATGGGACTTCAAATGGGGCAAGTCCTTAGAGGCTTACTTCCAACGAGAGAGAAGGAAAACTTCTCTTGCACTCTCTCTTATAACCCAAAAGCAATAATAAAATATCTAGATTTTATTATGTTACAACTTATCCACTTGAATTGAAAACCTATCCGGTGCTAAACACAAACACTACTTTATTGTGTAAGTCATTGCTTACATGACTTACATATATCTTTCGATGATTTCCTTTTTGCCATTATTCTTGTCATAACCTTAGCTCACCAAAAATCTAAAAATATTCCACAATATTTCCTGACACGCTTACCGAGGTAAATAAAAAATACGTCAAAATATCAGGGATATTACATTCACCCCTCCTTAGGAATTTTCGTCCGCGAAAATTGAATGCAACACACACCATACAACAAAATAAAAGAAAAACATGGGCCACCGTGGTTCGATCCCACAGGGCACGCAAGCCAAGGGATGGGATCCGTAGTAACATGGATGTACTGCATGTGGCATCAAAAGGCCATAGTGGATTGCATCCGTACATGGATGCCCACATCGAAAGATATGTGTAAGTCATTGCTTACATGACTTACACATATCTTTCGATGATTTCCTTTTTGCCATTATTCTTGTCATAACCTTAGCTCACCAAAAATCTAAAAATATTCCACAATATTTCTTAACACGCTTACCGAGGTAAATGAAAAATACGTCAAAATATCAGGGATATTACATTCACCCCTCCTTAGAAATTTTCGTCCGCGAAAATTGAATGCAACACACACCATACAACAAAAGAAAAGAAAAATATGGGCCACCGTGGTTCGATCTCACTGGGCACGCAAGCCAAGGGATGGGATCAGTAGTAACATGGATGTACTGCATGTGGCATCAAAAGGCCATAGTGGATTGCATTCGTACATGGATGCCCACACCCCAAGTGTCACGTACCGGGAGACCGATGCACAGTGACGCATGAAAGCCATAAAGAGAACAAAAATCCACCAAAGCAACATAAAGAACAAAAGTGACATAGAGAGCAAACCTACACCATAGAAAAATCGAGAGAGTAAACAAAACCACATACATAAGGTACAGGTCCACATACATACATACAAAACTCCAAGCCAAATAGATAGGAAAGACGTACAAAAATCAAACTCACACGGAGATCCAAAAACCCACATAGAGAAGATAATCAAAAGTATCTAAAGGAACCATATACAAATGAAAATAAACAGAGTATCCAAAGCAAATGAAAGACAGAAAGATAAAAGATAACAAAAGAAGGACCACCAGGTCCTAAATAATCCAAGCTGTAAAATAAATACAGACCCATAATCATCCAAAATAAACTAGTACCCCCCCCCCCCTCCCCCAAGCATGCTAAAAATCCCCGACAGTAGATGGACCCGCCTGATCTGAAGCACCATCGCCCTCAGCAGCATCATCATCACCCGCATCCGCTCTGGCCGCAGGAGGCATGCTAGTACCAGCGCCCGATGTCGAAGGGCGATATACTGAAGCACGTATGTCGGCCATATATGTAGTGTAATCCCGGAAATGTGTGTCATCGATAAGAGAGCGCCGCCATGGACATCCAACTCGACGACAGAGTGGTATGGTGGGTGAGCTCTTGAATCTGGTGGCTCATGGCGGTCATCTGTCGGGTGAACTCTGAGAGTGTAAGGATGTCACTCTGTGGGGGCTGAGGAGGTGCAGGGGTAGCAGTGTCAGGGGCAGAATGAGTAGGGTCCTCATCATCATCGCTAGTCAGATCGAGTCTTCACAAGTCGACTGTAAGTTTGACCCCAATTGACCAGGTTATAAATTTTTTGACCGGCGGTGGATTTGGGTTATGTAGGAGGGATATCATAGGCAGGGCCCGCTCGGTAGTTCTCAATCATCACCGAAATTAATCGAGCATATGGCATACTCTTCATCGGTTTCTTCACATGTTTACTCATTTTCTCTCGTGCCTTAATAATCCCCTTGAAAAGGACATCAGGAGCACTAAACCAGCGCTCCTTATAAGCCGCAAATAGAATTTGTTGTAGGGGACCCGTGCGCTCAGACTGATGTCCAAAAGGGTAAAGGGTAGCCTTTAAAATTTTATCCAATATCCACATGGACTCCGGCATATGGACCGTGACTATGGATTTACCAGACCCATGACGGCCTTGCGTCATTTGGGTAATCACGTCCTCAAAGCGGATCGGTTTTGGGAAAGGAGGACCTAACCCCATGGTTTGGGAGTGATTTAAAGGGCAACGCAGTGCCACAGCCATGTCTTCGAGATCAAATGTATAATCTCGGCCATCAATTTCCGTATAAATTCTCTTCCCGTCTTCGCGGCTCATATGCTGATAAAATAGGCGCACGAGTCGGGGATAAAAATGGTCACTAAATGATGTGCACAGGGAGGTTAATTTGGCTTTTTCCAGGTATTCACCCGCCCATTGTGTGGTTGTTTGTTGGTCAAACAACTCCGGGTGAAAAAGATATTCTGTGGTGAAGCCTTTGATGCTCCAAAAATCATTTGGTTGCTCAGTAAGGAGGGAAACAATGGTATGGGGCTGTGGGTGGTGGAACCGAGTGAGGTGGCTCCGCGGGCTGTTTAGATCGGCTAGTAGACGCAGCTTTAGAAGCTGGTCGCTTGGAGGTTGGATTTCGAATTGGGGCTTGTTTCTTAGGCCCCATTTAACAAAAAAAACAAAATATAATCTCTACAGATTGCAAGAAAAACAAAGATCCACAAAAGAAATGGAGCAAGGATTACCGTGTGAAGAGCCCCAAATCGGGTTTCCAATGATGGAGATCCAAATCTCTTGTAAAAAACAGTGGATTCCCCCTTAGATTGCGGCCAAAATTGATGAAAAACCCCAAAATCGCCAAAAACCCTCAAAACCCTAAGCTCAAAACCCTCAAAGTCGGAACACGAATGACAAAACAATTTTAAAAACCCAAACTTAAATCGAGAAATTCGACCATCGATTTCAAATTCGATGGTCGATTTTCCAAATCGATGGTCGATTTTAAAATCGACAGTCGATTTTCTCAGGACATCTCAGGTCCTATTTTTGGGCTTAAAACTGCTGATAAGCTTCTATAAAATTCGATGGTCGATTTTCCTTTTCGACAGTCAAATTTTGTTACACTGTGGTGTTTAAATTTTTTTTCAAAATTTTTGGAATCCAAACCATACCATTGGGTCTAAATGGACCGTCTTTGATCCCTTTTCATTCCCATCACATTATCAGACCCTGACCGCATTTATCACAGCCGAAATTGGCATAGAAAATTATAGAACAGGCTAAGAAATTGTGGCCAAACTATTTCATATATCTATTTGGAAAAATTACAAGTCCGAGTCTAGTCGGGCTCGCAAAATTTCAAGGATTTCCACAACGTAACACAAAACAAAAACTGTTAAACATGTACAAAATAATAGGTATATGTATAGGGCCATGACATCAGTATCAAGGCCAAATGGCTCAGTGAAATTTAAGGAAGTAGCTAACTATAGGGCCAATTTTATTTCACAGGGCCAGTAGTGTGGAACATACCAGGTTTAGGCCCAAAATTATCAAATTTTTTTGTCCATAATGTAGAGACCTTTATATATACTCACATTAATTTGTATATTGGACCGTCAAAATTACTCGCCAATTTATTTGTATAAAAACAGTAATTACACCAAAATTCAAAGGATCATACATTCAACACATAAGTACGCAAAATTTAATCAAAAAGGGTCAGAAATTGGTCGCGGAGCTCAGCTTCACGCTCCCAAGTGGCTTCCTCTGGTGTATGATTCCGCCATTGCACGAGAACTAAAGGAATGCTTTTAGTGCGTAGGATCTGCTCCTTGCGATCCAAAATCCGAATCGGGTCCTCGACCACCTTCAAACCATCCTGAAGCTCGATGGGTTGGTAATCAAGCACGTGAGTCGGGTCACGGATGTATCGACGCAGCATCGACACATGAAAGACGTTGTGCATGCTAGATAATTGTGGCGGTAACGCCACACGATATGCAACCTCTCTGACTCGGCCTAATATCTTAAAAGGCCCAACGTACCGAGGACTCAATTTCCCTCGTTTTCCGAACCGCATAGCGCCCTTGGTAGGCGAAATCCGAACAAAGACATTCTCGTCGACCTGAAAAATCAAGTATTAGTGCCAATTTCACATGGAATTTATACCAAGTGAAGAAATACACATTGACATATCAAAAGCTACCTGAAAATCCACGTGTCGCCGTTTGAGATCGGCGTAGCTCTTCTGACGACTCTGAGCTACTCGTAGTCGCTCGCGTATCAATCGAACAGTCTCGGTAGTGCGTTCAACTATCTCAGGTCCAATAATGAGCTTCTCACCCACTTCTTCCCAGTTCAACGGTGATCGGCACCGTCGTCCATATAAAGCCTCGAATGGAGCCATACCAATGCTAGCCTGAAAGCTATTGTTGTAGGCGAACTCGATCAGAGGCAAGTGTTGGTCCCATGACCCGTGAAAATCCAACATACATGCTCTCAACATGTCCTCAATGATCTGGTTCACGCGCTCGGTCTGGCCATCCATCTGTGGGTGAAATGCCGAACTAAAGTCAAGACGAGAACCCATGCCTTCCTGAAATCTCTGTCAAAAATGTGAAGTAAACAACGGGTCTCGATCGGACACAATACTAGCCGGTATCCCATGCAGTCTAACAATCTCCTTCAGGTATAACCCTGCAAGTCTACTGGCTGTATACGTGGTATTGTATGGCAAGAAATGAGCAGACTTGGTTAGCCGATCGACAATGACCCATATGGCATTGTTCTTCCTCAGTGTCTTCGGCAACCCGAGTATGAAATCCATCGAAATGGCGTCCCATTTCCACTCAGGCACAGGTAAAGGCTGCAATAGGCCTGCAGGATTCTGATGATTAACCTTAACCTGTTGACAAACCAAGCACCGCGATACGTACTCAGCGACGTCGCATTTCAAACCTCGCTACCAGAAACTCTTCATCAAGTCCTGATACATCTTGGTGCTACCAGGATGTATGGCATTCATGGATTTGTGAGCCTCTTCCAGAATGGTGTCCCGAAGCTCGGACCTCGATGGTACGCATACCCGGTCGTGAAATAGCAAGGTCCCATCTGCTCGAATGAAGAAATCCTTCTTACTGCCATTCTCGACATCTCGTCTGATTACCATCAGCTCATCATCGGTCATCTGAAGCTTTCGAATGTTCTCGAAGAGCGTAGGACGTAATACAAGTGTAGCCATCAATGCTCCCGAGCCTTTTACATCGAACCGTGAGCTGCCCAAAGCCATATCCTCCAAAAGCTTCCATCTCTGAATCCGGCTAACAAGATGTGACAACTGTGCTGAAGACCTCCTACTAAGAGCATCAGCAACGACATTTGCCTTTCCCAGATGGTACTGAATCGAGCAATCGTAGTCCTTCAAGAACTCCATCCATCGTTGCTGCCGCATATTCAAGTCCTTTTGAGTGAAGAGGTACTTGAGACTCTTGTGATCAGTGAATATATCAAAGATTTCACCGTAGAGGTAATGTCGTCAGATCTTCAAGGCGAATATAACTGCGGCTAGCTCTAAGTCATGCGTCGGATAGTTTCTTTCATGGTCCTTCAACTGCCTAGAACCATACACAATCACTCACTCATGTTGATTAAGCACACAGCCTAATCTGCCATAAGAAGCATCACTATATACTGATGTGATATTTTTAATGTAATGTTTTACTCGCAAGTGCACGAATCGGTTTGTATATAGTGGGTGCGGAGTACGAGATCGTTCCCACGAGGATTAATTTTGAAATATCTAAAAGAGACAAGCAATTCTAGAAATCTATGAAGATCTAACAGTATTCTACCAGTTTTATGATTTAAGCGGTTGATGAGATGGTAATTAATTACTACAAACTAAAATTCAATTGATAATTCAAAAATAAAAGTGAAGATGCTGATGAAGATGAAGATACTAAATCCTCCCATCTTTGGTCCGTTCTTCCTATAATATAAATCTAAGGATTAAATTATAAGATATTTCATTGGTAACAAACATCTTTTATGGAAGATCAATGATCAACACCCTAATAGGCTCCACATTGCATCCCTGCAATCAGGACTTAGATGATTTTCATATATAGATCTGGGATCAAGGGCATGGCTAGGCACACATGATCTCAGGTTCAAATAAAAATCATCCCCAAAGTGGGTGAAAATTCCAACAAGAATACCACTTATAAATCTGAAATCAAGGGTATGGCTCGGCACACTTTATTCAGATTAGGGATTATTTAAGATAAAATTATCATTACAGAACCAAGATCCAGGGCATGGCTCGGCACACTCGATCTCAGAATATAATCGTAATTAGATCCATACGATGAAAACAAAAAGACCATAACAATGATTGGGTAAAATTACCGTCACAGATTTGAGATCCCGGGCATGGCTCGGCACACGCGATCCCGATTAGTGGCGGGGATTTCATCCGTTCATGATAGCACAACAACCATAAAGTAAAATCTCATATTTTAATCCTTAATTTATATTATTAAAAGTACATCCCTCGGATGGGAATCATTAGATCCCCATCCCTATAAATTTAGCCACACATATTGTAAGTAAATGACATAAATAAATAAAGACGGGAAAATAACATTAATTAAAATTACCTCAAACTTCAAAAGAAATTACGTTGATCTACAAATATGATGATCTTCAGAAACGAAATTAATGCAGGAATAAACTTTGAACAAAATTTAGGAATGAGTACTGAAAAATTAAAGGGAACAAAGCTCTCAAAAGAATAATAAAATTTTCCTATTTCTATGTCTAACTATGAAAAATAATGGCTAAAAACTAAGAACACTAAAAACTAAAACTCTTTCCTAAACTAATTCCTACGTAATTCTAATTCTAAAAAGATATTCTTTTCCGAAGTGTTTCAGTCGCTTTAAATAGACCCGTCGTCGCGGAAGTCTCCTAAGCCACTATTTTCGGGTCGATTAATCGATCAGGGAGGGTCGATGCATCGAGCCGCCAAAAAGTCCTAAAAATTAGGTTTCCAGTGTCAGTTTCGTGTCAGACTCTGACTCTGGCTCGATTAATCGACCTGTAGGGTCGATGCATCGACCCCAGAAATCCGTGAAATTCAGCACTTCTTCTTGGTTCAGATACTGCTTCGGTATTTCGGCCATAACTTTCTGTCCCGAACTCGGATGGAGACGATTCTTATGTGGTTGGAAAGCTGACGAAGAGATCTACAGCTTTCATGTTTTGACAATGTCTTACTTCGGCCGGCTTGAAGGTCCAAATTTAGCCGCAAGTCGCACCAAGTTCTTGATTACCCGAAGTTGCAGTGTTTTGACATTATATTCAGAATTCTTGGACTGTTTGCTATACTTGGCTTGTATTTACCTGCAACACTTCAAATCTAATCAATCTCATCAGATAGCCTTCATCGGACAGCTAAATATAAGTATTTAGGGGTGAAATATCATCATTTTTCAGTACTCATCATATACAGCGAAACCTCCACTGCCGGAAGGTATAGCAAGCACTGGTGCTGTAGTCAAGCGACGTTTTAGCTCCTGAAAGCTCTACTCACACTGCTCTGTCCAGTCGAACTTAGCATTCTTTCTTGTGAGCTGTGTAAGTGGACCCGATATCTTCGAGAAACCCTCGACAAATCGCCGATAGTACCCTGCCAAACCAAGGAAACTTCGGACTTCTGTAACTGTCATAGGTTGTTCCCATGTCACCACAGAATCTATCTTTGTAGGATCCACTGAGATACCCGCTTCAAAGACTATGTGGCCCAAGAAACTGACCTGCTCAAGCCAAAACTCACACTTACTGAGTTTGGCATACAACTGATGGTCCCTGAGTGTTTGAAGAGCCATCTTCAGATGCTGCACATGCTCTTCTCTGGTTTTCGAATAGATGAGGATGTCATCTACAAAAACTACCACAGATTTATCAAGATGTGGTTTGAACACCCTGTTCATCAGGTCCATGAAAGATGCAGGCGCATTCGTCAATCCAAATGGCATTACTAGAAACTCATAGTGGCCATAACGCGTCCGAAACGCAGTCTTGGATATATCTTCCGCCTTGATCTTAAGCTGGTGATAGCGTGACCTTAGATCAATCTTCGAAAAGAACCTTGCACCCTGCAATTGATCAAACAAGTCGTCTATCCGCGAAAGAGGATAACGATTCTTAATCGTCATCTTGTTGAGCTGCCTATAATCAATACACAGACGCATCGATCCATCCTTCTTTTTCATAAATAGAACCGGTGCACCCCAAGGAGAGACACTCGGTCGTATAAAGCCTTTGTCTAACAGCTCCTGAAGCTGTTCCTTGAGTTCCTTCAACTCAGCAGGCGCCATCCGATATGGAGCTTTAGATAACGGTTCTGTACCCGGCGCTAGCTCAATCGCGAACTCAATCTCTCGGTCAGGTGGTAATCCAGGTAAGTCCTCTGGAAAGACATCAGGATAATCGCAGACCACCTTGATAAGAGCCAAGTCGTTCTTCTTCTCTGTAGAATCTTGCAAATAGGCCAAATACCCACTGCAACCATTCTTCATCATGCGCTCGGCTGTTAACTTTTCCAAGTCCGGATTCTTTTCTTTATTTTCAACACAGCTATCAGATCTCCTCTAACATACTCCATATTATTCTAAGCAAAACCAAAAGTTTAAAGGACACAAGAAGGTTTTAACAGCCCACCTCTTGTAGCTTAATTCGTTGATTCCGTTGCACCGATTCACGCACCAGAACAATTTCCAAGCCCAAAGGTTTAGATCTTCAAATCAGTCCTTAAAAAGGGGGTGGCTACAGCCTCATCAATCATCAAGATCACACAGATTTTCTCACTCTCCACATCACTCTTCTCTTTTAATAATTCAAGCTGATCAGAATTCAAACACTAATCTAATCAATGGTTAAGATGGAAAGAGGAGCTCTCATTCTTCCAAGATCTGGGATCAAATGGGACTTCAAATGGGGCAAGTCCTTAGAGGCTTAGTTCCAACGAGAGAGAAGGAAAACTTCTCTTGCACTCTCTCTTATAACCCAAAAGCAATAATAAAATATCTAGATTTTATTATGTTACAACTTATCCACTTGAATTGAAAACCTATCCGGTGCTAAACACAAACACTACTTTATTGTGTAAGTCATTGCTTACATGACTTACACATATCTTTCGATGATTTCCTTTTTGCCATTATTCTTGTCATAAACTTAGCTCACCAAAAATCTAAAAATATTCCACAATATTTCCTGACACGCTTACCGAGGTAAATGAAAAATACGTCAAAATATCAGGGATATTACATCCTCACAGGTTCGCCCCTCATCCTGCAAATACGTATAATAGTACTCCACCACCGATTGCAGCTTTGCTTATGGTAAACATCGTTTAAGTCGTCTAACTCATATACATTATTTATTTGTTAGTATACATCTGTGAATCATTTGATTCGCTATTACCCTTTTATGGATGTATAGATGGAGGATTCTAACCACACCAAGATGACGACGATGCTGACAATCTTGGTTGACAAGAGGCCCACAATCTATGAGAACATAGTCCTGAACCGTCTCTCTTTTGGACAAACTACAGAGAACATGCAAGCTTTGAGCTACTTGCTCTTTGAAGGGCAAGTGATAATAGAGAAAACCGAGGCCGATGAATATATAATTTGTACGCATAGATTTAAGGCCTTTATATTTAAAAAACCTTCCAAATTTCCCATCACCGCTGACTGATAAAATCGGTATGCTACAGATCATCGGGACGCCTTTGATGCAGTCGCATTGGAGTTCGCAGGGATGGCGCACTCGACAATGATTTTCACATTTAATAACAAAACCTGGAAGGTTAATATTATCGCGAATCATATTCATTGTCTCAAACTCTCTCTTTTTATTTAACTGAACTATCCATTTCCATGTCAATCATAATGCGCCCTTTTGATGCTAAACAAGAGATGAAAGAAAAGGTACTGCCAGGAGGCGAACTCATGCTAAACCGAGGTGTCTAAGCGGATGAGACAGGCACAAGCTCGCCACCCATCAAGTTTTTTGGTAGGGAAAGACATTCGGGACCCACAATCCTTCGTCACTTAGACTGATAGCTGTCAAACCCCGAGTCGTTGTCAAGATTAAGAC
The DNA here is from genome assembly GCA_021018995.1 of Chloranthus sessilifolius. NCBI lineage: Eukaryota > Viridiplantae > Streptophyta > Magnoliopsida > Chloranthales > Chloranthaceae > Chloranthus > Chloranthus sessilifolius. Next base: position 129,135,891 of record CM037593.1, on the reverse strand, counting down.
ATCGGGTAGTAGTTGAATAGTTTTAGTGTGCCTAACTACAATTCAGCATTCAGTCTTATGCCAACGATACAGACGGTGTTGTTTGATTTAGCAGTTCGTATTAACTCTAGTCTACGAAGGTTCTATTGGTGATCCGAGTGTTTAGTGGATTTCAGTGCTACTATGATCCAACAGTTTGGTTGGATTGCTAAAGCCATTTGCAAAATTAAAGTTTCATAGTTCATCCTCACAGTATGTCCAATTTCAGTGGAATCCCTCCTATACAAAATTTATCCCACCCAATATAATTGACTTTGGAGGCCATCTGGACAATAGGGATCCACCTGAAGTGCAACATAGTGATTCGTTGATATCTTCATATTTTGGATAATCCTGTACAACTTGAAACTGCACTTGTTGCATAATCATAGCCATGCATCCACCAATGGATGTTTGTGGACTATTTTTTGTTGACCACCCAAATGCAAGCATTTGATCCATTCAAAAAATTTGCAAGGATAAAAAAAACGTTGGTATATGAGCAGAAAATAAAGGCAACACCATCTTTAATAATCAAAACCAACATCAAACTACAAGATAAAGCCAACACCAATATGAGCAGAGAATAGGTTTTCTGTCAAATACATAGGGGAGGGGAGGTTAACAGTAATTCAATAGTTATTACATATGGTCTCCTTAGATACTTTCTTAGTTAAGATCATTAAAAAGAAAAATCCAGTCATCCGTGGTTAAAAAGAAAAATTCAGTCACCTGTTGCTATAAAAACCCTCAAATATTCAAGATATTTAAGAATAATATTGTTCTACCGAACAGGTTTGATACTGAGTGTGATGTAACAAAGCCATAACTTAAAAACACTTTCAATAATAATAGTGTTGGAAACCAAAAATTCCGGCATTCCACAAACAACTTGTTGTTGTCTTGTAATTGCTTTGTCCAAACAGAAGCGAACTTATGGGATCATGAATGGAAAGTCCGCCAGTGCACTTTGCCTTCCGATGGGATAATTTTACATATCATAGCCATCACCTTGCCATGTTTCTAGAGGTCGGTTTTTTAACTGCCTCAAGAACCCTATACATCCACCGATCTAGTATTCCTGTTGATGCCATTTCAAAAGGGTGTTAGAAATATTTTGCATTTTATGAGCATTTTTAAGCCAAACTATTTTAATCGGAGACTCCTACCTAGGATTAAAAATACTAATTATCGATATTGTAGGGATGATTTTGATGCTGAGATTATTTCATGAGCTAAGAGTAATTTGCAGCCATGGAGCCGAAATAATATCAGTGTTAAACCATCGGATATGCATAGTGACAACAATGATGAAACAGTGGCAAAGCACAGAGATGATGAGGAAGATAAAGAACATAATGATTCTTACGTGGATAGGGATGCTAATATTGATTACGACATGGAGTGATTCTGCTAATTCCTTTCTCCATATTTTACGTCTAGCCCCTTGAGCTCTTTAAGATTCGTAGAGAATCATGGGTACAGGTCAACCGAGCAAAAATCACCAACTTATTCGAGACTCATCCTCTTTGAACAGCTCATTGTGTTTGCCATGGCTGACAACAGCCCCTTTTGGACCTCAACTGCATAGAGATTTGAGGTTTCTTGAGTTCAATAAAAGAAATTATGAAAGGTACAATTGAGTATTAGGTCTATCAATTACTCAACGAGACAAGACATAGAATGGTCATAGATATCTTATTCAATAAATCAAAATAATGCATGTAAACATATAAAGATTTTTATATGCACAAAAATAAAGTGAACCACGAACCATTTATGCAAACATACCCAAATGCGTATGCCTGGAAATAGTTTTGGAGACCTAAAAGAAGAACCCATCTATGAAAACTGTCTTAACTTGAAAGGGAAAACACATAGTACAACTGGAAAATTAATATGAAAGTGCATTAAGGGCACACATTATCAACAAATCTGTTACAGCAATTAAGAGCATACATTGCCTGGAAAAGAAAATCCATCTTCAATGTTGGAGAGTAATTTGGGAACAATCAAGCACGCTAATCATAGTATGCCCACATCCATCGGTAATTGCTTTGAATTACTAACAAACCCATCAAAGCATAAAGCTGGACAGTAATAGGTTTAATATTGCTTTGAATTAGAAGGGGCACTTTAGAAAACAATGCTTAAAAAGCAAACGTTTTAACAAAAAATTCCAGAACTTAAATGTTTTAAGCACACAATGCTTTCACGCTTTTTTGAGGTTCTGAGATCTGTAAAAGCATTTTTAATGAGGATTTGAGATCTCACGGATCTCTAAACCTTAAAAAACTGTGAAAGCATTGTTTTTTTTATATGTTTAAGTTTAGGAATTTTTTGCTAAAATGATTGTTTTTTAATATTGTTTTTCTAATTATCCCTATTAGAAGATCACATTATAGTTGCCTAATTTGAAGTAGCCGTTTTTGAAGTAGTAAATTCTGTTCAAGAGCTCCCATCCAAGTGCCCAATGTCCTCTTAATAATTTTTCAATCCCATTCACACATTGGTAGCAGAATCATTTTTAATACATAAAAAGTTTCACAAACAGGTACTTACTAAAAACTTAATTACGAACTGCTCACCTCATTGATAGTGCACAGCTCATTTGAACCTCACTCCTACAAACTGGTATAATTCCCAATCACACTCTCATCTGAAATCAAGATTAGTTTACACCAATCTTGGTATTAAAAATGATCAGAATGAGCCTATAACAAAAGGTGGTATTTGTTTAAAGATTTCCAGCCCAAGACGGAAGATTAGGGTCAAACTTTGGATGGCGCACAGGTGTTGCATGCAAATCCAGCAGCTATATCTCGCTCTGAGACGTTTCACTTGTTTTAACTTTCTATGAAGCTGCAATGTGAAGGTACACGCAATTGATGCACCAATATAATCTGTTATCGCTTGAGAGTTTATGCTGTAAATAGTAGAGGAAAAAAGGATGTGTGGGTTGTTGTTTATAAGTACTGCTCTTATACACTACTCAAAACTCCAGAAAATAAAAAAGATACAACTATTTCTGCAAAATTTTTTTGTCTAGAAATCTCATTTTATTTCTTATAATGTTCTTTGTATATGGGTGAATGCAGGTCAAAATCTGGATATGCTTACTAAATGGGTCAGGTTAAGATCTACACCTTCACGGACAAGACATGACCCATTTGCATCAGTACTTATAACGAGCCCATCATGATTTAAGAAACCAAAAAACAAAGAAAAAAGGATCTACGAGTAAAAAAATTATCATGGTTAGTCCCAATATTAGGTCCCACCCACACATTATCCATAAAACAAAGTAAAACCAGAGATGATCATAAAGGTCTATGCATAAAGGGTATAAAGAGTTTAGGGAATTTTCAGGATTCACATGCCCGACCTGATATTTTATTTAGTGTATAAAATAGTGTATAAAGGATTTTGGGGGATTTCCCGACTGACCATTTTTTCGGGTCAGGTCATGTCTGGGTACACATATTGAGTCACGTTGAGTCAGGTAGTGAATCAATTAAGTTTAAATGCTTGAACAAAAGATGTTTTGATCGCAATTGTTCTAAGTTAGGTCAAACAATTTAGATTAACCTCTTATATTTCTTCAAACTGTGTCAGTGATTCACTACCAAATTGTTATGTACCACTCGAAGAAACAACAGGCATCATAATCATAGAGCTCACTTTAGGGACATAAGCTTTGCTCCTTCCAATCATCATGGAGGATGTCCCTCATTGCCGCTACTTTTGGAAACATCCAAAGTACAACTTTGACTCAAAACAAAATATCAAAGTTATCTTCAACTCAAATTCCTAGAGTATCCTTAACTTTAAGATCATTTGAAAATACTATTACAACAACTTAAAACTAGCTAATCCTACCGTGTGGAAATTTTCCACAACCTTGCACCATGTTCATAATTTACCATTACTCACTCAATACATCTTATATTTGCATGATATTATTGGAAAGCTAATCAATAGGCTTTCAAAAGGTAAGCTAATCAATAGGCTTTCAAAAGGTATTGATTTCTTGATGTTATGGCAATATTTTCCTCTATAAAATCAGCCCCATATTATCACTAACAAAAAACAAACACAATATAGTTAGAACGAAGCTTAAGGCATAAAATCAAATGCACTTTGTCTTGCCTATTCCCCTAGCATGCATCTTACTCCTTCAGAAATTTTAGATTTCTCCAAGTATAACCCTACCTTTCTTCACTCTAAATAGGCATTATCTGGGAAGGGCTCACAAATGGAGCTAAAAAAGATCATTCTACTACTACCTTACAAATAGAGTGTCAAATGAGGATAGCTCGATAACTAGGGGGTTTTTATACAGTAGATTAAGTTACTACTAAAATATTTGTTCTCAAGTATTAAAGCCTGTTAATAAGATACCATCTTCTCTGTTTTAAGATCCAATAGGGAATATCAAAATATGCCATGCCACCATACAAAAAAAAAGCCTATACTTGTACATATTAATGGACTATAATACATTAGGTGACTAGGACCCACCAAAGTACTCCACAAAAATTAGTATCTCACCATAGTTTATTATCTATTTTTGTGTTCTTGTCTGAGCCCCATTTGATTATTACACTTTCTTTCTTCCGAGTCTATGGAAGCGGAGGTAAGAGGACTACTCGAAGGTATAAATTGTTGTCCTCAAACTTTGGCAGTTTGGCCCTCATAGGTGATTCCAGCAACACTACCCACTGGGCAGAACAAGATGTCGTTGGGCATTCCATGGAGCCTTGCCAACATGTTCAAGTGGATTCTTGGGCTTCTGAACTTGGGAAACTTTCTTTTTCCTTGATCCCATGTTATGATAAAAGGGCTTTGGATAGCCTAGCTAAAAGGGGTGGACCATGGATGAGAGAACTACTGCACCCATGCTTCCTACCTGACTTGTTCAATTTCTGATTCAAGCTTGTCCAATTTTTCATTAATCAGCTAATAACCCAAACTTCTTCACTTGAGAAGAAGATTTAACTAAGACCCAACCAGATCTATGCATCAAAACACAGGAAATATGGAAAACGACCTCAAGATCTTGCTCCCTGCGCATTTAGGGGTGACATTGTGATCGTTGAGGTCTTCTTCCTCTTTGATCAAGTTAACCAAGTAATGTTATTAGAGTATTTCGCCGGAGAAGAAAACGGAACTGGCGACAAACACAAGAGAACCATTGAAAGAGCAAAGGAATTGCTTATTGGTTAGGAATTTAGCCTAAGGGTAAAATCGACCCATCATATTTACATGACAGCTCACATGTGCAAACAATTTTCACTGTTTCAAATTTTGCACCTCAGTTACACAAATGGAGTCCTAATTACGCAAGAATTTTTGAAATAGTATAATAGTGCGAAACTTTTATACAGAATAAACACCCCACAAAATGATTACCGAATCCAAACTTAGTTGCTGAGTTTGGCTCTAGGAAATCCAAATATTTCAAATTCTGAATTTGAAATGCCTAAATTTTAAATACTTGGATTTTAAATCTCTAAACCCAAATATTTGTTCCCAAACGCAGTCTAAGGGAAGGAGCTGCTATCGAATGAAGAAAAGGCAAGAAAAAGAAGAAATTGTGTGGTGTAAAAGGTCGAGGGGTAGGTGGTTGAAAGAGGGAGATCAAAATATGAAATTCTTTCATAAAAAAAATATGACCGGTGCTCGCATGAGGTTAAATACAATTCTACATATAATTGTCGAGGTATCGAGGAATGGGAAGGAAAGAGGAAATTGATATAGTCATGGAGCAAATATTATAGACATTCGTTATCTAGCGAGGCATTAAGCTTACTGTCATTCCTGTTCTATTGTTGCTGTTTTTATCCTGTGAGGTTTTCTTATCTCCTAGACTCTGATCAACTTTCTCAGCCCTGCCAATTTATACTAAATTTTCTTATAGTGCAATCTTTGTATTCCTGATTAAAAAATTGATCAAATCCTCACAAAATTATCCATTTTCTCATCTATGATTATCACCATTTCTCCAACAATAGCACACGGTACCACCATGCAAAAAAATGTGGCTTCTGTTAAGGACTTACTAGAAATTGGCCTCGAAATTTTTCAAAGTCAAACGGAAACTACCTGTAAAAAATTTCTAAAATGACGTGGGTAGCAGGAATTAGCACTAAGTCATTGACGGAAAATTATATCAAATTCAGTTTTACTAAAATTGAAATACAAAGCAAGGGGTTACTATATTTTGCCTATACAACCTAAAACTAGCATCAATAGAACAGAAAATTAGTTTAAAACCAATCACTAGCATGGCAGAAAAGTACTTGTCAATTGTCAATATAACCAACTGATCATTTCCTTTCAAGTTGATAACAATGCCTCTTTGTTTTGAGTTCAAACACAATAAGTTCTAGTGCAATGATATAAAATAATGCAAAATAGACAAACCGAGATTGAATGTATGAGACTATAGCAAGTAAACATGAATTTCAAAGATACTCCAAATTTATTTAGCGCTCATCAAGAATGAGGAAAAAGTTTTAAAGCTCACGGGATTTAGTCTTTCTTAGGATCCTAGAATTCCAAATTTTAACTAATCTTTGGATTTTCGGACCTAAGCATGGCGAAAGTGTAAAAAATTTTCTAGGTATAAAATTCAAACTAATCTTTAAATGCTCACAATAGAGTTAATTATCCTAAACAACAACGGTTTTACCATGGCATGAATATTTAAAAATTAAACTTTTACATGCATCAATGACTAAAGTTTGAAAATTACGCCAAAAATAAAGAGTGGTATTTTATTTTTTTTATTTTTATTTTTATTTTTTAAAACATGATATTGAAGGTGCATATAAAATGTGGTTAAATGTATACTGCAAAAGTTAAAGATTATGAACCACATATTTGAGCACACTACCCTCAAACCTAAGTGGTGTTATGTCCTCATTGCACAAAACCATAAACATTAAAACAACAATAGGGCAATCAGAAAAATATGATAACAAATCAGCACAATCACCATCGATGCTCGCTCAACGTCCCTTTCGAAAGAGGGGGAGGAGGAGGAGGGGAAGAGCTAAGGTCACTCCCCCTTTCCCTTTTTTTTTTAAAAAAAAAATCATACTAATTAAATCTAATAAAAAGAAAATAAAATCCCTAAATCAATAATGTACAAGGGGCTTAGGTTGCCTCTAAAGAAGAGCTAAGTTTTTGTCTTGTGGTCTTCAGCCGAACCAGCCTCAAGCTACGAGAGAAATGAGAAAGGGTCATTCATCTGACATATTTTAGTTACCCTTTCTATGAATTAGGGGCTTGAGGCTTTTGGTGGGTGGACTCTCATCCACCCCATAAGCCATAAAATATTCAGTTCTAGCGTGTGTTAGTAATTTAAGAGTACCGAATAAATCATTATTTACAACCAATCGATTTGAAGGTTTGTCAAATCATTGTAGAAATGGATCTTTGGGCACATAAGGTACCTCATATGTAATGCTCGACTCCTCAGTCGATGTAAAATAAGGACTTGTGTCCTCCTCATGCAATTATTCTTTTGGTATTAGAAGAGTATCACAAATTGGTTAGCTATCTTCCACTATTTTAATCATATATGGGCCAACAATCTCTTCCTTGTAATCTACCTCATGCCCGCCCTAAAGGGTCATGTTCTCAATCTCAGGCTCATGGGCATGGGTAGTTTCTCCTTCCAACTCCTAATCTTGCAGGAAACTTATAAGTTGGCTAGGCAAGGTATCAGCTTTCCTAGTCATGGTAGCGAACCACTGGTCCATTGAGGATTGGAGTATTTCTTTCATTATAGTTAACAACTGGTCTTTAAAATCATAACACATAGTTAACATTCAATCTTCAAAATCGAGACTCCATAGGGATTGTGAATATTATGAGTCAAACTGAGGTTGGCTTAAAATTTTTTGCATATAAGGCTGATTTAATTCACAACCCTGATTTGGTTCTCACCAACTCCATATCGCATAATCATAAATTAAAAAAATGAAAATACAACTACAAAAACCTAACTAAATTTAGAAACAAACGTGCCTATCTTAACTTTTTTCGGGCGTCCACTTTCAAGCTGTGGTAGATTCGGACCTCGATCTCCAAATCTGGCAAGTAAACTATAATTAGAAAATTACTAATATAAATTAACCAAAAGTCAATAAACTGTAAGAAACTTACAAATCCTAAAAACTATTTTTTTTTTTAAAAGCAACAAATCCTACAAATCCTAAAATTAAAAAAAAAAACTCAAAATCAAAATTCAAATTTCAATTTTCAAATCAAAATTGAAATTTTAAATTTCAAAATCAAAATTAAAATTTGAAATTTGAAAATCAAAATCAAAATTTGAAATTAAAATTTCAAATTCAAATTCAACTTTCAAAAGTAAAATTCAAAATTCAAAATTTTAAAATTTTAGATTTCAAAATTCAAAAATTCAAAATTCAAAATTTTAAAAATTGAAATTTCAAAATTCAAAATTCAAAATTCAAATTTCAAATTTCAAAATCAAAATTTGAAATTCAAAATTAGAAAATCAAAGTCAAAATTTGAAATTCAAAATTCAAAACTCAATTTCAAATTCAAATTTCAACGTCAAAATTCAAAATTTTAAATTTTCAAATTTCAAAATTCCATAATTCAAAAATCAAAATTTCAAAATTCAAAATTTTAAATTTTAAATTTTAAAATTCAAAATCTAAAAAATAATCCTACAAATCTTAAACTAAAAATCCTATACAAGAAAGGAAAAATAATAAAATCCTACCAATCCTACAAATCCTAAACGGTAACAAATTAAAAGAAAATCCTACAAATCCAAAAACAATCCATCAACTCCTAAAAAAAAAATCCTACAGATCCCTTATAAGAAAAGAAAGAAAATCCTACAAATCCTATATATATATATATATATATATATATATATATATATATATATATATATATATATATTTCAAATAAAAACAAACTGGACTACCGAATAGTCACTATTCAAAATTGATCGATTGATTTAAAACACAAAATTGGCAAGTTCAGCTTCTATGCCAATCGATCAATTGACCTGTCACAGAGCATGGAATAGTACCATTGATTTTGTGTGTCAGTCGATCATTTGAATTTCACAAATTAATCGATTGACTGACAAAACAGTGAACAAAAATCCACAGTTCGAACAGATTTTTTTTTTTTTTTTTTTTTAACAAAACAAAACACTAATAAAAATTAATAAAATTTCGATGCTTCCCCGACAGTGGCGCCAAAAACTTGATCGATTTTAAATTATACCCTTACAAGCGCACAAGATCTGTTGAAGCACGGTGAAATTAAGGGTGTCGAACCCACATGGAGGCGTGAAATTTAATTATTTTCTAGAAGCGTCAAACGAACCTAAGGAAGTACTAAAGGCGAGATCTTTGTTACGATCAAAATTAACAACTACACAACCACAAATAAAAAGATCTAAACAAAGTTTATGCAAGGAAAATAATGAATAATCAAACAACGATGATACGATAATCAAGGATTCCGCTCACCCTAGATTTATAATTTTTCTTCAATCAATCATACGATTTCATACCACACCAATATACCATCTCTTAACTACAAAAAAAATGAATCGTAAAAAGTGTGATTATTGATCTGGCATACCCTATCCAAACAGTATGACTCATCCTACTACAGCATGAATCATGCGAAAGGCACAGCGTATCTCACATTCGAAATTACAGCATTAGGAATCAATCATACGACATCCTAGATCAGTCTACAAGATCAGATCTAAGTGGAATAATCCTTTTATGGTCGTCGATAACTAAGATCAACGACTATAAATGAGCATTCGATAATCATATATTAAGCACACACTACTAGCCAAATGATTCAAAAATAATGATAAAAATTTTTTGAATGAAAATAAATTAACTACTTATCTAGGGGGCGCTTCCTCCTTAAATGAATGGTTTTGGTCGTTCATCTCCGATCCATATGTAAGGCACAAATCCGAAATCATCAAACACATTCTTTAATTTATCAAATGCTCAGATCTTTTAGAAAAAAATTCGAAACCTTACAAAGCATTGGTTCCTAATTACAAACTAATTATCAAAAGCTAAACTACAACTGAAAAACTATGGAGAAAAATCTAAGAAAAATGCTAAGAAAATTAGGCCGAGAAGGGACCCTAAAAGAAGACCAAAAGAACACTCCCAAACTCTTAACACTGCTTCGTTTATATAGGGCTCGGATGAAAGAATTTCCATATATAGGTCAATCGATTGAATTCCAAGATTTAATAGATTGAATTCAAAATATGAATTTTGGTGGAATCATTTGAATTTAAAATAAATCAATTGATTTTAGGAAATCAATCAATTTGAATTTAAATTCGAATTCGAGAGGGAAATAGTTGTCATCCAACTCAATCGATTGATTTATGAAATTCAATCGATTGATTTTAAATTCGGATTTTAGGTGGCATAATAGTTGTCATTACCTCAATCGATTGATTTTCAGAAGTCAATCGAGTTAGACCTGTGACATTTTTAATTCTCTTAATATTGGCTGGATCAATCAATTCTTTCACAGATTTTGAGGTTTTCGTTGTCTTCATAGTTCAATGCTCTCATGTTGTCCTTAATTATGCTCTTTTATGCTTCTACAAGATCTAACGATCAAGAACACCTGAAACCACTAAAACTGCACAATAGTTGTCAAATAGTCTTCATCGGATGACCAAATGTTGGTATTAGGGTGCGAAATATGGTCATATTTCGATGCAAATCACCAACTAAACACAAACAGCTAAAACCAATAACTAGTCCTAATTCGCAGCAACAAATCACGATTCTACAACGTAAACAATCAAAATTTTAAATTGGGCTTCTACTATTACCACCCACCATTAAAAAAAATACATATATTTTCACTAACCATAGACAAACAAACAACAACCCAGATCATCAAATAATCAAATAAATTGTAATAACTAACCCTAAGTAGACAACAAGTCACAACAAACCATGTGATTTAGTAATCAAATAATTTGCAACAACTACTCCTACTTGGCAGCAAAAAATTTGCGATTCCACAACATAAACAATCAAATTTTCAAAATAGACTTCTACTATCACCATCCTCATTCAAAAAATATATAAATTATCACTAATCTTAAGCAGACAACAACCACCCAGATCATTTAATACTCAAATAAATTGCTATCAATTGTCAAAAAATATGCGGGTGCGAACGAATCGTACCGGAATTTGATCCGGGGTGAGCCGAAAGGCTGAGAGGCGACAGATCGTGAACGGTTGGAGAGAAGAGAGGGTTTGGAGAGAGAGAGGGGGGCTGGAGAGAGAGAGACGTTGGAACACTCGCCAAAGAACCTCACCGGAGCACTCGCTGGACGGTGGACGGGTGGAGAGAAGAGAGGGTTTGGAGAGAGAGAGAGAGAGAGAGAGAGAGAGAGGCACAGGGCGCTGGAGAGAGGAGAGGAGGTGGAGAGAGGGAGAGACGTTGGAGAGTTTGGAGAGACTAGAGAGAGAGGCTCACCAAAGCACTCGCCGGAATACCCGCCGAAAAAGTCGCTCCTCCTCTTTGGGTCACGGTCGTAGGTAAAAAAGCGATGGAAAATGGTGTAAAATGAGGTCTATAAAGAAGGATACATAAGAGATTTCACTAATATGTATAAATCAGCATTTACCGATTTCAAGGACCCTGAAATACGGTGTGTCCTGATTATGAGAAACTTTCCGTTTCAGTATAATAGTGAGAAACTTTATTAACATGAGTCCTCTTTTTTATAAGTGCCCAAAAGTTGGTGCTGCTTTTGAACTGTCATAACCTGTAAGCGCACTCCTCTACCGTGAGGCTATCTAGGCTGAATGGCCTTTCCAAAAAAAAAAAAAAAACACCATTTTCCAAAGCAAGAAACACCTATTTAAGCTAGAGGTGCGTCATATTTCAAACAAGTTTCTCTTACTATATGCCTTACCCTAAAAAGTGAGTGCTCGTCATATGCGACTTTGCCAAACAGGGCCTCAGAATGTTTAGGAGCTCAGGAGGTAACAGTTCTGTGTTATTTCCCTATTCTTTAACCCCAAGCATTCCATGCCAGCTTTGCCAAGCAATCGGCTGCTGTGACAGCCCGACGTTTCCCAGTCTCTCAACTAGGAAAGATCGCGCCATCGGATCACTTCATATGATCCTTTCATCAAGGGTTTTCTTATTTTACATCAAAGTTTTACAAAATGCGGAAGCAATGTGTTTAAACTCTGACAAATAACTAAGATGGCAAAATAACTATTAAATAGAACTAAAATATGCGATAAACAGAAGTCACGTATCTGATGTATAGCTTTTCACTGATGATGGCCACCCGTTATCAAAACAGTGAAAAGAAACCTATACATCCTAAGATCATCCCATCAGAAATCTAAAACTAACATATATCATTTATACAGACCAAGAATATCTTTTTTCTTTTTCTCTCTCTCTATCCCAATGCCCCATATCCCAAGCTACAAACCTAACTACGGGAAGAACTCCTCTGGAACGTCGTCGTCGTCGTCTTCCTCCTCCTCCTCTGGCACGTATGTAGGGTCAGTCGCGTGCTCAAGGTCAGGGTCTGTAGCTAAGACAATTAAGTCGAGGAATGAGCTATCATCAACAGCTCAGTAGAGAATATCATATTGCTAACATAAATTGACAGTTAATCAATTCTTATTTAGAAACATTACTAGATTACAACATATGACAATTTTAACATGCTGATGTCCTGACTTATGCATGATGCAACAAGTATAAACAAAATCAAGCTGAAACAGGATTTACATACAGGTGAAGATCAGGGAATCAACGAGATTAAGCTCCCGAGTTAGCGGGATCACTTATCAAGCTCCCGAGTTAGCGGGATCACTTGATGTAAACTGGAATAATAACATGTCAAAGATATTTCAAATGATCAGGATCTGACTACTGAACACTGTAGAATATTCAAGATGCAATTTCTATGTATGATTCCTAATGCTTTTTCACTATTTATTGATAACACTTGATATAAAAATATAAAATCAGAACTGTCATGTGCTATAAATGACTGATTCTCTTTATCAAAAATCAGATTTCCAGTGTTTAGCTGATCAGGTTTATAAAGCATAATACACGATTCTTCTGCTCTTAGCATCAAAATGTCTATAAATAATAATTGATATTCTATTCATAATATGACGAACAAGATACATTCCCTACCTGTGTGCATCAAAATTTACTAGTTTTCTCGTCGACGCTTGCTCAGGCATCCGAGGACCTTACGCAGCACGTTAGTTCTCCACAATGGTTTAAGTACTCCATGTGGCACCAAATCTAAAAAATAAATTTATTTTGCATTTTAAACCAATATTAAACAGTAGCAAGATGGCTTACAGTGTCTCAAGACGCATTTACACAACCATCTAAATCCATCATAGGCCCAGTGTCCGAAATGCACCAACACAGCCCAGATTTTAGTGCTGATGGAGGTTGCCGCGGCAACCCCTTGAGGTTGCCGCGGCAAGCCTGGCTTCGTGACTTCAAATGTCTCTTCTTTGTTGATCCGTGGTTTCTTCCTTTTGTCGTTCAGGATAACGTGTAACGGAGTGAGTGTACTACGGACGATCGTGGGTCCAAAATTGACAAATCAATTTGTCAAACTTAATTACTTGGCAAAACTTTTTCCTAAAGGAGCAACACTGATTTTTGGGTCATGATGGTGACAAAAAATCTTACAGTTTCATATATATATATATATATATATATATATATATATATATATATATATATATTCAGTAGATTTTACATAGATTTATACACAGATCAGAAGTGCAGCAATCTGCACTTCCGTTCATGCTGAGGCTTCCTTTTTGTTCTTGGTTGTTATTAGGCTTGCACAATATATAATTATATAAAAATATATAACATCCGTATGTTATATACGGTATATAACATATATAGATCAAATTATATAGAGTTTATAAACTTGAAAAAGAGGTATATATATATAAATATATATATATCTATATCTATTCTGATCTTCGATGGGGATTCAGAGTACAATCAGGCTGCACTCAACTGCATACTCAGGCTTATTTCTGAGATGCACGTTCTTAGGATCAAATCTTCTATAGAAGAACAGCAATTCACTAACCTTTTTAGTGTTTATTACGGTCGCATTGGTGCGATGTTGATCATCTAGTGATGCTGCGCTTACCAAGCCAGCGAATTACGAAGATTGTATTTAGCATCAAACGGATTGGCTTTGAAGAATTCAACCAGAGTTTCAGACGAAGAAGATGGAGGAAGTGTCTTTGAATTTTATAAAGCTCGCTACTGCACATTGCGTGCATGAAAATATAAAATGACTCATCTGAGTCGTGTACACAAGAAGTCATGCAAGTAGCTTACCAGCTACTTAAGGTAAACCTTCATGTAAACCAATATATGTGGGGAAGGGTTTTACAGATAAAACAAAATAGTGAAGACTTTTGTATTTAGTTCCAACACTTGTGAAAGTTCAAACGAACATAATTCTTATTATTTATTTTATAAGGACAACCACTAAAAGGGTTTCTTCGGTTTTAGTTTCTGTGTTAAGCTGGTGCATCTATATATATATATATATATATATATATATATATATATATATATATATATATATATATATATATATATATATAGTTCAAATTGGATTTTTTTAAGCAGATCCTAATCCTAATGGGCATGGGTTAACTTATTAGCCATGGTTATAGACTTATGCCAAACCGGACCCTTAGTGACATCGCGTAGTGTATTTATCCGAGAGTTGTTACAGCTGCTCTATTAGTTTCATGTCTAATGAGACTGAAAGTTCAATAATCAAAGTTCATCTTCACATCTTCAACCTTCCTCATCATATAAAACTTTTTTAAACCTCCCTCATCAAAGTTCATCTTCACCTAAGAAATGATATGGTGAAGAAGAAGACTCAATAGTCGTGTGTACATTGATCTATTACTTGAAGTAGCTAACAACAGAGTCCACATAATCGATTCTCAACAACCCAACTCCACAAAATCTGTAGGTCTACTAGGAATTAGTGGGTCAGTTGTATATTCTGAATTTGAATGAGTTGAATCCGACCATTCAAATATTTTCCCTAGAATCTAGGCATATGATCAATCAAAATAATAAATTAACAACCCATAAATTAAGATGTATGTGTGCACCTTATCGCGGAGATCGTGGCCGTTGATTCAAGTCAACACTTTTCCTGCAAAAAAAGATGAAGATAGCTCTATCATCTCTCTTGCTACACTCTCTCGATGGAAAGATGCCAAAAGGCTTGTGTGCAGTGAGCGGGGAACGTCCACCTATATATATAACATAAAGAGTCATACCCTACCTAAAATACCGTTCATCAAGGTATTCTAATAGGAATAAGAATTACATGTAAAACAGAAAACCCTAATAGGAATAAGAATTACATGTAAAACAGAAAACCCTGAAGTTTCATTTAATTATCAATAATGCCCTTTATTATTTCAAGCAACTGCAATCTAGGATTTTATAAAATCCTAGTATGTGTAGGTCACACAGAATAAAAACTTTAAGATTCTATAAGAATTCTAACATTGACTCATTGAAAATGAAGATGAGATGAGGTGTACGGGAGAGATGCTCCCAAAATCTTCAACCTCACTCATCAAACCAGCTTAAGATCATGTTGATCATCCAATGATGAAATGGATGTTATATTAAGCAATTGACGAAATGGGTAACTGATCAAAAAGTGAATTCCCAATTTTGTTCGACAACCAATCTAAAGGGGATGATCAAACTGCGAATTCATTGTTAGTTTAAACAATTGATCTAATCAATTTTCTTATAAGCGCACCTTCAAATTGTTGGCACAAGTGGTTATGATAAGCCACGCATAACTATTAGTCGGTTACATGCATGTATGTGATTAATTGTGATTAATCACCGACTGTTACGAGATTAATGAGGGCCATTAATCGGCAAATTCTAAC
Source organism: Chloranthus sessilifolius (assembly GCA_021018995.1). Lineage (NCBI taxonomy): Eukaryota > Viridiplantae > Streptophyta > Magnoliopsida > Chloranthales > Chloranthaceae > Chloranthus > Chloranthus sessilifolius. The sequence goes on along the minus strand of CM037593.1, from coordinate 129,119,833 downwards.
CATCTATATAATGAAATTGATAGACCCACTTGACATGTGAAACATAGTTACCAAAATCAGTGAATTTTTTGAACAAAATCTGTTTAAAACACTTTTTTTTTTCCTTAAAACTTCATAAACACCTTTAAAATGCATCTTTTTAATTAGGGGTAATGGCTTGTGAAGGACAATTAAGGACTAAAATGGTGTTTAAATGATCTTACACCATTAAAACTAGACTTTCTATCTCACAACATTGAAGTGTGATTTATCTTTCTTTTTTTTTTGATAAATAAGCAAAATAATATATAATTGAACAGAATAATTACAATGAAAGAGTTACAACTTACAAAGCTACGACGAGCTTCGGCAATGCTATCACCCACAGAACACCAAGCAAAACCATCGACTAAGAGTGCGGAAGATACGGAACCCCGGCCCTGTCCAATTTTAAAAAACCTACACATCGACTCGGCATCTCCACTGGTTATACTGTGAGATCATTCAGCCGTCTTCGCCAACTCATCAGCGACAAAATTCACTTCCCTATAACAATGAGAAGTGTAATTTATCATTATGCCATGTGGCGCACATCTATGATAATCTAAATTGTCCAAGTGGCAGTCTATTATTGGAACGTACATGCATCTCATCCCAAAGAAACATGCCTAGAAGTGGACATGAACCATCCGATTGATGAATTTTAATATCTACCAACAAAACTAAAACAATGGTTGATATTATAATCTACCGATCGGATGGTTTAAATCTCTCTAAAACACCATTTTTAGGCCTATTGCACTTCAATGTAGGATCTATCACTTTGACGGTACGGATATCCTAAATCTTAAGACATTGATGAAGTAAGATTATATAAACAAGTTTTGACGCTTAAATGATGGTCATGAGGGTTGGTAGCAGCCCCTTATTTTTTTGCTAGACATGATCGACCTTGGGCATGTTATCGTGGCTCCCCATCCTTGGATGGCGTGACACATAGCACCCATCTAATTCGCACAAATGGATGAACCATTTGTTCTAACTCATATCCCTAGAGCCTAGATGCATAAAATGATAAAAAAATTATATTTTCAATTTGAATAGACAAAACTCCACACAAAGAAGCTTTAACTTTCGTTTAATTTTTATTTTTTTTTGTTAAATTGTTTGTATTCAATATAAAAGCTATATATATGTCTCGGAAAGACCGAAAAAATATATGTACGCGCCGTTGGCATTGCTATCTAGAAAATCGCATAACGGAGAAAACTAAGATAGTTACCAGGGCAGATGTAGGAAACCCAAATTCAAGGGAAAACCTACACCAGGAGGAAATCGATCGGAGAGTCCGAGAAAAGCCTCAAAGAGTACAAAAATCAGAATACTCCAAATACATCCAGGATGCGATGAAATCCCATCGCGAAACCCGATTACAAAACTCTAAGAGCATCATAGAGGTGCCTTGCTTCAAAGTTGTAGAGGTCGGTTGAGGAGATCTTGATGTATCCAGGAGCTGTCGCCCAATTGCAAGTAATGACTATGCAGTCTCTAACAATTTGTTTTCAGAAAATTAAAACCCTTTGCATTTGATATTATTTCTAATAAGCCAAGTATTCCACATGATGGATATGTGAAGATGTTTCCATATCCATTGTTTGAGTCCCGAAGATATCGTTGTATCCCAACACAGAAAGAAACCAAAAACTTCTTGATTGATACAGGAGGAAACTCCATAAGCTTGGAAGCATCTATTCCAGAGAGGCCTGACATTGGGACAATGTAGGAAGAGGTGATTAGAGTCCTCTTCTGCCGAATCACAAAGGTAGCACATATGATTGATGATCATGCCTCTTTTGTTATGATTGGAAATAGTGGCGATTTTATTCCACAAGACCGTCCGGAGGAAGAAGATAATTTTTTAGGAGATTTTGAGATCCCAAATGAACTTCCATTCTACCGGTTGGAAAATTAACTTTTGTTAATAAAATTCCAATTCAAAGATAACTATCATATAGCTCTAACCCTTAAATTTTGATCGGGTCGAACTGATTGATATCCAAAGGCAAGAGATTGATCCGATAATCAGGAGCATTGAGTTGTTGTAACTTTCGGTTTGTGCACAAATGTAACATATCAATTATCAAACAGATAAAGGATTTGAGTTCCTCTAAGAGGGGTCTTTTTGTAAAAAAAAAAGACTTAGTATAAGGTGCCCGACTTGAGTTCCACTGAGGGGGTCAATAGTGTTCATAGTCAAAATATGGTTTTAAAGATTGGTCACATCCGATACATCTTGGCCGATATGTATCAGGCTAGGCCCTATCCGATACGATATATGCTCCCGATTTTGTAAGTTGTCAAATTTAGGATCAAATAAGTTATTATCGGCTGATATGTATTGGATATGATTTGGATGCCTTTTTATAGAAAAAACATAATTTGTTATTTTAAAATTTAAAAAAGGTGCTCGAAGATTAGCCAGATTGAACGATATATCCTATACGTATCGGCCTGAGACCCATCTGACGGACTTTAAATCCCTGATTCCAAGTTTCAGACCATCCAATGAGGCATTATTGAATGAGAAAATTCATCAAAAAAGTAAAAGAGAGGAGAGTGAGCAAAACGCTCAACCCCTCTATTTCCGAGCTAGTGAAGTTTACAAGTCTATTGTCTATAATCTATATACTGCTTTTTGACTTAGTCAAACTGAGTCAACAGCCCCGATGGTGCCTAGAGTTAACTGAGATTTCATTTGAAATAAAGTATCATACTTAGGGCTCTCAATGGACCGGACAGCCCGAATTTTGGCCCGCACTTGGCCCGAAAAAGTGATATTTTTTATCAAGCAAACTCAGGCCGATATCCGAAGCAGGCTAAGCATGTTGCAACCCGGATCAATCTGGGCCAGACTTGGGTTGAGTGTTACAACATCCGGTCCGCACCTTGCCCGAATATTTTATATATATATATATAAAGTTAGAATTTTTTTTATATAGTTAAATATGATTTAGTTAAAAAAAAATTTGTATTTTTACTCTACTTATTATTTTCCTTTTTATTGATTTGAGGCAATGATGATAAATGTCTTCGCATATATTTTTTGGTTGAACAAATTGGATGGCTTAATTCATTTTCAAGCAACCGTTGCATAGCTTTTTAGCTATACAACGTGGATGGCTTGCTGATTTTCAAGCAACCATTTTCCATTATAATCATTGTGCAACAAACTAAAATAAAATATTTGAATAAAAGCATGTACCTGAGCCTCTATAATGGTAATATAATTATTTAATTAATTTTTTAACCCTTCTTCAAACTTTTATTAGAAAAAAAACAGCTCAACCCAATTTTATTAGAAAAAAATAGCCCCAAAAAACAACCCTAAAAAAATAGCCCAACCAAATTTTATTTAAAAAAAAAAAACAGTCGAAAAAAAACTTGGAAAAATATCGGGCCTAACTTGGGCTGAGTACATCGTAGCCCGAATTAGGGTCTGGCTGAAAAAATTGGGAACTCAACCCGGGTAGATTAGGGCCGGATTGAACCCAGCCCGGCCCTAATCTGGCCCATTGAAAGCCCTAATCATACTGATCATATTTACCAAGTTGGCTTCCGAGGGAAAATGGCCAAACGCAAAAGAAAGAAACGTCAAAAAACGAGAAAAAGTAACTAGAAGAAATCGAGAAAATCCAGAGAAAAGTAATGCAAAGCTACAACTTGCACACAGGATTTATACATGTGGCACATGTGTTCAAAAAAGACTTAATATTTTTGGGACCTAAGCCATGTTAAACACTATCTAAGCCGTTTGATTTGATGATCATAATATAAAAATCCTTGGTGGCAAAGATTGGTACAAAACACAATTTCTATATCACTCTATTCACTGTGTTGAATAGAGTGATATAGATTGTGTTTTAATTTGTGCCAATTTTGGCACCAAATATCTATAAATCATGACAGGTTAAAGCAGAAGGCTTAAATGATGTTACTCCTTACCCAAATTTTTGGACAGTGAATACGCATGGAATCATGCCCATTTTTTTTGGGTGGCCTCTGATCGTCTTTGGCCAAGTTATTGTAGAACTCAATTTATTAGATAGATGTTACATGGACACCAACCGTTTCAAACCCAGCGCCCCAAGGTGAGTTTGAACCCATAGACGCGAGCAAGGTGTCAAATCGGATATGCATATTGGGTTTCGGTTCATAGAGGGACCGATACAAATCGGCTGATACGTATCGGCCAATTTTTATTTTTTTATTTTTTTTAAAAAAAAAAAAAAGAAAGCAAAAACTCAGTTGAAACCGAGACGTATCGCTGACACGTATCGGCCGATACTGATATAGGACCGATACACATCAGTTTGATCGGAAACCGATAAGTATCAGCCGATACAAGACCAATACGTATCAGTTTGGCCAGAAATTGATACGTATCAGTAGAGAAATTTGATACCATGGTCGCGAGCCTCTTTTAAAAATACATTTTTAACATGTTACCTATCTTAGCAATGTTTTATGAAGAAAGGGAAAACGCTACATATTAAAAATTTTATACTTTTCCAAAGGATCCCCTGACAGACATTTGAACACCAAGGGCGTTTTAACCAAGGATCAGAATTTCCGCCTAAATGACCAAAATTTCGGTCCAAAATGTCCGGGGATCAAAATTTCGGCCGAAACTTTGGTCCTTGGTTTTAACTTTTAACTATTGAATGATATTACACTAATAAAATTAGACTTTTATTCAAAACGAGAGTGATTTATCATTATGTCATCCAACACACATCTATGATCAATCTAAATAGTCCAAGAAGCAATCTATCATAGGCAATGGCGGGCCAACTTAAGGCTTAGCATGGGCAGACAGTGATTTGTTTTTAAAAAATAAATCATTTCATGTAAAACCTCATTCACACTTGCACTTTTGTTTTTAGTTATTTTATTCAAATAAGCATGTGACGTGGGATAGCACACCAAATATCTCCCCATGTCTTAGCATTCAAGTCTTTAATAAATGGGTGCTGCCCATGATATCTTTGAAAGCACTCACGTGTGTAATCCCTTTCAAACATTGATTGTTTCGGATCAAATGTTAGAGATTAATTTTTACTCCGATCTTTTACACACTAGATTTTGAGATCATGTCGCACCTATCAGACGGACAATTTTTTATTTCACATGTCATAGATCCCAAAAAATGCCCCTTGAATCCTATGACAGACATCACGCTCAAACGTGATTTTAGGGCCATTATTTACGGACCGGTAACATGTGGAATCACAAATTGACCGTGTGATAGGTGAGAGATGATCTCAAAATCCATTGTGTGAAAGTTTGGGGTGACACCTGACCTTCATCATCTGATCCGAAATAATCAATGATTTTCAAGGGATTTTCCGAAGTGGACGCTAATAGAGATACGCCCTAAGAAGTGTCCACTATATTTTTTGTTATAATTTAAGTGATATATCATTGTGAATGTCAATTCATTGAGTGTTACCTTACTACAAAACATAAGACTATTAGCCGCAGCCAAAACTGCCGCTATTAACAAAAAAAACGTCGCTAATAGTCTTAATAGCTTTTAATAAATTTTTTTTTGTTAATAGCAGTTGTTTTTGGCCGCCGTAATAGTCTTATTTTTTGTAGTGCACTTTGTAAGTGAATGATTTTTATTTGCCAATGACGTTAACCAAGGATCAAAATTTCGGTTTGGACGGGACTGAAACCGAAATTTTGATCCCCATATAAAAAAATGGCCGAAATTTTGATCCTTGATTAACGAGACACATCCTGTTGTAAGCAGATTCGAAATATATTTTATATTTTTATATTTTTTAACTTTAAATAGTAATTAATGTCATGCCCCCCATAAAGGAAAATCTTGGGTCCGCCACTGATCATAGGAATATGTCTCAACCCAATGAAACATGTCGATAAGTGGAGGTGAACCATCCTATTGACGAAATTTAATATCAGCCATTAAAACGGAAAACAACCATTGATATTATAATCCACACAGATTGGATGATTAAAATCTACCCAAAACACCATATTTGGGCATGTTGCACTTCAATTTATGACCTATCACTCTGTTGGTTCAGATCACCAAAATCATAAATCATTGATGGTGTAAGATCATTTAAACACTATTTCAGTGTTTAAATAACATAAGGATAATTGGCCCCTTATCGAAATGCATATAAATGAAGATTGCACAAATGAAAATAGAACAATATTGTAATGACCCTGATTTTTTTTCTTTATTAATATTGAATAGTTGACTTTTGATGAGAAACTGAGATGATGGAGAAGTACCCGAAACTCATCACTACAGGTACGTAATGTTCGAGGACGAAAATATTATAAGGAGGGGAGAATGTAACAACCCGAATTTTTGAACTTTCTTTTATTGGTGTTAGATTGTGTTTTATACCTTGCATGGTGTTAGTGCTCTACACCGGAACCTACCCTAGTTGAGAAAATACACATTTTAATTTTTAAAGAGGTATTATATTTAAAATTGTCTTTATTTGACACAAGTTGTGTTGTAGCCTAGTGGTTGAAAGGCTTTATTTTAAACTTTGAAGTAAAAGCCTATACACCCTTATTTGGTGCGACCGCTTAGCACTGAATTAATGCCCATATATTATAAATAAGAAAGTTACGAGAACACTAAATCATTATTATAAGAATTGTCACTCAATCTTCTTCTCTGGCCACCCTTCTTTAAAAACATCCAAATCTCTTTTAAATTTCTTGTGTATTCTTCCACAAAGAACACCGTGGTGTTTTTCTGCCATCAAATCGTGGTGGAAGAAGGCGGCGCAATCATGGACTGATCATCGTGTGGACGCCGATCTCTATCGCCCTAATCGTCGTCGATCTGTCAGTCACGCTTCAAGAGGTGGGTACCCATCCATCCATCTCATTCTTCTCAGATCCCGTCGCGTAGGATACGTTCGATCACAGACGATTTTAAATAAAATAAACTTTATTTCACTCTTTATAATATTATTTTAAAATGAGTAAAGTGGTTAGCATAAATATGATTGCTTATAATTTAATCTTATTGATTTTGCCCTAAATGTGATTGCTTATAATCTAGTCCTATTTATTTTGCCCTAAATGTGATTGCTTATAATCTAATCTTATTGATTTTACCCTAGATGTGATTGCTTATAATCTAGTCTTATTTATTTTGCCCTAAATGTGATTGCTTATAATCTAAATTTATTGATTTTACCCTAGATGTGATTGCTTGTAATTTAGTCATAATTATTTTCCTAATTGTTAATGTTATTATTTTTTTTTATACTTTGTTATTTTAACAATTAAAAATAACACAAATGATTAATACTCTATTCCATCATCCCTCTGGTAAAAGACATTTTATGGACATTATAAAATCGTGAATCTGAGTTCAAACTAAAAATCTACGCAACCATGATTTAAACCTATAATTTCCTTAAAATTTTTATAATATTTTATATTTTCTAGAAACTAAGCATTTGTATATATATATAGACCCATGACCTATTTTAAACATATTTCTAAGTCCAGCGTTTACAAAAGGTCCCATGTAGTATCTAAGTCCTTGTTTTAAGGAAAGAGATATTACATAGATTATTTTAACATAAGACTCTATACAATAAAAATCAAGAAGTGACTACATTTATATTAGCAGGCAACAATAAATCTTGCGGTTACTTATCAAAATAAAAAAATATATACATATATAATTATTTCCCAATGCTATAATTTTCAAACGATATAAATCATGCAGACGTGATCAAATTTTAATAAGTAATATTATTATTAATATCATGAGGTCTCAATTGAGTATTGACTCTAAAACTGGAGAGCCTACCACGGGATCACCTTATAATGCCCAACGATGGAGTTTGAATTTTCTCTCATGGAAGGTAATATATATATATATATATGGTCGATAGAGAGGATGAGTTAGCACTAAATAAGCAACTTAAGCGTTAGACAACTTCATACTTAGGTTGCCACGTGGGATTCTGATGTTGGAGGTCTGTGACCCATCTAATGTTGGACCGTGACCCATCTAACGTGGATCGTGACCCATCTGATGTTGGACTTTGACTCATTCGATGTTGGACTTTGGCCCATCTGATTTAGATCAGCCCATCTGATTTCATTTCATAGGATGGTATTAAATTAATTAAAATATCTTTTATAATATATTATGATATATTTAAAGAGAAAGTGATTTTAGATAGTAATATAAAATTAATAAATATTATATACTTATATTTTATTATCATATAAAATAAATGTACTTGGTTACTACCTTATTTTAATATTATAAAATTATCTTATAAGATATATGAGTAGTAGTATCCCATGTCAGAGCCCAATTAGTTTCCTTTTTATTGATGGATTGACCTATTAAAATCAACCAATCAATCATGTGCCAAACGACAACTTACACCTTATTAAATCTGATCTATCGATTTTCATTTTTTTCAATCGATCGATTCTCATCCGAATAGACGACCTGATTCACACCAAAATTTCACTTTTACACAACCAAAAAATTTAGTGCACTTGCACTTTGCGATCGATGGTCGTGATGTACTTAACTTTAAAAATAATAATATTTAATTTGGACATTTAATAATGATAAATAATAATATATAAAAGTCTCGCTTTTATTGCTTCAACACGACCACTTCGATAACATAAAGTGTTAGAACTTCGATGTCTTTATAAAATCGAACTCTGACCTTTACGATTATCGAAATCATACTTATAACCCTATTCTATAATTATATTGGTGTGGTATGTAAATAAATATAAACATAAATATAACCAAAATCTAAGTGTAAACCATTCTGTATGTGTGATACTTTTGTATTTATAATTTAATCAATTTATACGAGTTAGGATATGTTAGATCATGAGTACGAGAGTGTATGAGATCATGCCTATGCTTGGGCGTGGTGATTCGCTGAGATGGTATATCGTTCACATGCCTTACAACTCATGGTGGAATGGGACCCATGGCCTTGGGTGAGTGTGAATTCAAGTAACCTCATGATATCTGTGGCATATCTGCGACCGATCAATGAGTTCAAATATGATAGTATGAGTTATGAGTTAAGTTATGAGGTTCGACCATAGGCTTTGATTGTGGTGAAGTTTCTTTTACGATCACGTGAAACTCGGAATATTGGCGCCCATGTACGAATGCAACGCCTCTATGATAGTATGGGCTGTCACACGAAGTACATCCAGGTTACTACGGAACCTTTTTCTTGGGAAGCGTGAATTAGGAAAGTTGTCTCACTATAGTTTACCCTAGGATTAAGTATAAGAGTATGATAAGATATAAGTATGAAATAAGATAAGTTATGATACGAGTACAATAATAAGACATCGCTGTGTAGGCCAGCAAAAGATAAAGAACTTAAGTCTCTGTACGTGTCGTTCCTTACGTAGCCACCGTAAGAGCAATAACGCCTTCAGATGTATGAGTATGTTATGAGTGAATTTGGCCATTATGTCTCCCCATTGGCTGGATGGTAGAGTATGAGTATGACACGAGGGCGTTATGATATGGTGGTATGATACTATGTTAACTCTCCCATGGTAGCTCGAGCAGCAACTCTGGCACAGGTCGTTTAAGATTTCACGAGTATGTTAGTTACGCTCATGCGATGTACATGCGTATGTGCGAGAATGATAATAAGACATGATATGATATGTTATGAGATATGGTAAGGTACGTTAGGATATGAGTGTCTAGATCATGGTCTCGCATTTATGATATGAGCTTTACGATATGCATGTGATTTTGTCATTCTTTTGCTATCTGCTTTGAGATATTATATTTATCACTCACAAGATGCACCTACAATGCACCTGAGTAGTATGGGGTGGATTGGTGGTGTATCCCATCAGTTTCGTGTAGAGTAAACTCATCCCACGATAATCTAACGATTGCGGTGATTACGCTTAGTGGAGTAGACGCCGGTCATCCAGATTGTGATTTCATTGATCCGCGAGTGTTGAGTACCGTGGAGGGCTACGGTCGATTTCGATCCGAGTCTTTGGATATTGATCGTTTAAATTGGATCCCTATTATTATCATTAATTTTATGATTTTCTTTATCGGATTTGTCTCCAACTTCGAATTATGTTTTATTGGTAGATTTGTTGATTCTGTCGCATTTATTCATTATTTATGACTGCTTTTATTTCCACCTTTATGTGTTGGCTTTCACGGATTTCGTGGAACCATTATTGCGCGAGAACTCTGATTAGGTGTATGTCCGCTTAGCATATCCGGGATATGTGCGGGTCATAACTCGGAATTCTAGGCCCTCGGGATGGGATAGAATTTTGGGTCGTGACAAATATACTTTTAATATAAGAGGTCAGGGATTATGTGCTCAGGTGCAGAGAAATCTCTAAACCCATTATCAGTTGGTCATCATGTGGCGTCCATCTCAAGAATCAGGTTCCACAACAATTTAATCAAAGTCAATCAGGTCTCAAAACAAAACAAAAAAAAATATTTTTTTTTTACTTTTCTACCATTAAAAATGTGGTCAAAGTTGAGAAAACTGAGTGCATCAAAATTTTGGGGCATTACCTTATCTTTAACCTATCAAACAAAGGGCAAAAAAGTTTAAAAAAAAAAAAAAAACTTAAAAAAACAAAACACATGTTACATGGCATGAGCAATCCAAAACGGTGAGTTGCATTTCTCATGCCATGCAGCACGTGAAATGCTATTGGGCGCATGGCCATTTTCTCCTTTGCCTATTTGTAAAACGACTATTTATTCATCAAAAAAATCAATATATTTAGCTCAGAAAGTGCTTTAAGCTTCATAAGTTGGGTCAAAGGTTGAATTCCAAATATGTCAATGTCCCTAGTCTGTAACATTTTAGTTAGTTATGACAAGATCTGGTTGTAATAGTCCCATATTAGATAGAGAAAAGTCTTGACCCTAAATTATATGTGACTGCTCATGACGCATTTTGGGTGAAGACTTAAGCTCATGTCAAAAATAAAATTAAGGCGGAGACCTAATCCCATATCGGACGATATTGTCACTTGTGGGTCTGAGTCGTCACAGAATGATATCAGAGTCAAGGACGACTCTTTTATAAGGTGAGAGATTGTAATAGTCTCACATTGGATAGAGAAAGGTCAGACGCATTTTGGGTGGAGACCTAAGCCAATACTATAAACAAAGTCGGGGCAGGGACCTAAGCCCAACACCAGACAATATTATGATTTGTTGGTCTGAGTTATCACAGAATAGTATCAGAACCATCTTTTGCTCTTCTATGAGGTGAGAGGCTAGTCTCAAATTAAATAGGAAAAAGTTCCAACTCTGGGCTATATGTGACTGTAGATGCTACATGTCATGACGAATTTTGGGTGAGAATTTAAGCCCATAACCCGACAATATTATGGCATGTGGGTCTGCATCCTCATACCGAATCTATAGATGGCAGTGAAGAGGGTCAACATCATCACTAAAATAGCTTTCAATGAGGTCCCAATTGTTTTGGTCATGCCAGCTGGAAGCCCAATTAACTGATATGGGTCCAAATAAAGTATCATGCTATTTTAACGTGCGGTAAAGACAAGATCACTGTGGTCCCGCGCAAGGATAACCACAAAATTCTTCAAATAATTGAAAATTTTATAATTTTGTATATAATTCTTTAATGTTTGGATTGTGTAATTGTGTTAAAATAGTTCGTTAATTTTAAAAAAGTCATACATTTTAATAAAATTCTTATAATCTACGTATCATTTGTGAATAATTCATAAATATTTATCCAATTTTTTTAGACTTTTCCCTTTCTTTTTTTTATTATTTTATTTCTCTAATTTTTCCTTAAAGTGACAAATTTTAATTTTGCCAAATTATTGCGGAACCCCGACTTGTGTCGGTAGCTATGCTCACAAGAATGACACAAATCGAAAATGGGCGAAATTATTAATTTATCAAAACAAAAAATGGCAGTTTTATATTTCAAGTTTTCAGCAACAAAATGATGAGAATTGAGAATGGGTTTGTGGTATTAATATAATTTGTTACGTAGCAGTTAAGCACACTCCCTATTTGAAAAGAGAAGAAAAAAAAAAATTCCTTTGCAAATAACGTTACTCATTCCCTATTAAAATTCCATTTTAGAGGGAGAGAGAGAGAGAGAGAGGCCATTTCAGATTTGGACGATTTGGAAGATATGTCGACCAAGCACAAATATAGACGTCCCATGTGGCCAAAGTGCTTACCCTTACCTAAATGAGAAAGGAGAAAATGTGTTGGGAGGTATCTCTATGCCAATTAATATTTAAAATATTTTTAAAATTAAATATCATTTTAGTCGTTATTTTTAACTTTTTAAAAGTCTTTTTAAAGTCTTTTAATTTTAATTCTTTTCTCTCTTATTTTAACAAAGTGTCAGAATTATTTTTTCAGGTATATTTTACTCAAAAAAATATGAGCACCCAATGACAAAGTGCTAGCACCTCTCTAGAGAAGCACTGGCGTTTCATTTTAGGAGCGTTGGAGCTTCGTTTAAAGGCACCGGCACTTCGATTTAAAAAATAATAATAATAAATTATGGAAGCGTCGGCGCTTCGGTAATTTTTATTTTATTTTTTTCGAAGCACCGACGCTTCAAAAATGAAGCACTGGTGCCTCATTTTAGGGGCGTCGGCAGTTCGTTATGAGTATTGGCGTTTTATTTTAGGGGCGTCAGCATTTCGTTATGGGCGTTGGCGCTTCGTTATGAGTGTCAACGCTTCGTTTTAGGGGGGTCGGTGTTTCATTTCGGAGTGTTTGCTCTTCGCTCTCGAACACCACATTTTTTATATAAAATATACATGAAAAAATAAGTCTAACACATAGAAAAATATAAAAAAAAAAGAAATTTTAAAAAAATTAAAATTGATTATTGAAAGGGTATTTAACTCTTGAAAGTATAACTCTAATTAGTAAAATAAATCCATGTCAGCCATTATGTTACAAAAAGGACACTACGTATCGCGCTAATATAAATTGATGTAAAGATATCTCTAAGATCGGCTCAAACCCCTTAGCCTATAGGTAAATTTATATGTATTACTACTTTTGACAATGAAGCTTGGATGCGGTGACGGCCTAATAGGCCACGCACCCATCTGCAAGTACTCAGTGCTTTTAGATTTTCAGACTTCAAAAGATATGCTCCTATATTCGGTTAGCCCACACAGTCGTAAGGCTTATCTACTCAGACGCTAATTCTTTGGAAATTAGTGGGTACTGTATTCACGTCTGTCCACCATTCAAAACATGGTCGAAATTAGACAATATTTTTTCTTAAGTCACCTTTTAAGTTAAAATTCCAAACCCCCACCGACCGCCCACAATAAACCTAAACTCTAAATGACTGTCTCTCTCATTCTTTATTTTTAACTCTCTAAACACTACAGCCCCGGCTTTGTTTTGTCTTGTCTAACTTTAAATTTTTGTAATTCTATTTTATTAAGTAAAAAAATTTTAATTTATATTTAATATATGTGGATAATTTAGTTAGGGATAATGGCTCCCAACCAACGCTTAAATACAAAATGATTTTAAATGATTTTACACAATTAAAATTAGACATTTTATCTCACACCATTAAAGTGTGATTTATCATTATGCAATGTGGCACATACCTATGATTAATATAAATTTCTCAAGTAGCAATCTATTATTGGATTATGTCTCAGCAAGGTAAAACAAGCCGGTAAGTGGATATGAATCATCCAATTGACGACCTTTAACATCAGCCATTAAAACTAAAAACAATCATTGATATTAAACTCCACAGATCAGATGGTTTAAATCTACATAAAACACAATTTTTGGGCAAATTGCACTTAAACTATGAGCCATCACTTTGACGGTTCAGATCACCCACATCTTAAACTATCGATAGGGTAAGATCATTTAAACACCATTTTGGTGCTTAAATGAGAGTTAGGCAAGTCAGTCCCTTTGGTTAAAATTCTCTAATTTCTAAGGCCCTTTCGCAATCTCGTGTGCCTAAAATCATAAAACCCAAATTTCCTAAACCGTAAATCCCTAAACCGTACAGGCCAAATGTGACGGCCTAATTAATCTGTGCGCCAGTATGAAGGCATGACGACTTTGGAACTGGACACTTAGCTAGAAAGAAGGCAAGCGGACCTTATAAGCTAGCCGTATAGCACGCGTGGGCGCAGGGGCACGTGGCCCTGCGATGTGTGCATGAGTCCCTGATGCATGATGCGACGATGACCCGAACTAAGCTGCGATCTAGTACGGTGGCTAGACGCGTGAAGGGCTTAGAATGCGGTGCTCTGCGGTAGAGCACGAGACGTGGTGCCAAGAGGGCACGCGACGTCCTAGTGCCATAAGGCACATAAGGCGGTGCTCCGCGTATGAGCACGCGACGTGGTGCCAAGAGGGCACGCGACGTCTTGGTGCCATAAGGCACGTAGTGCGGTGCTCCGCGTTGGGGCACGGGACGTGGTGCCAAGAGGGCACGCGACGTCCAAGTGCTAAGGCACATGAGGCGGTGCCATGGTGGCACGCGATGTGGTGTCAATAGGACATGCGACATCTAGCTTGTATGACAAGCAATGCGGTGCCAAGAGGGCACGTGATGCGGTGCTAAGAGGGCACGCGGCATCCGGGTGCAATGACGGACTCGATATGGTGTCGAGTTGACGCGAGACACAGTCACGACTTAGGCGTGAAGCGGTGCCATGAGGGTATGCAATGTGGTGCCATAAGGGCATGCGACATGAGGCCATGAGGGCCTTGCGACATGGTCGCGACACGGACGCAATATGGTCGCGACACAGTGCTATGTTGGACATGAGGCCATGAGGGCCTCATGACGTGGTCGCGATGCGGACGCGACACGGTCGCAAGGGACGCTGATGCGTGATCTCGCAAGCCATGTGTGCTTAGAGGATGGCACTGGGTGCCACGGTAAGAGGATCGTGTGCCATGTTTAATGGCAAGTTACTACCTTTGCAGGTGTGTGCCACAAGCAGGAGATTGTGTGCCATGGTGGTATGACAAATCAAAGGGTTTGAGGGTTTTCTGCTACTTTGCCTAAGTTAGTCTTTGGACCATATATAGAGGGAAGGGAGCTGTGGAGCTATTCTCCCACACATAGGGCCTTGCGTTGCGGGAGGAGCCCATGTGCTTTCTAGGTTAGGGGTGGGCCTAGAACATTGCTGCAGCAATGCGGCAATGCCATGTGTCACATGGGGTGAGGTTACCATGTGGCCCCGTGCCGGCGTCGCGGTGCACATGGGTCGGTGACCTCACTGGGGCACTCAAGGGCTACGTGGGACGCAGTGGCGCACACTAGCTGAGGGCCCGGAGCGGAAGTGTGCTGGTCGTGTAGGCCACACACGATGCTTGGTTTGGAGAGCATGAAGAGCTGCATGCTACTCTAAGTGTGTTGGTCGTGTGGACCACACACGTTGGTTGGCTTGAATGGCATGAAGAGAGGCATGTCTTTGTCTTAAGCGAGGAACTAGTGCACTGCACATGGTGAAGCTGGACAGGCCAAGTGGCACAGAGGTGCTGACATGTGTGTCACAATTAGACACGATGCATTGAGTGGGTTTGCCTCAAGTGAAGGCAACCACGACGCGGGAGTTTCCGTCCTCTAGGCGGGTGGTATCAGAGTAATGGTTGGATATGAGGTCTCGCTGTGCGCGACAGCGAGATGTTGCACGAACGTGATAACCAATATTAGGTTATGCTTTATGACAAACTGGTATCTGAGTTAGTCTGGCATCGCTGTAGCAGCAGCGAGGCGTCGCACGGGCATCGAAAAAAGTTACATCGTGACACAAAGCCCTAAATCCCTTTCGCAATCCCACATGCCTAAAGCCCTAATTCCCTAAATTCTAAATCCCTAAACCTAAAGCCCTAAAGAGACAAAATTTGATGTTTTGATTTAAGTTGAGACTTGAAATATAAATTTCTAATCTGACCGTCTAATAGGTGTGACATGATCTTAAGATCTTTCTTTTGGAAGATTAAGAAAGAAAAATTCTCCATCATCTGATTCAAATTAATCAACGATTTTCGCTCTTGAAAAATTATGTGGTCCATACTTCGAAAAAGTGTGAGAATAGCTTTAGCCTTTATTTTTTTGTATATAATTTTAATGAAAAGCATGTTTTATAATATAAATTTGTTCATATTTATAAATTTGTAAAAAAGTTAAATCTTATTCATCTTGTACCCTGCGTATATGAAAGTCCTGATGCAACTACTGTATATAACAGTCTACATTTGATGGATAAAATTATATAAATCGGACACTCCATATCTCCACATTTGATGTATAAAGGTATATAAATTATCGCATGGGCAATTTGAATTGTTGGCAAGAAACTTATTTATCATGTAATTTAAATAAAATGTCAACTAAATGACTCTATAACAAGAACTAATTGATTAAGGGAGTCATTACTTGCACACACTTTTCAAGTCATTGCAACGGATTACACCGAATTTAAAAGAAAGACTTGTAAGTTTAATAACTTTTATTGTGTGAAAACACCATCTAAGCCGTTCAATTTAAAGGCCATGATTTATAGATATTCATTGCAAAAGATTAGAACAAAATATAATTTTCATCGGTTGATTAAATAGAGTCAAAGGCTATTATATAATTCAATAATTGACTACAATAGATCATATGACAAGTATTGTAATTTGCTCCAATTTTATCTACCGGAGATCTATTGATTATGAACTTAAAATCAGACATCCCATATTGCATTTTTACATATTACATGTCTCTAAAATATCAAGTCCTTCTTTAAATTCGGTGCAATCACTTGAGAAACGTGTGCAAGTAATGGCTCCCTTGATTAAACTCTACTACAACTCATCCAACTCCAAACCCTAAAAATATTGACCTTTTACCTACACAAGAAACCTTGGCACTTGCCATAGAATTTAAAAGAAAACCTTCACATTAGGGAGACACGTGTCATGTGAAAACATCATCTAAGTTGTCTGATTTAGAGGTTGTAATTTAAAGATCTTAAATACAAAAGATTAACAAGGTAAGTCATCTTTATCATATGAATTAATGCAGTCAAAAGTCATTAGAGATCTTTGAATCGGAGTTCGAGTTCAACCATATCTATAGTAATTATTTATTTATTTTTTATACATATATCTATAGTCATTTGAAATAGGAGAATCTTGATTGCACATCATCCTATAAAAAATAAAAGTCGTGAAAGTTAAGATTCTTCCTCATCAAAGAGCTGCAGATATGGCTGAACTTGAAATGGGGATGAAACTGGTTGGATCTGACCGTTGACCTTTAACTTATATGGAAGGCTCGGGTACTCATTTGTCTCCCTTATAACTTTGCCAGTTAAGGATACATCTGTACTTAAATTCAAAAGCAAGGGTAATACGGTAATTTAGCGGACGCTGCTCCCATAAGCACCGCCAAATCCACGTGTCATGCTATTATTTGCTTCTACATGTATAAATGAAGCTTCTCAAAAGACAAAGCGGAAGCCGGCCAAAGGATAAAAAGCGAAGCGAAGTTGGTTGGTTTCTTTTTCCAGACAAACAGAAGGTGCGATCTTCTTCTTCTTCTCCTTTACTTTTCCCTCTTTTTCCAATTTTATTTTCCAAATCTCCAATTTTAAATTTCTTTAATTGCCTTGGGCCGACGAATCAGATCCTAACTCGATCAATCGGTTGATTGACTTTTTGTTAATGTGTGAGTTGTTTTTCCTAAAAACTTGATCATTCATAAAATACTCACCGTCTGATCCTGGACAGACGGTGATGGGAGATGGAAGGTTGACCGCTATTCTCCCTCTCACCATCTAATCACGATAAAATGGTTGGTTGATGGAAGTCAACTACATTTTCCACAAAATTGGTCTCTCTTCTTATTGAATATTTTTTTAGTTGTAATAACTAATTAGTGTAATTAAATATATTTAACGAGCTTCCTTGAACGCAGCACTATTGCCTTAGATCCACCCAACTTAACCTTGCAGTTTAAAAAAGTGCTTTTTCAAATACCTCTATGTTATATTTAAATTGTATAAAACCCCTTGAGCTATGCCTATTTACACTTGCTACCTAGTTTTATGTTTCCTTTATAAATACTCCTACCGTTAAATGATAATTAATTAGGCGTCAGTTTTTTAATTAAATGAATTGTTTGCCCCTAACATTATATACAAAATGATCATTGTATTTTTTCCAACTTTGACCGCATTTTCAACGGTGGATAAGTATCGGATATTGCCCAAATATTTTGGGTGGAATATGATTGATCTCCTATAAGTTATCGTGTTATCTGATTTCCGCTTTAGATGTGCATGACACTCACTTGAAAATGTTACTCCCGTTTGTACCATCTCGACCCTACTATCGTTATGTACCAACTGGATATTATGGACACCCAAATTGAAAATCAGGTAACTTAGAGGAGATCAATCATGTTCCACCCAAAAAAATTGTACAGGATCTGATGATTATCCACCGTTTAAAATGCGATCAAAGTTGAGAAAAATATAATGACTATTTTATATATAATATTAAGTAAGGGCAAATGCGTCATTTAATTGAAGAAATGATATCGAATTAACTGTCATTTAACGGCAGGGGTATTTGTAAAGGAAACATAAAAGCAAGTAAGGGGTGCAGTGTAAATAGATATAATTTAGACTGTTTTATGCAATTTTAGTGTAATATAGGAGTATTTGCAAAAAAATCATTTAAAAAAAAAAAAAAAGGCCATGCACGTCTTCATAGGCAATAGGTGTGTATCATAAATTCCTTTGTAGATAAGGGTATGAAGTGGGTTGTAGATAACAAACAAAATTTGGTGTGCCATGAGAAGAATGTATTTTATTAAACCCACTTAGAGAATTCGGAAAGCTTCTGTGGTGTGCACTCAAAAGCAGCTGCTATGAACTGACTTGTGGATTATTTGATTTTTTGTTCTTTTGAAAGTTTAGTTTCACGTCAAAAAAATTAACTGGCATAAATGTCAGAGACCTTGATATCTGTGTAGATCATTGGATAGATTTCAATACCTAGAACATACTTCCTAACGTTAGCATCCTGGGGATGCCTTCGTAGGATTGGACGGTTAAAATCATTGGCTATGAGAAGCATATGTAGATATTTTTCATGAGAGCCATCATTTTTCTTTTTCTTTTTTAAATTATTATTATTATTATTTTTTTATGAATGATAAGCTTACATTTTAAGCCGCTTGGCCCGTCTTTTAAGTAATTCAAGTCATTAAAGTAATAGTTCATACTAATAACTATATTGTGCCCCAAAAACAACAATCAGCGGGAAATTTGAACTGCCCCGCACTCCAATGTGGATACAAGTAGAAATTTTTTTTTCAACTTAGATCAATTTCAGGTAGTGTGTATCGTCATTACTTAGTGTATGAGCATGCCAAAGTAATTAGCGGTTAGAAAAGAATATTTTTGGTATAGTCATCTGTCACGGGGTTATTCTTTCAGTAGTGTCAGCTCGTGCAACACTTAACGCCCGATGTGCTAAGTCAGTCTAATTCTCCCAAATGAGTCACGCGATGCGAATTCCTAAATACTAAGAAGCGCGAAAGACTTGTCCTACTCAAGCTTCACCTCAATCTCTACGTTCGATTTTTGTCCTGCAAAGTAACTTAGCAGGTTAGAACTGACAACGACGATTATTAAGGTAATAGGCAACGGCGATTGATAAAGCGATAGGTAACGACGAATATATAGCCAACTCCCTTTAGGTTAAGACCCGCATTGCAAAGGTGGTTGGAAACCATCAACACGATGACCCTAGTACACGACATAGCTAGACGGCCACTCTCCAAGCATAGCCCGGATGCACGCACATAAGCTCACAAGACTAGTGCACGTGTTGGGTCGGGGGACTCCAACTCATGTCCCCCTATATAAGGGTAAAACAATAATTCAGTCAGAATGGCCGGAGGACCTTTAACCCTTTGGTTTGACATGTTTTACTATTCACTCCGCAATGCTAGCCCACCTGGCCATGTTGCGTCTATGTCGCGACCGTGTCGCGCCCATATATTCATCCTTCGTCCCAACGTGTCGCGACGTCTTCGTGGCTCATGACCAAAACACTTGGTGCCGCCCTCATAGCCTCGACGTACCAGTAATATTTTTAATGCGGAGAGAAAAAATAATCCTACGACTGACCCGAATGGCCATGCCGTGTACCCCCGTCACATATCGCTAAAATAGTGAAAGCAATGAATAATCATATCTTCTTGATGGATAGTTGTGTGCATATATATATATATATATATATATATATTGAGTTGACCAGAGTCCAACACAATATTGAGGTAGATAATATTGTAGTTTAGTCTCATATTGGATAAATTATAAATTTTTTTTCTGTCAAATTAGCTTTGAGATGGATGCCCAAATTTATTATGGTATCAAAGTGGACCTTTCTCATCTCTTAATAATACCCAACCTCCCTCTACTCAATAGCAGCCATGCCCAAATTTAGTAGGCAACACGTGGAGTTGCTCCATTGGGAAAAGGTAGCTTATGTCACATAAATGGTTGGTTCTTCATTGCCTTAGACACTCATATTTTAGAACCGGCGTCTAACGCGT
The DNA here is from genome assembly GCA_021018995.1 of Chloranthus sessilifolius. NCBI lineage: Eukaryota > Viridiplantae > Streptophyta > Magnoliopsida > Chloranthales > Chloranthaceae > Chloranthus > Chloranthus sessilifolius. Next base: position 129,099,155 of record CM037593.1, on the reverse strand, counting down.
GGCTCCACTCATTTCTCCACATGGACGAGACAAAACGCATCTTTTGTCTCCCTTATCTCTTGCAATATAGAACCCATACGTGGACAAACCGACCAATAGACCATCAACGTTGCACTTTTAGGGCATGTGCCACTTGTTTATGAGCAAACTAAGTCATCAACATAACATTCCTTTAAAAACAAAAAATTAAAAAAAAAGGTCATCAATATATTAGCTCATGTGAAAACGAAAGTGCCACATAGCCTAAATATGAGGCATTTACCGTCCATTTAAATCGAAGTGGGTCCAAAAATTATTATCTTTGGAGGATTTGAACAGTCAGATTAATGCAATTTATATGGATGCTAGCTTGTACATTTTTTGAAAGGAAATTTTTTAAAATCTCCCCCCTTTCAAGTTAAATTTTTAAATCCTCCTAATTTTTATTTAAATATCTAACAAATCATTGTACTTAAAACTTAGTTCTCTAAATCTCTGTTATTATATATATTTTTTGATTTTTTTATGAATACACTATTTTAACTTTTCTTCTTTTTTTTTAGTGAAAAACTGATTTTTTACTTTTTCTTTTAACATAACTTTTTAAGTACAGTAATTTATTAGATATTAAAAAAAATATGAGGAGAATCTAGAAAAGTAATGTTAAAGAAGGGAGATTTTGAAAAAAAATTTCCTTTTTTTAATGATCAATATTAAAGTGTACTAATCAAATGGTCCTAATTCTCTGAAATATATTATTTAAAAAAGGCACTTTAAATATGCACATGACACACATATTTGAGTAATATTAAAAGGCACCCTCTAAGAATACTCAAATATGAGTGACACATGCGTAAATCTGGTCAACCATAGCCCTATTTCTATAGGCTGGCCAACCTTGCGATATATAGTCAGTTGAGTGTCATGTCATATAGATATATGCAAGGTCGATTAAAAACAATTCATACACTACAAAAAATAAGACTATTAGCGACAATTTTTTGCAATAAAAAGTTATTGCTATTAACAAAAAATTATTAAGACTATTAGTGGCAATTTTTTGTTAATAGCGGCAGTTTTTGGCTGCCGCTAATAATCTTATTTTTTGTAGTGATATATATATATATATATATATATATATATATATATATATATATATATATATATATATATATATATATATATATATACGCGCGCTATTATAACCCATAATGTTCAATTTGTTAAAAAAATGAATGGTGCAATAAAATATTAGATTATCAATTTTCTTAAGGGCACCTCTAATTGCGCATACATGATTACTAAGGGTACCTATATTTGAAACTCATTGATTGCTTAGAATGAAATGATGGAGATCATTTTTCACCCTAATCTTCCTCACAACGGATCTTGAGATCATGAGCATATCATTAGACGATTAGTTTTTTATTCGACATGGCACATATCTCGAAAAGTGGCTCTAAAATCAGGTGCCACTTGCTTGAACTTAATTTTAGAGCCATTTTTAGGATCTGTGCCATGTGAAATCAAAAGTTGACGTATGATAGTATGCTTATAGTCGCAAGATCTATTGTGTGGATGATTTGTGTGAAACATGATCTCCATCATTTGATTCCAAGCAGCCAAGGAATTTCATATGTAGGCGCATTCAATAATCTTGTAGGCGCGAATAAAGAAACCCTCCCTAATCTTATAGGGGTGAACTCTTGTGACATCGGAGATATGTCCCATGAATCAAATGCAAGGCACTTCACAAGCACCCTTATATATATATATATATATATATATATGAAAATTGGCTCTATAGGACGTGATGGTAGGGTTGTATCCTACGACTGCCCTAAACACATGTTTGGATTGCCATGTGTACGTGCACACAATCGATCTAAGACCATCCAAAAAAACATTAAAAGTCATTCTAATCATCATTTACCCCAATGGTCAAATACGTCATCTATGTGGGCAATATGCATAGATGACGTTAAAGGAATAAAAGCAAAGTTCAAAAACTTTAGACTCTGGTTTGGCTAGGCTGATTAGAGAGAGCCAACCCAGGCACGCTTGAATGAAGCTTCAAACTCACTTGGTTACCCCTTTCTTTCTCATATGCTTTAAAACCTCACCCACTCAAAGCGAGCTTGACCAAGAACTTGGGTGACTCGGCACCTGTTTTATGCCCTGGTGGGGTCAGCGAATTATTAAACCATAGAGGAAGAAAAAAAATTACTGGTGGAGTCTAGTAGGCGCCCACCAGTAATCTAGTAGGTGCGGGGATGAAGAATTGATGTCGAGCGATTACCCTTGTCGGTGTGCTCACGATCTGATAACTGGGGCACGGTTTTGCCTTGAATTTTGGTATTGCCTATGCTATCATTATCAGAAATAATGATATTACATAACCAAAAACGTGCTTAGGAAGCCATAATTAGGAGACCTATTTTTAATCAGCCCTGTTTGGGTCAGCACTTTTGCGACCTGATTCCCCCAAAACCTGGAATCCATAAGCAGGTTTCTTCGACTTCTGGCTTCCAGCCATTTTGCACTTAAAATTGATTTTTGCAAAAGTTGTATCCGCTTTTGCAGGAATTACCAAACGGTATGGTTTTCAAATCCAGCAACCAGAATCAGGCCATGAGGCTTGGGACTTGGGAGTGTTGCCAAACGCTACCTAAGTTTTGGCGAGCCTAGAGGTTAAGATGCATATGAATCTTGCATTCGCAGTACCTCTAGGCTCGCTCGAGACCCGGCCTTGAATTTCCGTGCCCATTCTTTCTATTGGATGGGTGCATCTTCTACCTTCCATTTCCTAAAATGAACGGTGTTACTTTAAAACACTCTTAACCTATATTTTTATTATTTTATAGTTTTTTATTGGGATGAGAAAGCAGTCTCAAGGGGTGTAAGTTTAAATAATCTTACATTAATATTTACACTTTTTATCTTATGCCATTTAACTGTATTATACAATTACGCCACATGGTCCACATATATGAGCAACCTAAATTGTCAAAGGGTATCGTTATACACACCTCACAGGACTGCTTTCTCATCCCAGTAAAAAAATATAAAATAATAAAAATAAAGTGGGGTGTAAGTTTTAAAAAGAGTCATCGTTTAGTGAGATTTTTCAACAATGAGTGAGAAAGCAGTCTAGAGGGGTGTGAATAATCATGCCTATTGTCAAATTGACAATCCATCATTTAAACATGTCTCATCTAAAACATTTATGCTCACAAGTGAATGCTAACCATCTGTTTGATGAACTTCAACATTAGACATTAAATGCAAAAACAACTATGGTATTAAAACGCATAGCTCCGATGGTTAAAATGTGCCAATGAGTGTAATTTTTGGGCATGTTGGCCTTTAATGTATGATCTATTAACTGTATGGACTACCTACATCTTAAGCTATTATTGATATATCATTTTGGTGCTTAAATTACAATCAGATATTCATTCCCTTTCTTTATTAAAGGAAACTTTTGGGTCTGATTACATTTTTTCATTCTAAAAGAGCCCAATTTCACATAATCCACCAAATTTTTTCGCAAAGTTAGGAATCTACAATTTTAATTCAAAAGCCTCGACCCTCATCCTTTACTTAGAAAGATAATGTTGTTTTTAGTCTTATTTTCTTTCTCTTAAAATATATAAGATTGGTTGTAATGTAATGTCATGTCATCCATCACAATTATAGGCTGTGTTTGGGTTAGCTCTTATAAGAGCAGAAGAAGCTCTCCCCTTGCTCTCCACTAAAGCAAATAAAATATGCTCTCTCATAAAATAATTTTATCACTTAAAACAGTTCTCTCCCAAAACAAATAGGACAAAGTGTTGTATTACCAAAGATAATAGACGCCCCCACTCCGTCGGATAAACAAAGATGCAATAGGGTTTCTAGTGAATCCGCCTTGAAGATACAACAGCGCTCGGTCTTGTTAAGAATCGTATATTCTTTTCTAACACACAAAAAATTTTTAAAAAATTAAGAACATAAGAAGAAGAGAAATAAATGTTATTATTTTTTTTTGTTTCTTGTATGTCTTGTATTGTTCTAACAGAGATCTTATCTCTATTTATAGATAAATTTTCAAATCATTGTTTCTTTTTAGGGTACAGTGAAGTGCTTTTAGTTCTGTCTTTTGAGATAACATAAAATGATAAATCGATTTCACTTGTGTCTTTTCAGATAATGGTAAAAAGATAAATCGATTTCACTTGTATCTTTTCAGAGAGTTGTATCATTTTAAATTTACAATGAAGGGATCCATGACTTGTGTCTTTTCAACTAACGGTAAAAAAAATAAATCAAAATAAGAAAAGACACTTCTTTAGAGAGAAAATGATTTCTACAAGTTTGTCATTTAATTATTATCAATATATATAATGATAATTTATAAACTTAATTTTGAAACGCTAAAATATATATTACTACACTAATATATATAACGGAGCTAACCCAAACACAGCCCTAGCTACATAAAGATGCGTCACGGTATTGGTTTCAAGGCCCCATAGATATGTGTCTATCAAATTTTCACATACATATCTCCTTTCTCTTATATTACTTTGCTTGGAAGTAAATTTACATCCAAGTATGTAACACCCGGTGAGCTCTAAAATACGGATGAGCTGCGTTAGAGAATCTGACACCCTTTACAGGTTACATTTAAAGATGGAAGGACTGGATACACAAGCTTTATGACTACTTGCCCCTTCAAAAGGTTCGAGAATCTAACACCTTTACAGTTTACATTTAAAGATAGGAAGGACTAGTTGCACGAACTTTAGGACTACTTGCCCCCTTCAAAAGGAAAGTTAAAAGCGCATATAAGGATAATTATAAATGATGGACAGTTTTTTATAGATAATTTTGTAGACAATTTATATGGCGTGGCGTGATTGGCTGCAGTGCTGGGGTCCCACTATGTGTAGCTAGGCAGTTACTTTTGGGTGCCTTTAAAATTGTCTATAAAAAAATTATCCTATGTATAACGCTGTCCGGCATTTAAATATATAATAAAACTCAATGCTTGAAATAAATGGTGTTAGATTTTAGACTAGATAGTGTGGTAACAATGGATGGTGCCTATTGGTCACTTCAAAAAAGTATAATTAATTCATCTTTCATAAAAAACAAAAAAAAAGTATAATTAATTAAATTTTGAAAAAAAACCAAAAAAACAAGTATAATTAATTTCAATTTGAAGCATTTATTGAAACACTCCCTATTAGGACCTGTGTAGTGCATGTTTTTATCAATCAGTCATCAAAGCTGTCGCTTTATGCTGGAGCTATTGTTTTTTAAATGACTTATGCCTTGGAAAATTGACTGGCGAATACACTTTTTAATTGTTTATACTTAATATTATTCAACGAGCTCCGCATGTTTGATTACTGCCAATTTATAATAGATCAAAATTTCGTCCAATATCAATACTTATCGGGTGAAATACCTGACAATATATTTAAATATCGGACAATATATTTAATGTATCGTCCGATCCGATCCTATACCGATACGTATTGTCCGATACGTATCAGTTTTGGGCTCATATGATACGTATCAGGAAAGCGAGATTTTAACCCACAAATATAGTCAGTCAAAAATTGCACTTTATCTAAACACTCTAATATAAATGACCAATATTAAAGTACACTAATTAGATAGTTTAAATCATTTATATGCATGATTTGTTTAATTGAGAATAGAGTGTCACTTTGACTATTTAGATTGATCAACCATATGAGGTAAAAGTGAGCGGCCATACTGCTACTAAGGAGAGTTGTTGCCATAAATTTTCTGAATTTTTAGAGACCCCTCTGATCTCGGAATTAGAGATTAAGACCATCCTTGAAAATTTTAAGAGATTAGGACATTTGTCTCTACTAAATCCCTTCAAACTTATAAAATAACCGCAATACACTTGATAAGTGTTTGCAATATTATTCTCGTCTTCCCAACGACCAACTTATTACTTTTTGGTTCCATTAATTAGTCTATATCACTGGCCGGTCGGTTATTTAGTTTTCTCATCTTCCCAACGACCGATTCATTACTTTTTGGTCCTGATCGATTGGTCAATATCACTGGTCGAGTGGCTGGACTTCTCAGCTGATCAATGTTTCTGTATGATCAATCGGTCGGATAAAAAGGTCCTAATCTAATCTCTTAAAATTTTCACGGATGGTCTTAATCTCCAATTCCGAGATCTGAGGGTCCTTATATTTTTTCATTGGCACTTGCACCAATGCACCTAACAACCTATACGTAAATTATTCTTTTGTTCTATTGTTAGGATTTCAACCCACTCTAACAAACTCCCTATCACGATGAATATAATAAAATAAGAAGACACAAAAGTAATCACACACAACACAAACGATTTACGTGATTCACTCAATCTAGGGCTACATCCACGGGATATATACACTATTTATTAACGTATTCAATACACACTCTCTTCTCTCTAGTGTACTCTCAATTAAGATTTGACATGATCTTCAACAGTCAAAACGTTGTTAAACCAAGGATGTAGTCTTTCAAAGAACAGAAAAGCGATTTGTTGGAATATAGTAACGATTCCGGTACAAGAACGACTTTAATCGGATATATCCCCAAACCTTTCTTCAATACTTTGCCTCTCAAAGTATTCACCAATTTTCTTTCTTGAAAAACTCTCTTATGAAACCCTAAAATAACTTTTGTTAATAAACTCCAAAACCCATTAGGAAATTTTGACTAAAGAAATCTTCTAAATCAGTCAAGAGTTCAAAATCGTGGAACTAATCCGCCCATAATTGATTGATTGACTTCACTTAATCGATCGATTTCAAGCCGTGAGAAACCCAACAATATGTGCTAAGATCGATCGATCAACTTCCTAAGATCGATCGATCAATTTCCACCAGTGAGCAACCTATTTATTTCGTCCAGAATTGATTGATCGCTCCTAGAGCTTGATCGATCGATTGAGACCCGAGACAACTCCTAAAATTGTCTCCAAATACGCGTTGGGATTAAACATAAACCAACATCTATGTCACATCACCATAAAACATCGGAAGTGGTATGGTGCATGATCACCTACTACCGTACACGTGTAAGGCAATGGAGCAAAGGCGGTTACTCCTTCATGTCGAGCCCGTTTAAAACATAGCTTTTAGTACGGGGTGTTATATTAATATTATGCAAGTAAATATCTACTGTGGTCTTGTGGTTGCTATCCTGGGCCAAAGCTCACTGTAGACTCATCCAAGACAATGAGCCAAACTCTTTCGAAGCGCCCTATTTATTTTGGGCTCGTTCGGGTGATTTCGAGCTATTGTCCAGAAAAGCTTAGAATCTGATTAGCTAAAATTCCGAAAAAATTTGAGTGCACTCAAATTCTTAATTTTCCAGAACGTTGTTCTTGAGTTTGTTAAAAATTTAGGGTTTGCTAAGTTTTTCCCACAAAACCCATATTTTTGTGTTCTTGAGTTCTCCAATTACTAGTTCTAAAGGGCATTTTGGTATCAATTTTCTAAGCTCAGTTTCCTTATATTTCCGAGTCATTTGATGGGAAATTGACAATGCCACTTTCATGCAAAAATATTTAGAAAACACAAATCCCCAAGATAACTCGCAAACAAAGAAAAATGTTGGAAAAACTTAAAAAACGCACAATCATAAGTCAAAGGCTCATATTCTGAGTATTTCTGCACTCACGAACAAACTTGTAGGCCTCGTTCAGGTTTTCTAATTTTTCTCAGAAAAGCTCAAACTCCTGAAAACTCAAATTCCTGCGGATTTTTGGCAAACTCAGATTCCTGACTTTTCTTAGATGCGTTCTTTAGTTACTCTGATTCCTGATTTTCTCCAAATAACTCAGAATCTTATCGTTCTTAAGTTCATCTAAAAAAAACTCAGAATCGGTTTAATGGATGATTGTGTTACAACCATATAAATATTATTCGATCATCGAGCTATGTGTCGCAATCAGATTTGATCGAAATTTTACGGGCTTCTAATTCATGCGAGGTTGAACACAGTTGATGATTTTTTTTTTCGAATAAGATTTCATGAAAGGTAATTATCAAAACATCACATACACATAACGAATTTAATAATTTTGATATTTTTTCTAGAAGAGTGGCGTTAAAAAATCATTCACTGCCTTAAATTGAACAATCAAGATCATTTTTCTTTCCCATCTTCCACACAATAGATCTTGAGATTGTGGTCACCTATCAAGCCACCGTGATCATGGGCATACCATAAGAAAGAGTTCTCAAGTGTCACTTTGAGGGATGTGTGCTACATGAATCAAGATCTGACCATTGGATAGGTGTGCTATGATCTCAAGATCTATCTGATATATCAAATACATATCGGCCTAAGACCTAGCCGATATGCCTTATTTCGATTATCAACAATTATATATATATTAAAAAAAATTAATAGTCTATACAAGTTTGTTAGTGATTGTTTAGTGGCACGGTGGCACCTAGGTTCTAGGTTCAAACTTTTTAGGGGCACAATAAATTATAGGAAAATGAGTGCTATTAAGTATAGAGTACCTTTAAATCTATCCATAGAATCTTTGAGTTTACCCACGCTGAAACACATTGACTGTGTTGAATCAAATGATGGCGATCATTTATCTGCCCAATCTTTCACACGATAGATCTTAAGATCATGGGCGTACCATTATACGATTAGTGCTTTATTTCACTTGACACACATCTAAATTAAGTGATCTTAACATTATGTTCAAGCTCAAAATTAATCTTAAGGTCACTTTTTTTTGTGTGTATCACGTGAAATAAAAAATAGACCACTTGATGGTATGCTAATAATCTCAAGATCCACTATGTGAAAGATTATGAGGATAAACGGTCTCCATCTTTTTATTCAACGCAGTCAATGTATTTCAACATCGGAGAATTCAAAAATCTGATGAGTGGATTTAAAGGTACTCTTGAGTATATCCCCAAGCAATTTACTCGGACGGAGGGGTGTCCCTGTCACTCAAAAAATCTCGGAAACTGCGCAAATCTCAGCTCTAGACTTTAAGAGGTGCATGAACTTTTATGCTTTAAAGTCGGTTCGTGCCCTAAGGTTCACTCGTTATATAGATTGACAAGTTTGAGGTGCTTGTTGCACCCCAATGAGCCATTGACTCGTTGTGTCGACAAATCCGGGTGCATTAATTTGAAATTTTAGGCACTAAGGTCTCGTTCGGGAGCTGGATTTAACCCAGATTCTGAGTTTAAATTCAGAAAGTTATCAGAATATATTGTTTTTCGACTGATTCTGGTATTTGAGAGTTTTTTTAGGGAAGTGGGAATTCGAGTGGTTTCCAAGTGAAAGCGACTGTTAGTCATCCGAGCAAATTGTTCGGAATAGCTCAGAATTTGAGCTCAGATTGTAGGCGGGTTGTATACTTGAATAAAATGATATGCATCAGATCCTAACTCAGTCAACCGTCATAGGGCATATGTTAAAAAAAATAAAAAATAAAAAATTTGCAGAGAACCAATTGGAGAAGATGACGGTGAGATTTTTCTAATCTCACCGTCGCCGGTACCCCTTTGACTCACAGGATGGCCACCGGACCAATATCGGGCAATTCCTACCATAGGGGGTCATTGGCCGGTCGGTTGGAGAATCACTTTTGTGATGCTTACTCGGTTAAGATTTGATCTCACCGTCGGCGCAGGAGAAACATTATAGTTGCTGTGTATATAGCTGCTTCGTTGAAAGTTGAAACAAAAATGTAAATATATAGCTGCAGAGTACTTCTTCAAGGGATATTATATATTATATATTATATATTATATATTATAATATATATAGTTGTTCTGTACTTCTTCAATGTACAGCCTCTAAACACAACTAACATGAAATAGGGAGTCATTACTTGCACTCGTTATACATTTAGTGATTGCACCGAGGTTAAAAAAAATTATATTTTAAGGACATGGGACATGGGACAGGTGAAAATGCAATCTGGGCCGTATGATTTAAAATTTATGATCTATAGATTCTTAGTGGATAAGATTGGCACAAAATATAATTTTTATCATGTGATTTAATATAGTTAAAGCCTATTATTTGATTCAATAGTTGACAACAATAGATTATATGATAAATATCGTGTTTTACTCCAATCTTATCCACTAAGGATCTATAGATCATAAACTTTAAATTAGACGGCCTAAATTACATTTTCACATATCACATGTCCCTAAAATACAATGTCTTTCATTAACCAAGGTGCAATAATTTAAAAAGTGTGTGCAAGTAATGACTATTATATATATATATATATATATATATATATATATATATATATATATATAAAAGTAACGGGCTTACTTTTTTGTTCCAATCAAACGGCCAAATGTTGATTTCACATAGCACACATCTCTAAAAAGATTTGGTCAACTGCTATTTCCATAATCTAGGTCACTTTTTAGAGATGTGTTATGTTAAATCAACATCTGACCGTCTAATAAGAGCTCCATAATCTTCAGATCTATTGTGAGGAAGATTGAAACAACAAACAACCTCCATCATCTAATTCAAATCAATCAATGATTCTTGTCCAATAAAAATTATGTGATACATTACTCCAAAAATGGGTGCAAATAATTGCTCCCATCAGCTATAAGGAAAATAAAAATAATTTCGCACCAAAATTCTCATAGTACACACCTACCCATCAATCAAATCATCTCCAAGCGTTGGTACTTGCTAGGTGGGTATTTTAGAGTTTTGGTTGGTGTAAATAGAGGTACCCAACACCGTATTCCATTTATTCTTGGAAAAAAAAAATCTTTTAAAAGTAATGGCTATTAAATCAGATTCGGAAAAAGTCTCCGTCAAATATGTCTAGCCCCATCTCGATTGGTTGCCCGTAAATTTTGAGAAAAATCCGAGTACAACACATAAATCGATCAGTAGATCACGTTTCTACGATCATAGCATAATCACTGATTGAATCGATTCTGAGAATTTTCTTAGAGGAATTTAAAAACAAAGGAATCTGAGCCTGCTAAGAATCTGTCAAGAATCTAAGTAACTTAAGAACGTATATAAGAAAAGTCAGAAATCTGAATCTGCTAAAAATTTATCAGGAATCTGAGTGGCCAAAAATTTGAACTTTTATGAGAAAAACCAAGAATCATATGAACGAGGCCTAAGCATAGTCGGTAGTACGGATTCTGAGCCACTAGAATGACAAATGGCTGGCAATAGGATAAAATGAGGTTTTTAGGTGGCTCCCATATGAGCTTACTACCTCTATGAGGCCACTAGAATGACGAATGGCTGGCAATAGGATAAAGTGAGGTCCCATATGAGCCTACCTCTATTAGCACCTATTTTAGTCTGATAACCAATGACACCATTGAATCAAATCATGGATATCATTTATGATTCCACTCTTCTACATAATCGATCTAGACTCCACTTGCAGACGATCATTTTAGTTTACAAGGCAATTTAGGGCCACTTTTTAGATATTTGTATCATGTGTAAATAAAATCACACCATTTAATGGTATGTTCATGATATCAAGATCCATAGATTGCGATAACAAACAAGGGCTTTATACCAAAAAATGCCTTGTGCCTTTTTTTATCACCAAAAATATTTGAACCTTAATTTATTACTATAGAGTGGCCTAATTTATTACTATAGAGTGGCCTAACATCCATTGAATAGCCCGCCTGTTATAGAAACTCATACAAGAAGTAGGTAATTTTTATAGTTTTACCCCTCTAAAGAAACTCATCGTCTCCAAAGAAACCCATCTTTCTCTGAGATTTTTCCAGTGATCTTTCCGGCCACATGTGCTGTCCTTGAGCTCAAGCTTCCCCATACACGATACTTTCGGCGAAGCCGCTTCGTCTCCCAGTGGAGATGGTTTACCGATTTGAAACCCATCGTCTCCAAAGAAACCCATCTTTCTCTAGATATTTTTGTAGATCTTTCCGGCCACATGTGTTGTCCTTGAGCTTAAGCTTCCCCTTGCACGATACTTTCGGTGAAGGCGGCTTGTCTCCCGGTGGGAATGGTTTACTGATCTGAATTGTCCGTTTTAGAATGAATCGGAAACTGGCGGGCGGGAACCCTCGCCGGAAATCGAAGTCGAGGTATCTGAAAGCTATAGCTTGGGCAAACCGTTAGGCTTTTGATTCATAGAAAAGCGTTGTGAGTTCGCAGTGAGCCTCGGATTCGAAGGCTGCATTTCATTGGACCCAATTAATCTCTTCTAGCGAAACGATTCGATCGGAAGTGGAGGTGTCTCGGGTGGATCTTATTTTTCCGACAAGGGTTGAGCAGGAGGATCTCTACTTTTCTCTAACAAGGGGCAATTTCATCCCTCACAAAAGAACCAGTAAGAGTCGTGCGTCGAAAATGGGCATCTCTCGCCCGTTTTGAACTTGTATGGGGTGCCCTTCCGTAATAAAAGAAAAAAAAACTCACCAAATTTATCATAAAAATAATTTTGGGGCCTCTTTCAATACTTTTCTCAAAAGACAATGTCCAATGTCTAATCCAACACAATTAATGATTCTCAGCAGCCTAGGCACGAATAATGGTACCCTTCATTATATAACATACAGTGGAATTGTGCACAATTGCGCCTGTGCAGCAAAAGGGTGCCAAGGTGATCTAAACCGTACATATTCTTTCCTGGTTGATCATAAAGTACCCATGTGGCAGCCCATCAATGGCAAGGTAATATGAGGTGCAAGATGCATCCGAAAGTCATTTAGATCGTTTAATATGAGGTAGCTGTCAGATCAATCAACATATGTACATTAAATGCCAACCGTTTTATAGACTTGGAATTAGAGTTGTGCCATTTGTAAGATTCCCAATCAGTTGTCACAACTGACAACCGAACATAGACGGTTCAGATTTAACCCAGTCTGTGACTTGTAAAGTGTAAATGACACTACTGTCCCTACCGTTACTTTTCCGGTGAGGGTTGGTTAATGGTTATTACTACTTATTCCTACCTACGCATCCTTTTTGCCCCCGGGTAACTACTGTTTGTTTTGCTTGTATAATCCTGTTAGGGATAATTAGAGAAATATGTCTCAAAAATAAATTTTTTAGCAAAAAAAGACTGACCTCAAATGTTTTAAAAAAACGGTAGTTTCACGGATTTTGGAACTTTGAAAACTATGAAAAACTGTTTTTCTAAAAACTTTGTCAAAAATTGTGCTTTCACGATTGTCTGAAGCTCTAAAATCCGTGAAGCACGTTTTTTCCAAAACACTTGAGGTGGTGTATTTTTTGCTAAAAAGTTTGTTTTGGGGGCACTGTTTTCTAAAGTGCCTATATAATAACTAATCATTTTGTACTTTTCAGATCATAGTCACACTGAGTGGAGACGAAGATAGAGGGAGAGACTATTTGCGTGGCTTCTTTTATTTCCGTTCTCTCTTTTTCTCTCTCTCTAGAAAATGACGGACGGCCCAGGAAAACACAGAGAGGTACTTTGTTTCCTGAGAACCAACTTAAAAAGTTCATCTTTTATTTATTTTTAGTTTGTTTTTTTGCTTTTTTTTTGGTTCTTGTTTGATATGAAGTAGGAGCTTTTGATGTTTTCATTAGGCGAATTTTTCGTTTAATTTTGGGAAATTTGCAGAGGAGTTGGGCTGAAAAATGTTGTTTCCGTTGCACATGCCTGCAGCTTTTCTGGCCTGGAGTTGTTTTTAGGAAATGGCTCAATATCCGTAGCAAGGAATCTGATTTCAGTGCCGACGACGCAGGCGACAGCGACAGCGAATCGGAAGATGAAGGTGAGACAATGAATGATTCTTTCAATTTTTCGGATTGTTTTGTTCTATTGAGATTTGGGGGCTTTGATTTTTAATGGGTCTCGTGAATTTGATGGTGCATGATATGTTTGTCCATGGAACTTGTTTCAGTAATTGGGGTTGGGCTTGTAGGTCCACTAAAAGGTTGGCAATGTTGCAACTTTGAAGTTGCAGGTTCAATCCTAGCTTACCCATAAAATAAATAATTGAAAAAGCTTGTTCCAACAACCCATTTGCAGTTTTTGCTTCTATGATGTCTTTTAATGTTAAAACTTCATTTTTGAGCTGTGGGTTATTAATGTTAAGTGTATTTTTGCAGACATGTATAGCTTGGATCAAGAATCTTGTGATAAAATCAGGAAAGGAGACAATTTTCGGGTCGAAACAAATGGTACTGATCTGTTCATGGATTTTCAATTCTGAAATTTGGTCAAATATTTATTCAATCTCTTGTTGTGATCATCTATAAAAATGAACATCTTCTTTTTTCAGATTTGACCTTAATATTGAATGATTTGGAAATTTTGATTTAAGTTTAGACGTTAGTATTAGAGAGTATGTAGGATAAGTTCAACAATTATGATCCTAGAAGATGGTTTGGGCAAATTATAACTTTTCGTGTCACTATGACATGGTTCTACTATACAACTAAATGTTGAGACGGACATCTCAAACAGGACCAATGCAAGGTGCAGGAAGTGGAGAAGAGTGAGAGGTGTGTCATGTGATCTATGAGTGCTACTTCGATTGAAGGGATGTTCTTACAAGTGGTGGTAAGACCTGGATTCTTGTTTGGAGTAGTGTGTTCAGGAGCAAAGAAGCTGAGAAGACAGAGTGCATGTTTCAGGGATGCATTGTTGGTCCCTGTAAAACATTGAGTTGTGCTTCTTCCATCACCAATTGGTTTTGATCGGAATTGTAGCTCAATGTGATATAAGATCCTACAAGCAGTATCAAAGCCTGGTCAGGGGTTCAAATCCCACTCGGGTGGTACTAGTGAGAGGGGGATTGTTGGGTCCCTGGACAACCCTCGTGAGCTTGAGAGAGAGGGGGGGGCCTACACTCAAAACGCTCTCCCAACACCCTAAAACATTTAGTTGTGCCTCTTCCATCACCAATTGGTTTTGGTTGGAATGGTAGCTCAATAGGATATAAGATCTTACACATCCTCACTAACTTAGATGCATGGAGTAACAAGAAAGGATAAAATCGGAAATGAATCCCTATGAGGAAGTTTAGATGTGACCCCAACAAAAGAGAAGATTAAATAATACCCTTCAATATAGTTTGGGCATGTTCATTGGAAACTTGAAACAGTACTAAATGGAATGAATCGATAGAAGGACAAAGAACTAGGGGGAGAGGAAGACCAATAAAGACCTAAAGAGAAGGAATGAAGAATGAAATATGTATTGTGGATTAATAGGGAGTTTAGCTCTGAATAGAAAATGAGTAGAGAAATAAGAGTTGCCAAGCAGACCCTAAATAGATGGGACAAGGCTATGATGATGATGAATCTTTAGGCATCCAAAAAGGCTCTTATAAAATATTGAAGTTGTGAGAAGAAAAGGAAAAAGATATTTTCTCTTAATTTCCGATTAAGGAAGTATTCAAAATATATCAAGGGCAGATTATAATGGGTTTTTGGCACTTTTAGCTACCCACTACACAGAAAACACCCGAAAAAAGGAAACAAACTCTCCTTAGTCCTTACAGTTCTTTAGCAAGAAACAAAACAAAACCTCCTTACAGTTGTACTCCAATTCAAAATACAGTACAAACTTATTTGTCTTACAATTCTGTGAAAAAAGGATTTGTGCAGATTTCATAGCTGAACCATTTGTTTTTTGGTTCTTAAAATCCATGAGTTATTTCCACAGGATTCTGTGACTAAAAAATACCAGAGTAGGAATCTAATGCCCTATTAATTCCAGCAAAAAAATGTTTTTGCCAGAAAACCTTTCTTATATGTGCAAATTTTCATTACTGCCCTGTCCTTGGTTGCCTGCTGTTTCTGTTAATTTAGCTTTAAGATTGATCATGTTCAGAATAGTGATTACTTTCAAGCTATTTTGTGAAAATTAGTGCGGTCTATCTATATATTCTTTTTGCTTGTTCAAGCCCATCTGTAATCAAGTTTGCCATGCATAGACTATTTTATGAGCGGCATTTTTCTTTAAAGATCCAGGCTGTTGATAATTTCCTTAATTAGAATTCATCACTCCCCTCATATAGAATGAGAAACTACAGTCTATTAACTATTAATCCATGGAATTTTCAATATTGTAAGTTTACTTCTTCAGTAATTACATCTTAAAATGATTAATCTAACACCATGGTCCTTGCAGAGAATTTGAGTTGCATGTTTAGAAGACGGAAATCAGAGACTCTTCGGTCCCAGTATATAAACACCAAAGAACTCAGGCAAGCATATGACCTACCATATTTTCTATGGAGTTGGTATTAGGTGGATGAGCCTGTGCATCAGCGCACTCATCATCAATCTTATACATGTGGCAGACATTTTCATCAGTTTGAGATGTCAACGTGACAGGCCATCATCTAGATGGGACTTAGACCAACATTATGCATATCGGACGATTAAACCATGCAATCGGCTCCCTTTTATTTGTTTAATGTGAATCATCATGCGCTCTTTAACGATCCATTTGCAGACTCTTGCAGGCTCTTCACCCGATGGTAGAGATCCTACAACAGCGTGATATTTGGGCTTAATCCCATATAGACGATGGCCTTGGGTACATGAAAAGTACTGATGAAGATGTGTGCCATATGTACAGAACTGATGATCTATATACCACACGTGGTGCACGGGTATGTTGACCTAAAACCAATTCATGTACCATGAAACTACGAACTGTACCCGTGGCTAGGGCTTGTTGTGAATATGCATAATATTGGAAAACTGAGAAATATATTTTGACGTTTATATTTGTATTATTTTATGAATATCCATTCCTCTATTGCTGATAAATTGTGTACTGAGTTGTATCATTTCTGTGCTTGCCTCATCTCAGGATTTGTGTTGGGACATGGAATGTTGGAGGAAGTCTTCCACCTGATAAGCTAGATATGAAAGAGTGGCTAGATATGGAAGAGCCTGCTGATATATATGTGATTGGGTAAATAAGTCCTAAAAGAAACAGATTGAATTTCTTAAAGCTCCACAGATTAGTTCTCTGGAATTCCTCTAGTTCTAATATTAATATTATATTTTAAAATTCAATGTTTTTTCCCATATAAGTGTATCTTCTCCCCAGTGTTATTTTTTTCCGATAGGGAGTGTTGTTTCTGCTCTTTATTTCAGATTCACCACTTCATAGTTTGTTTTGTTTCATATTCCTTATAATGTGGAATTAATAGGACCTTCAATTATGCGAGTAATAGCATGCTATTAGGTGAAGAAATTGTTACATTGAACTTTTGGTTATAATAGTATTTATGTTGGGTACCTACAAATTCTTAATGTCTTTATTCCTTTT
Organism: Chloranthus sessilifolius; assembly: GCA_021018995.1. Lineage (NCBI taxonomy): Eukaryota > Viridiplantae > Streptophyta > Magnoliopsida > Chloranthales > Chloranthaceae > Chloranthus > Chloranthus sessilifolius. The sequence continues at coordinate 129,081,850 of CM037593.1, read as the reverse complement.
ACTTCTGAAGTGTACATATGTGACAGTTAGATACTTTATGTTCCTATAAGTACTTTTGGACCTTTCTTTCTTCACTATTTTTTTTTTCTTTTCTTTTAGCCAGAGTTTCTTACCTGAAGCTTATGTTACAGTTTTTTTTTTTCCTTCTCTTTCATTTTCCCAGTATTATATGATTTATTTTGAAGTGCAAAATCATTGTCTGGGATTTGTATGTCTGATGGAGTTCGTTTAACAATATGATGGATGTTTTATTACTGCAGTCTTCAGGAGATCATTCCGTTAAATGCTGGGAACATCTTTGGAGCTGAGGACAGCCGCCCAGTTCCAAAATGGGAATCTCTTATTCGTGAAACATTAAATAGAGTTCAACCACTCAAGAGAAAGTTTAAAAGCTATAGTGATCCTCCTTCCCCATCGCGATATAAGCCATCTGAAGACATCCCAGTTATTGAAGAAGAAATATTGTTTGATTCTGATACTGACGTTGATGAAGAAGTCCATCCGTTGCCTGAAGTATCTTTTGAAGAAGATGAATACCAAGCAAGCAAAAATGATTCCACATTTGACAGAGCTTCCAGTTGCACCAAAAATGCTGATTTAGACATATCATCGGAACAAGTTTTCAAGAGAGAGTTTTCTCAGAAGAGATTAGATAGGTTGAGTTGCCTTAGGATAGAAAATCTTAATGAAAGCTCTGAAATGTCAGTTTCCCAACAAAAACCTAAATTAACAAGTACATTTAGTGGCTCAGAAAGGATGGGTTTAAGCTGGCCAGAGCAGCCATTAGACTTGCTCGCTCAACGTGTTTTAGACAGAACAAATTCTGTCAAATCCATTAAATCTTTCAGAGCATCTAATTCTTTTAAGTCATCTATGCTTAAGGGACCATCAGACAGAGCTTTGATTACGGAACTTAACCTGGAATCTGCTATATGCGGAAAGAGAAGATCAACTTTTGTAAGGATAGTAAGTAAGCAAATGGTTGGGATTTTTCTTACAATATGGGTTCGTAGAAGCCTACGAAGACACATCCAAAATGTGAAGGTTTCTACTGTTGGTGTTGGTGTTATGGGCTACATCGGGAACAAGGTAAGTTCTGCTTCCTCATGTTCAGGAATTCCTTAGAAAATTGGCTTATTCCACATAATGTAATGATGGTCAATTTTTTTTTTAGGAAATAATTAGGAAGTTCTAACTTTATACGTGGAGGCTTTTTTCTTTGTTATGAAATGCTCAATACAATCTTCTTTATAGTCATAGAGCGAGATCCTGTAAATTGTTGATTTCAGCAATCATCTGATGATATTGATAACTTTCATGGAGCACTTGTACCATCCATTATTTTGTTATTCTTGTTCGACTGAACAACATCCAAAAAATCTACGTTATTTGGTTATTCTTGTTCAACTGAACAACTTGCAAAAATTAGTGTTATATGAGGAGTAAGCTTTACTATTAAACAGATGTGTCATATATAGAAATGAGGGAACCAACTTATTTTATATCACATGCAGGAGAATGAAGCGAAACTTCCGAAACTCACACTATAAAGATGGATCCTATGTGCATACTTCTAACAGGCAAATATGTATCCTATAGATGGCCTCCTCAACTCAACTAGTCTCAAATGAAGCATTTTAAATGGTTGAATGTATTTCTATTACGAATAAAGTTTTCCATGTAGTCTGTCGCTAGGGAGATCATAATTTGCTAAAAATTGAATGCACGTGAAATGCTGTATTCTGCATTAATGAAAAACTAAAGCTTCAAAAGTTTGCACAATCTCCTCCTCATGCCTTATCTGCCTCGAAATGTTTTTTTCCCTATTTTTAATGTAACTTTTTTTCCTTATTTTCAATATAACATTAAGTTTCTTTCGGCAATTTATATCATGGATCATGGATTTCTTGGAGTAACTGTATCTGTAAAAAGCATCTTTGTATGAGTCACACAAGAGGGGAAATATTGCTGAATCGCCAATCGTTTGGTGATATTTATAACTTTATATCACTACAGAAACATTAATATCTGGGAACGTTGGTTTAAGTGATAGTTTATTAACTCTGTTGGTAGGCAGCAGATAGCAGGCAAAACTTTGGAATGAGATAAAATAATGGAAGCCTCTTCTCTTCTTGGAAAAAATGGTGGAACCTCTTCAGCGGAAATGTCCTCTAAATGTATCTTTAGAATAGACATATTTGTCATCTATATTTAAAATTTTAATTTGTTTTTGCTTCAAAATTTATTTTAATTTTTGTTTTCCCAAATTCAAGAGAATTATGTCAGATTCTACATTTATATTAGCAACTACTTTTATATTAGCAACTGTTCAATTTTTCTGGGAAATATCATCTTAAGTTTAAGTATGATCCATGCAAGCATTAAGCCGTCAGAAAACAAAATTATCATATAAAATTATCATTGTTATCATCTTCTTTAGAAATCTTTTACTCTTTCGTTGCAATTGTTACAATCCCATGTGTTGGTGAACTGAAGTTTTTCATCTATGTTTTCTTTTTTCCTCTTGAATTTTGTAAAGTTATGTTATATTGTCTTGTAACTTTGTTAACTATTTTTCAATGTATTCTTCCAGGGTTCGATATCCGTCAGCATGTCTGTATATCAAACACTTTTTTGTTTTGTCTGTACTCACCTAACATCAGGAGAAAAGGAAGGGGATGAAGTTCGAAGAAATGCTGATGTACAAGAAATACATCGGCGAACACAATTTCATATGATTCCTGCTATTGGATACCCTAAAACTATTTACGACCATGAGTAAGTAGATAATTTGCTTCTTTTTTCTTACAAAACCTGTCCATAAAATATTCCAATTTCTTTCTCTATATGGGTTTCATTAAGAAATCTGTCTTTCCTTTTTCAAATGTCAAGGAATTATGGATGATTCACCTTGTCAGCTGTTATGATTTTCATAATTTTACTTGTAGCGCTCCTTCCCTTAGAAATATAAAGTCCCCTTGTTCATATCTATATATATTTTCTTGAGCAAGCAGCACTCAGATTTAAAGTTTTATGCACTTGTATGCTGGAAAATCCCTAAATGTGAACCAAACCACTTCATTATGGAGTTCTTAATGCATATAACACCCTTCTCTTATCTGGGTCTTCTTTTTATCTCACTCTATTTAGCCATCCACATCTTCTTCTAAATTCATCTACGAGAAAGTTATACTTAAGTGCAGTATTATTCTCTTTGCAGAAGAATTATCTGGTTGGGGGATTTAAATTATCGCATCAACTTGTCATATGAGAAAACACGAGAGCTCATCTCCCGGAAAGAATGGTCCAAGCTGGTTGAGAGGGACCAGGTAAGTTGATTTTTGTTTTTCTTCTGTGATGCATCTTCATGAAGGTAACATACAAACTAGAGCCCACTATAAACACACCCACACGCACAACCCCCAACCTTTTATGTGGTGGACACCATAAAAAAATTATGTTTTTCTCTTTAATCGGTGGTCCTGGATAAACTGTCATTTTTTCATTTGCTGATTTATTGTTGACTGATGGCCTAATGAAAATATTTTATGATCTTTAACAGCTGATTCGAGAGCTAAAGAAAGGCCGAGCTTTTGATGGGTGGTCAGAAGGGATTCTAAATTTTCCGCCAACATACAAATATGAGTTTAATTCAGAGAAGTACTTTGGAGAAGACCCAAAGGCTGGGCGGCGTACTCCTTCATGGTATGCCTTTAGAGTGTTCGACTCTTTATTTTACTTGGCCAATCTGTTTAGCGGGTTCGATTATGTTTCTTTACTACTTTTATCTTCTTGCATTCATCTCAGTATTTGTTAATCCGTCTTTGCAGGTAATTACTTAGGGTTATTTGTGTTATAAGTGTATGCTTATGTATTCTTTTGTTTGCTGATTTTTGTATCCAGTGCTGGTATAATTTTGATTGCCCAAGATACCACGACTCTGTTTAACTGCTTGTTGAAAATTTTTATCCATAAAGATAACCAATATATTTAAATAAAAGAAACCAGTACATACTACAAAGGATTATTTGAAAGAGTATATGCTTATGTATTCATTTGTTTGTTGATTTTTCGATCCAGTACTAGCGTAATTTTGATTGCCCAAAATACCATGGCTCTGTTTAAATTTTGATTGCCTACTAATAAAAGGTTACCTAGGGGTCACATTTTACAAAAACGAAATTTTAGTACTAAATTTGTATGGTTAATAGTTTCCATGTGAGTAGCTCATAGACAGAAGGATTAGCAATCTCCTTTCACAAGGTCCTCAATTGATTCTCAAAACCTCTGGGGAAATAAGTAAAAATGCTCATCCTACACTAGGTTAAGGCAAATTCCTAATATTACCACCAGTTCCTTAAGTCAGACCAAAAGGATCTAACAAGACCATGCTCCGCCCCTTACAAAGTGGTAGACGTAGGTTGTTATTTTCTTTTTATGTTATTGTCAGTTTAAGTATGCTAGTGAGGGGCGTCACTAGTTATTTCTATTTCGTGAGAGGGGTTTTATTGTATATAGTTCCTATTGTTCTATGTATAGATGTTCCAAATCCTGAATGCTAGTGAGGGGTGTCACTAGTTATTTCTATTTCATGAGAGGGGGTTTTATTGTAGATAGTTCCTATTGTTCTATGTATAGATGTTCCAAATCCTGAACAAAAGAAGACCTGAGGTTCAAAATTAAATGGGGAGTTGCTGAGGTCAGCCTTAGGGCGACAAGTTTTTTCTTTGAAATCTCTGGTTCTTTTAATGACATATAGATCTTAAGATGAACTATCAAGCTGGATTAAACATGGATCTGGTCTTTACAATTTTTATCATTAGAATTTCAGCCCTAGGCTTTACTCATGTGCATGCAATTTATTCATTTTCGTATATTATAACAACGATATAACCTATGTTGAATCATCCAGGTGTGATCGTATCCTTTCATTTGGAAAGGGAATGAGGCTATTGAATTATAGGAGGGTTGACGAGAGGCTTTCAGATCATCGTCCTGTGACTGCGACTTTCATAGCCGAGGTTGAGGTCTTCAGTCATAGGAAGCTTCAAAAGGCTCTGACGTTGACAGATGCTGAGCTAGAAGATGATGAAGGTCTACCAGGTATGGATATCAATGATGTTTAGTTTTTCTTTTCTTTTATTTGTTCTTTTTTTTTTTTTTGGCTGTAAGCCGAGTGTCCGGGCCTCTTGAAGCACCCGACTAATCCCACGGGCATGTGCCCACCCCAAGTTAGTACATGCCGAGTCAGCACGAGATATAAATCCCTAGGGTGGCCTCATGGGATGTTGTTACGATTTTCAAAGATCCCTTCCTTGCTTGTATACAAATATAGAATAATCAGGTAAACTCTCAATTGCCACAGGGCCACTTTAATACTAATACTATCAGTTCCTAACCAATCACCTTCACCTTTCTCCCAGATTGCAGTTAAGATGATCTCAAATATGAATTAGATTTTATTTCAAAAGCTTTTGCACTAGCCTTTTGCATAAAAGATCTCATTGCACTATTATTAAATGTTACATTATATTTTAACACTGAAGTAAGACCACAAAGCCCACCCCAGATAGATGGCAGCAACGTTACCTGGTTTGCTATTCATGCAGTTCGAAGTCAGGTTCGTGATCGCCTCTGTCGAGCAAGCCCGGTCCTCTAGGGGTAGAATGAGTTTTAAAAGAACATAAAACATTTTTATAAGTTTTAAATGAAAATATTATATATATATATATATATATATATATATATATATATATATATATATATATATTCAATTTTTTATCTTTTGATGCAATTAAGTACTTGGCAGTCCACTTGGTATTCGAAAAGTAACAACCTGAGTCCAGGCCCCTTCAGAAATTTAATTTTTTCTTAAAAAAAGAACATGAAAAGTTACGGCCAAACCGAGAAACGAGCTGGTTCAGCGGAACCAGACTGAACCAATTTTGGCATTTTGGTAGTGTCCCCAGCTAATTCAGTATCCCTGGACTGGACAAGGCAACAGCGATGATGATGAATGATGATGGCTGCCTAGTAAGACCTATCATCTGCGTTACTTTAGATCCCATTATTCTGGGGTCGGCCCAGGTACATCTTCAATTACTGCAATGGAAATGACCTACAAGAAAGCATTTAGAAGCTGTCTGTTGTAATCTATCATTTTTTGGTGACACAGGATCTTTTTGATTGGGATCGTTTGGATCATCACACACCGATCGAACCTAATCGTAACAGAAAATGGAGAAGCCGGGTGAATCTCCTTGACTTCCTCAGTTCTTTGCTATTGATGTACACAGGATCCATTGTGGGGTCGGAGAATCTGTCTTACTAGGATGGATGCTTTCACTTAAATAGATAGAAAAATGTGTATCTTTACTATTAATGCATGGCTTTATATGTAGTTTGAGTGATTGGTTTGAATGTAAATATTGAGATATTGTATTGAATGCACTTTACGATTACTCCTTGGAAGCATGCATAATACATACAGAATTAACGATGAAGGCGATGATGATGGTTTGTTAAAACTCATAAAACAAAGTCAACGTAGTTTTGTTAGAATTCTCAATCAATCTAGATATGGGAGATTAGAGATTATTTTAAAGTTCGTTTAAGAATAACATCCGCCGATGTAGACGTCTTTGTGCATCTAAACCCTCCACCTATATATATATATAATAATAGGACAAAAGCTTTAATATAAAGAAACAAAAGAGAATTAATATAAAAAGTTTAAAACAAACACTGCACCAGCCGGGAATCGAACCCGGGTCTGTACCGTGGCAGGGTACTATTCTACCACTAGACCACTGGTGCTTCTATGATATCCATGTATTTTATTAACTACAAACCTTTGGAAAGTTTAACCCCCAACGTTAGTTATGCACCACTAAACCAGTCAAAATCTGACATTTTCATATTCGAAGGCCACCAAATTTCTGCAGCAGTCTTGAGGGTTGACTCTTTTATTAATGCACAATTGACCCGTCCACCAAATTATACCAGCTCTTGTTGAATACTATTGGTCGCCTATAGGAGATGCGGACTATCATCTCCCTTTTATTTAAGGGTAGCTATATAACCCCACGGAATCAAGGAGAGCACTCAGGCCAAATCAATTGACTCCTTTGAATCAGATGATAGAGATCATTTTTCTCTCTAATATTTCAGACCGGGAGCTAGACTACAAGGTACCATCACACAATCAATTATGTATTCCACATGACATAGATCCCCATAATATATCCCTAAAACTACATTTGAGCGTGATATGTGTCATGTGATTTTACCTGAGTGCTTTTCACTGAGTGCAAATAGAGTCAACCAATTTTTTATAGTTGGCATTATGGACTTTTTACCTTTGTATCATCTTCATTTGATCATTTTGCTTCTTGGACACTTTTGTTCATGCTAGATTGTTATTTGATTTCATTGTAAATATAATTTTCTCTAATGAGCAGTGCAAGGAGAAAATAGGGTTTTGAGAATGGTTTAACAAAATCTCAGATCAGATACCCTACCGGATTAAGAGGCTACAATTGCTTATCATGAGATTTAAGAGGCTACAACTGCTAGAAAATAACATGGTAGCCATTGACTTTTTTTTTTTTTTTTTTCTTTGGATAAGGTTAGCCTTTGACTTTGTGACACTTGTAGGCTCTTAACCATAATATGATGCAAATAAAATAATTTTGTTATGTAATAGTACTATAAATCTTGTACACATGGTTGTCCTATGCATCACATAATGTCAAAATAGGTTTAATTTTGCAAGTCATATTTCTCCACTCGTTTTTTATCAGGGCTAAGCTCTATATAACTTTACAATCCTTCATCCCTCTCACAAGTGGCCTCTAATTTTTTTACATATTTTCGTTTTCTCCTACTTCCCTATGCTTGTATCTTTTCAACTATTTCTACAAGACCTCTAATTTTTTAGAGATTTTCGTTTTCTCCCACTTCCCTATGCTTGTATCTTCTCAACTATTTCTACAAGGCCTGTTTCGTGCCTCTAATGGACATATCCAAATCACTTCAAACAATATATTTTATAAAAAAAAAAAAATTATTTTATAGATGCCCATATGTTTATTTTTAATATTTTTTATACGGTCATTCGACTGAGACCGCCTCGAGAATCAAGTAGCAGACACGCATATACATATGACGGTTGGAGAGCAACGTGAGTGAGCACCAACTACAATAATGAGGGTTAACTAACAGAACCCAATCCACACCTTGTAAAGACAAGAGTGGAAACTACGTGGAGGACAAGTATCGAACCCTAGACCTACACCCATATGATTTTAATGTGTACAAATTATAATAATAATAATAATATATTTGCATCAGGTATTAGGTAGACAAATCTGCATAGACTTTCATATACCTTTATCTATCAACCCATTAAATGTGACAGATGGGCGCGTAATGGGAAATTTACCTGATCAGCCCTGTCAGATACGCCTTTTACGTCAGAAGCCCTCTAGTTTCACCTTTACCCAAATCAACCAGCTCCAAGCCTAGCTGACCCTTAGGTTAGCAAAATGCCCAAATTACCCCCTTTCTTTAACGCACAAAAACATCATCTTCTTCCTTATTTTAGTCTGGTACAGTTTTTAAAAGTCAGAGGTGGCAAAGGTGACGGCGTCTTCTCCTCAATCCAAACTATTCCGATCTGCTATTTGGATCGACCTAGATACACCTTTTTCGTCAGAGACTGTAGCAGATTAGAATAAGGAAGAAGATGATACACCTATATAATTTAAAATTTTAAATATTTACATTTTTCTATGTTTACGCGATGTGAAACGGGATTTATTAGAACAAACTATTCGAAATGCTATTTGGATAAATAAAATAATTTAGGCGACAATATAAAATCGATAGTTCCAAAGATAGATATGAGAAAAATGCGATGTCGACTGTATCGATGTCGACTAATTAAAATCGATGCAGTCATTTTAAGAGTTGTCGCCGACTACAAGTCGCCATCGATTATATAAAAATAAAAAATAATAATAATAAATAAAAATTATGTAATTTTAATTTTTAAGTCGATGACACTCAAGATTCGGTCGAGAGTAAATCATCGATTACATAAAAAAAAAAAAAAAAAAAAAATTAAATTAAAATTTTTTAATTTAATTTTTTTTTTAATGTAATCGATGACGACTACTCAAAATCGATAACATTCTATCTTGTAAATCATCGATTACATAAAAAAAAAAAAAAAAAAAAATTTAAAAATTTAATTTAATTTAATTTTTTTTATTTTTTTATGTAATCGATGATTTCGATAAATAATAGTAAATCATCGACTGATGCAGAATAATCGATTACATAAAAAAATTTAAATTTAATTTAATTTAATTTTTTCATATCTTTTTAGAATTGTCGACTTTATATTATAGTCTTCAAATCTGACGGCATAGATCTCGTTTCACATCGCGTAAATATAGAAAAATGTAAATATTTTAAATTTTAAATTATATAGGTGTATCCTCTTCTTCCTTATTCTAATCTGCTATAGTCTCTAATGAAAAAGGTGTATCTAGATCGATCCAAATAGCAGATCGGAATAGTTTGGATTGAGGAGAAGACGCAGTCACCTTCGCCACCTCTGACTTTTAAAAACTGTACCAGATTAAAATGAGGAAGAAGATGATGTTTTTGTGCGTTACAGAAAGGGGGTAATTTGGACTTTTTGCTATCCTCAGGGTCGCTTAGGCTTGGAGCTGGTTGGTTTGGGTAAAGGTGAAACTACAGGGCCTCTGACGTGAAAGCTATATCTGACAGGGCCGGTCAGGTAAATTTCCCTTATCTTTAAAGCTGGGCAATCTCCATGTATGTGATAGAATGGGCATGGGTAGATTTCGTACAATTTTAGATTTACAAAATGCTTGACTTGATGGTTCAAGCTTTGAATACTCACGTGAGCATAATGCTTGGGATGGATCCCATAAATGGAGATGATCATATGCCACTTGGATATCTCGTATTAATGAATATGTGCAATATATACAATATTGATGACTCATGTACCACATATGCTGTTTGCTGAACACACCCAAATATCAACTCTTATAATAAAATGGGTTTTTTCTAATAAATTTATGGTAGTTAGGATTAGGTCATGATGATACGATGAGGACCACTTTGAATGCCATAAATAATTAATCATAATTTTTTTTTAAATATGAAAAAAATTAAATTATATAAAGCTGTGTTTGTATATTATCGCTCATTTGTATATAAAGCCGAACAAAGGAGGGAGGACGCCAAGTGAGCTACCACTCAATCGGTTAAACTACCATCATATTAGTAACTCATTGTTAAACATATCACAAAATTATTAAAATCTAAAACTAATTATTAATCGCAATAGAAATTTAAACCAAAGTCTACTAAACTCTTAGAAAAACCAAAAAATATAGAAAAAAAAATTGATAGGTCACTAGATTCCTAAAAGAATGATGTGTACTTGATGATGTCACCAAAGGGCGCCGTAGTGGTAGAACGACTTGTGTTTGCTCCTCAACGTTGTATCCTCGAGCTGTCGCAGCTCTTTTGCCCAAGCGGATGCCTCGTAAGGTGTGTAAATCATGAAATACATGTGGCATGGTGGGGGCGAGGGTATCCAATTAGAGATTAGCTCAAGCGCAAGCTTAGGATACCCTAAGTGTTATAATAATAATAATAACCTTAATGTTGTCCACAAATATATGTAATGCAACCATCTCGAAGGTAGGTCTTCATCCATTGTTATGAATGCAACTCATTGTAACGAGGTTCTAAAAATAGATATTGCGGCTTAACTTCATTTGGTTCCAATCCGCTCTTTAATTCATATATATATATATATATATATATATATATATATATATATATATAGAGAGAGAGAGAGAGAGAGAGAGAGAGAGGGAGGGGTATGTGACTATGCGATTGGGTGTAGAGATATCTCTGCACCTATTGGTATCGGCGTGACACGTAGGGTTTTTTTGTGAAGCGGCATATGTTGCTTTATAATCATTTAATCATGTTTTAATTAGGATTATCTTTCTTTTAAAGAAAAGAGTAGATAATTATTTTTAAATATCTTGCGCCTGACCATCTGGGTATCAGAACCCCACCAACTCAACTCTTTTCTATCCTCTCCCTCTAGAAGCAAAAGTAAAGGTGTCAGTGCTTTGCTACCGGGATGTCAGCATTTCGTTATCAAGGTGTCAGCGCTTCTCTCCCAGGGTGTCAGCACTTCGCTATCGATGTGTCAACGTTTCGCTATTGGAGGCCCACATTTTTGAGTAAAATAATCCTGAAAAAGTAAGTCTTGACATTTTCTTAGAAAAAGGAAAAGGAGAGAAAAGAGAAAGAGACCTCTAAAAAAGTCAAATATCACAAATGAGAGAAAATATAAGTTTTAAAATATTTTAAAAATTTTAACCTTAATTAGTAACGTAGGCTCCTTGCCAATGTCTTTCATAGAGTAATCTAGACAAAGAAATCTCTATGCCCGAGCGCATTCTCCCTCAGTCATATATATATATATATATATATATATAGAGAGAGAGAGAGAGAGAGAGAGAGGGGTGCCAAGACAATCCTCTAAGGGTTCACTACATTCCCTCGGATTTTAGGGAACAAAAACGTAGGCTTTTCTTTGCCTCCATTCCATAGGTTAAAAAAATGGGTTTTTCACCCAAAATTTGACATTGAAATTATTTTCTTTTAACCCAAAAATTAACGGTTAAAAAATACTCATTTTATTTTTTATGTTTTGGATGGTCATTAATTGACTCTGAGCACACGCACATAAGGCACCGGAATCTCCCATTGAGTGCCATGTGCCACCAAATTGCCTCAAGTGTGACGTAATGGGCCACACTTGACCGAAATTATGTGTCTCATACAAATGTGGACCAAAATTTCGGTCCAAATTATCAATTATCATTTCGGTGGTCCTACAGCCCCCAAGCCATAGAATTGATGACCCTAAGTCGCTTGTGACAGGATTGTTGAGAAAAAAGGCGCATGCACTAAACACAGAAATAACAGAACAGATAAAATTTTGAAAAATAAATAAAACACTTTTTGTATTTGAGAGGGCAAAAAATTACTATTTATGGTCCGAACCCTCTCTGCTTCTTCAAAATATTTGTTATCCACTCGTTGGATACAGAAAAAGGAGAGATGGAAGCATGAAAATAGTCTTAGAGACCCCTATGAACTACCTATTTCTGTCTCAACTTCTGATCAATATTTTGTAAGAGACCATTTATTCCGACGAAATGCTATTCCAGCCTTAAAATCGGCCGATTGGTCTTATAACGGCCCATCTAAAATTGCAAAGGAGATATCTCTGTGAGTAGTGTGAGAGTTAGTGGTGATAGAGCGGGCAATATAATAACCCAGTTGAACAGAAATAGAAAGGGTGAGATATCACCAAGGAACATAAAAAATATTAAAATGATATGTACTCTTCGGCTAACAGGTACAGTATTAAACGTCGATGGTATTTTGTCTCAAAAGGCAGTTCATAAACTTGATGTTTTGTTGATTTTTGCTTCTAACTTAAGTTAAAATTATCACTCGTCCTAAATTTATGTTTACAGCCCACTAAAAGAACATGTCAAAAATAGGGATATGTCAAGGGAATCATATCATCTATCATCGAGGAGCGTCGGGTGCTCCATCCAAAATCTTGACTCGATTATATCACAATGGTCTACGATCACCTTCGTCTTAAATCTTTTAACAGGATCTCCTTCTTTGTTGAACTTCACTATCTCTTCCACCTGAAGGTTAAAAATATACAACTGTTAATCTAAAGAAAAAAAATTCAGTTGGGAATGAAAGTAAAAAACCTGAAAGACAGACCCTTCATACATAGAAATGCTGACAATCCTCTTCTCAAAGAAGATGAGCATCTAAACTTATCACGGTTTTTCTTTGGCCACATGAATCCAAGGGGAAGACCGAAATCATTTCTTATTATAATTTTACATAAACTAAATCTCATAATATTTTCCGATTAAAAAAAGAAAATATCATAATATTTTCAAGCCATTTAATTCTAAAGTTTAAGAACTTGATATCAGCCACCTTTCGGAAGCGAGACATAACGGTATCGGTGATACTTATTGGACACATAGTGCGAATGTATTGACAAAAAATGAAGAACATACATTTCTGGCTCATTTCACCCTTACTAGGTGGCTCGTCGGGCTGGCTCATTTGCACTTCTAGGTTGAAGCATTTCAAAAGCTTCATTTTTGATTTCATGCAAGTAGGAATATATTAACTACCCCATTATAAGTTTATAACACTTCTGCACCTTTATTGTGGATTGTAGCCCATGGACACTTTCATTAAATTTTTATATCGTTACCAAGTGTCATCTATAATGCAGACTATATAGCTTGATTATTTATTTCAATAATTTTTGTGGGAGGTGAGTTTACATATTTTAGTAATACTCACATAAGTAAGCCTTAATTATGGAAAAGCATATCATAACATTATCATATAATCATATGAATGCATACTATTTCATGTCATCCTTTCTAAGTTCTTAACGATTAACAAATAGTCTCTATTGTTTATGTTACATAGGTATTGTCATATGAACTAATTTCAGTGTAATTAATCAAATATGACAAAAACGCATAATAAATTTTGAACAATTATTAAGAGTTCCTGTGGTATGACGAAAAGCTAAAAACCCCACTAGTTGAAGGATTCCCAGACATTCCTTATAGCAAAGATATATTTCCATGCCGTAGCATGTATTTGAGTATCAGCTATTGTGCAGAGTATTCAGAACGGATTCTGTTCATTTGGATGTGTAATATAGTTTCAAAATATATAATTTAAACATTATCCAAACTACCACCTCCTTAGGTTTCTCAATGAGCTGGGGCAAGGCCTGGACCAAAATGAAAAAATTGGCCACTCTGACATGCCGGGCGTCAAGTTAAAATGATCCCCAAAAGTTAGTTGGGCCTTATTTTCCAGTTCAAATGGGCCCATTGGACATAGACATTTAACCCAGCCCATTGACTGCCCTAAATCTCTTAAGCATGATGGAGTTGTATGCTATTTCTTTTTTTCCTAGGAACACCCCAATATGAAACTAGTCTGAATCTATTACAGGGGAAATGGTAGGAACAACCTTGTCCCTGAAAACAGAAGATCCTTTCCTGAACATGGCTGGTAGAGTGTTGTAATTGATACCAAATTGTTGGAAAAGAAGTTCATTTTTCTCTTTTGTTTGGGTCCCCTGCATAATTCAAGGCACAACAAAGGTAAAAGATCTATAGCATAAAAATAGTAAATCCATCTTTCCAAAAACAAGAAGATGCAGATAGGAAACGAAATTACCATATAGTAGAAACCATCGTACCAATGATAGATTCATATGATGTAAGTAATGGGCTTAATCAGAAACTAACAGCAGAATTCATGTGTATATGATATACCCGTTGCAAAGCTGCTATAGTGTATTTCAGTTAATAATTTTCCAACTAATAGAATATTTCACATCAATGCATGATATTCTATATAGAGAGACGATCCGTGATGCAACCCAACTCCGAGAAAGAATTCACTTGTCTCTCCGCATGTCGTGTTCAACGGGAACTCTTATTGTAAACTCATTTGATGGCATTTTTGTCAATTTCATGAAAACCAAAGTATTTTCTTTTAGAAATTATTCTGATATGTCAAATAATGTAATAGTTTGCATGATATTTACGTAAATGCCATCACATGAATTTGCAAAAATATCCCCAGTTATCACCTAAAGATGAAGGAAGATTACTAATGCAAACCGCAGTGCTTGCGTTTTCGATTGAAGAAGAAAATAAAGAAATTTAAAAATACTCAAATAAAGTAGAATAAAGGAAAATAGACTAACCTCTATTCTCTTTAATTAAAGGGTTTGCTTTACATCAAAACTACCATACTTAATATAAAATAACCCTCTTACAGATCCACTCTGTTAGGTTTCCTGGTTAATAAACTTTTTTATCAGTGCTATTGCTGTTCTAAGAGAATCAATAAGTATTAAAGAGATTTGACTGTCGACATTTAAAATCTCAGCCCTGGTAATTCTGTCTTTACTTCTCCTATATCTTAAGCATATAATCTAAAAAAAAAAATCAAATCAACAAGAGCAAATTGGTGATATAGGACCAAAACACTACACCCTAATTTGAATGGATGAAATTAAAGGATGGGATTTTGAACAATAAATCATACAAATAATAGGCTAAATTTTATAAAGATTTAAATAATTCCATTCCGATGATTAGGCATAAATTCAGTTAAGTGTCTCAAAACCGCTATGCGATCCCTTCCAAAGTTAGAACAAGGATCCTAAATGATGGATCTTGCTTCCAACTAGTCTAGGGCATTGAACTAGGTCCAATGACGGTTAGGATTAAAACAATTTCTAGCTTTAATTTTCAGCAAGAAAATCCATTAAAACTTGCAATCTAATGGTCCTTATGGCTGGAGATCGCCATAGGATTGATAAACAATAAAATAACAACAAAAAGGTT
Organism: Chloranthus sessilifolius; assembly: GCA_021018995.1. NCBI lineage: Eukaryota > Viridiplantae > Streptophyta > Magnoliopsida > Chloranthales > Chloranthaceae > Chloranthus > Chloranthus sessilifolius. The sequence continues at coordinate 129,066,290 of CM037593.1, read as the reverse complement.
GCAGTAAAAATTCAGATCTTATAACATAATGCTGAAATTCAGTAATATAATTATTCTAGAGTTGAAAACGAGCCATGGTTGACCGATTTGAACTCTAAAACCTAAAAATAGAAGAAAGAAGCCAAGATAAATGTAATAACCCGAAAAATCACGCAAAACTATGACCTCGGGATCCGTGCCCGATTGGTCACAAGTTTGACCAATTAGAAGATCAAGAGTTAGTATAGGATGTAATGAACGGACGAGATGTGATAGTTTGAATTATTGCGTGGTGTGTGTTGTAAATAGGAGGTCGCATACACCTACCGCGGTGTATGTGCTCAACACACAAGTGAGGAAGGGGATAAAAAGAGTTAATAACCCTAAAATCAAGAGTTTTGTTGTTGAAGGAGAGTAAAGAAGAGAGAGAGAGAGTAAAAGGAGTGATTAATGCAAGGAGCAAAGGCTAGTTGAGGAAGGAAGGATCCAAGTATTAAAGAGGTCGATTCAACGCAAGGGATCCGCTGAAAAGCTAAAGCTGGAACCCTAGCCTTCCAACCCTAGATTTGAAATCAATTTGAGATTGATTCAAGGTAAAATTTTGTAAATCAAATGCATAGATTATAGAGGCTAAATGGTAGTTGAAAATAGTTTAAATCTTAGGATAATGGCTTAGAAAAATAGAAGAAAAAGTGTGGAAGAAGATTAGGAAGAATAGCTCGAAAAGGGGCTGAATCTGACAATTTCGATTAATCGAAACTAGGTTTCGATTAATCGAAATTAACGAAGTTAGTCGAGAGGACCCGATTTCGATTAATTGAACTTAATTTCGATTAATCGACTTTGGATTTCGATTAATCGATTTGGGGATCGATTAATCGACTGAGAACCTCCAGTGGACCCCAGGGGTTGGAGGAAATGACTTAAGGAAAAATCGACTAATCGAAATGGGATTTCGATTAATCGATTTTAGTTTTCGATGTCGATGCGAATCGATTAATCAACTTGAAACTTCATTTATTGACTGTGAGTCTACCTTGCGAAAAGAAGAATTTCGAATAATCGAAATTGGATTCGATTAATCGAATGAAAACTTCGGCTTTCGAGCGGTGAAATTACTTTGCGAAAGAAGAATTTCGATTATTCAAATTGGATTCGATTCGAATGAATGAAAAACTCATTTCGAATCGAGAATGGGTATGCGAAAGGAGAATTTTATTAATCGAAATTGCTTCGATTAATCGATATTGACCTTCGATTAATCGATTTTGGAAATCGATTAATCGAATCAGATTCGATTAATCGATTTTGGAGTTCGATTAATCGACTGACATAAATTATGTTGACTTTTGGATTTGACTTTAAGATTCTTGGGGGATCTTATACCTTCTTTATTGCATCCTTTGTGATGTGTTTCACCTGTTATGTGGTACCATAGGTGGTACGTGTGGACTAGTGCACAAGGAGCCACGTGGGACCTTGATGCATTGATCAAATGAAGACTTGAGGTAGGGAACACCTTGAACATGTACCTTATTTTACAAGAGCATGTATGTAGTGATATAGAGTTCAATTCAAATATTTTACTGCTTAAAGAATTGTGAAAAGTGTGTGTGTGTGACATTCATAAGAGTAAACTAATGAGCCATCCCCAGGGGATGGAGAAGTAAAGAGATAAAAGCATCAGGTGTGATGCAAGTAAATGGATGCATCCCAGGGATGTATCCAAGGATTGAATCATGTTTGATGGGGCCTAATTGATATAAGATAGCACAATTACACGGTGAATAACTATATGTAAGGCACCGATATTTTTGTTATTTGAGGTTTGATAGGGTACCCCACCGACGTGGCGGGATATCCACGACTGACACGGCAGGATATCCGTGGACGTGCGGCTTAAGTAGGCGGTCGCGGAGGCTTATCCAGGTACATAGTAAGCACACCCGGGGTGTTGATTGAGACAAGTGAAACCCGCCACCAATCCCGGGGAAAGGGCTTGGGTACTATTGTATTCCTGTGGAATACGGTTAAAAGCTGTCTATATAGATGGCGATGATGGGTATCTCATGGGCTCGATGCTATATTGCTCGGGGATTACTTAAGTTGAAAGTTTAAGTTTTGCTTTAGGCCTTTTCAGCATCATTCATGAGTAAATGAAAATGTAAGTAATCAACAGTAAAACGAAATGCTTTTTAATCTGTTTCATTAACAACGGCATAGACACATCATGCATAGCATATCATGGAATACATGTGAGTCATAATTTATATGTTCAAACCGTGTTTGTTCCTATTGAGCTAGGATGTAGCTCACCTATAGACTATCGTCGGAGTCCACTACTAGCTAGCAGCGGCGGCTTCAGGAGACGCCGATCCGACGAAGGACCTACATGGCCGTGACTGAGTTGGAGCCACCTCCAGGAGGACTTCTTAGAGGACTCTGTGCCACTTTGAGAGATTCTTGGAGAGGTTTTTGTACGGCTTGGTATGTCAAGCCTTGATTGTTGTTTAAAACCATGTACATAAGGAGTTGGGATTTTTCTTTTGGGACGAACCATCCGTGATGATTTCTATCATCGATGGTTCGGATCTTCTCCATTCATGCGAGGCATGAGGTAGAAGCATCTTTGGGAAGTTAATTAATATAGATTTAAATTCCAAACTCGCTTATTATACTTTTCGATGCTTGATATACCGGTGTTATTAGCTAAAGGGCACGGTCAAGATGATCGTCTTGATGGCACGGGTTTGAAGTCTTAGAAATCTGGTAACATCACGATTAGTATCAAAGCTATTTTCTTTTAGCAATTCTGACAAGGGTTCTTTCGTCAGAACATAGGGGCTTCTGCTAACGAAACTTTAGTTTCAAATGCAGCCGCAAATGTCGTCTAGAGGAAGAGGCCGACCAAGGGGAGGCAATCAGAGGAGTCTACGTAGTGGAGATGGTTACATCTCCCCTACTAATAGAGTACCTTTATGAGGTGCTGAGGCCCCAGGGAGCAGTAGTAGTAGACAGCATAATGAAGAGGATCGAGATCATCAAGATCAAGATTTGAGAGAACAAGAAAGATTGAGAGAAAGACAAGAAGACAGAGAAGAGCGACAAAGGATGATGCACACTATGGAGACTATGGCAGCTGCCATGGCACAACAGGCCGCATCCTTTGCAGCTCATGCATCAAGAGAACAGCAGCCACCTACACCACCTGTAGGACCTGCGTTGCCTGTGCCCTCATCTTTTACAGAGTTTAGGAGGATGAGACCTCCTTCATTTTCTCAAGTGCATACAATGGCCACGAGAACTGCGGTTGATGGAGATGGAGGTCTTTAGCGTGCTAACTTGCACGGAAGATGAGAGGGTAAGATGGGCAGCTTCCAGGTTGGATGGGGAGGCTGGGCCTTGGTGGAAGTCCGTGATACGGACTCGGGCGCAGGAGACCCCAGAGTTGCCTTGGACTTGGGAGGAGTTTGTTGAGGAGTTCAACAAACAATATTTTCCTAAGTGGTGAGGAACCACTTGAGATACAATTTTTTGCAGTTAGTACAAGGAGAATGAGCGGTGAGAGAATATGGGGTAGAGTTTCTCGACTTGCCCGTTTGCTCGGATTACGTAAGTGATGAAGTCCAAGAGGTTTGAGGTTTGAAGCCCGAGGTTAGAGGCGTAGCTCCATTTCAACTAAGGACCTATGAAGAGGTCATGAGTAAAGCACTGGTAGTTGAAGAGGAGAATACAAATAGATATCAACAGAGAGAGCAGCAGAGAGGAGGAAATGAACAAGGAAGATCGGGGCACTATGAACCGGTGAACAAAAAGCCGAGGTTCATGGGCCAGAATCAGAGACCACAGTTTCAAGGGGGTTTCGGAAGACCGCCAACAAGCAACAACAACACCAACAGAGGTTTCCATTACTTGCGTCGGGGAGACCTATTCGCTATGAGAGCCCTGCCATGTCTACTGGCGCCACCATCACTCAGGGTTCTCGTCGTTTCTTCACTTTCTCGGAGACTTGCGCAAAGTGTGGCAAGCCTCATAGGACGGTGGACTGTAGATCGGGAACTAGGGGTTGTTTCCGATGTGGCAAGGTGGGCCACTTGATCAAGGATTGCCCCGAGACGGATAAGAGAAAGACGGTTTCAGTTGCAGCACCACGACCAATTCAAGCAAGGAAGCCGATCGTCCAGGGGAGAGCCTATGTAGTCACTGCTCAGGAAGCAGGGAACGTGCATGACGTCATCCAAGGTATGACCCTTTTTAAAATTAAAGGAAATTTCCATTTCGTTAAGATTTTAGATAGAGAGGATCATGCATTAGGAATTATATAGATTCTCTTCTCAATACAAAAAGCTGTATGTAAATTAAGAGTGTAAATTGATGTGTAAATTATTGTATGTATGCATGTATACTATAGGTACTCTAAATATATATGAAAAAGGATGCTTCGGTGGATATGACGCTCGAGTGTTGATAGACCCCGGGTCTACCCACTCATTCGTTACTCCACGTTTCGCTAAGAAGATGAAGATCGTTCCAGAGACGTTGGATTTCGTCCTATCTGTGTCTATTCCGACTGGAGAGTTAGTAGACACGGAGTTAGCTTGCAAATTCATCATTGTAGAAGTTCGAGACCTAGAAGTGCATGAATTAGAAGCAAAGTTGATACTGTTAGACATGCAAGGGTTTGATGTGATCCTTGGCATGGACTGGTTGGCGCAGCATTGTGCAACCATCGATTGCAAGAACAAGGTAGTTATTTTCAGACCCAACACAAGAAGATCATTTCGGTTTCAAGGAGTGAGGTCATCTATCTACACTTGATCTCGTGATGAAGGGCCGAAACCGATTAGAAAGGGTCGATGGATACTTAGCTTTCTTAAAGGAGGACAAGGAAGAAAAGAACGTCATTTTCGAGATAGCGGTTGTGCGAGACTTGACGTGTTTCAGGAAGAATTGCTGGATTACCTCGAAGAGAAGTAGAATTCGCCACTGACTTAGCACCAGGAACGGAGCCTATTTCAAAAGCACCTTATAGAATGGCTCCCGCTGAGTTAAAGGAGTTGAAGGAACAACTACAAGAGCTTATGGACAAGGGGTTTGTTAGACCGAGTGTGTCTCCATGGGGAGCACCGGTCTTGTTTGTCAGAAGAAGGATGGGTCAATGCGGCTATGCATTGACTATCGACAATTGAACAAACTCCTTGTGAAGAACCGCTACCCTTTGCCTAGAATTGACGATCTATTTGACCAAGCTGCAGGAAGCAAGATATTTTTCCAAGATCGACACGAGATCCGGGTATCATCGATTGAGTCAAAGTCGAGGACATTCGGAAGACAGCCTGGACACGGTATGGACACTATGAATTCCTAGTGATGCCGTTTGGATTGATTTAATGCTCGTCGTTTATGGATCTGATGAACCGAGTGTTTAAACACACTTGGACTCTGCGTCGTAGTGTTTGTCGGCGATATTTTAATATACTCCAAATCCAAGACTAACACGTAGAACATTTGAGGATTGCTCTACAGACGCTACGTGAACACCAATTATACGCCAAACTCAGCAAGTGTGAGTTTTGGTTGGAAGAGGTTAGCTTTTTGGGACATGTCGTCTCAAAGCATGGTGTCACTGTAGATCCAGCAAAGATAGAAGCAGTAGTCAAATGGGAGCAGCCAAAGACAGTGACCGATGTCCGAAGTTTTCTGGGCTTAGCAGGCTATTATCGATGTTTAAATGAGGGTTTTCAAAGATATCGGGACCTCTCACAAAGCTGACACGAAAAGATTCAAGGTTTGAGTGGAGTGAGGCATGCGAGAAGAGTTTTCAAGAACTCAAAACGAGACTCACTTCGGCTCCAGTATTAGCGATTCCTTCAGGCAGTGGAGGATACGCCGTGTACAGCGACGCGTCATACAATGGCCTTGGTTGTGTGCTCAACCAAAACAAGAAGGTGATAGCTTACGGATCAAGACAGTTGAAAGAACACGAGAAAAATTACCCGACTCATGACTTGAAACTGGCAACAGTCATTTTTGCACTGAAAATTTGGAGACATTACTTGTATGGTGAGACCTTCGAAATTTTCACCGATCATAAGAGCCTCCGATACCTCTTTACGCAGAAAGAGCTCAACATGAGACAGCGCAGATGGATGGAATTCCTCAAGGATTACGATTGCTCCATACAATACCATCCTGGCAAGGCGAATGTAGTAGCCGATGCATTGAGTCGGAAAGGTTCAGCTCAATTAGCTTCTTTGATTTTGGGTATGCACCGATGGAAATTATTGGAAGACCTGGCAATCTATGATGCGAACATTGAGTCCAAGGACACTGGATCCTTTTTGGCTAACATATCAGTAAAGCCAGTGATATTTGAGCATATCCACGATCTACAGATGAAAGATCCGACGTTAACAAAGATTTATCAAGACGTGAGTGAAGGCATCAGGTCGGACTTCTCAGTAAAAGAAGATGGTTCTCTAGTGTACAAGGGCCGTCTATGCATTCCGGACAATGCCGATCTAAGACGAACGATTCTTGATGAGGCCCATAAGTCAAATTATGCTATCCACCCTGGTAGCACCAAAATGTACCAAGATTTGAAAAAGAACTACTGGTGGAGAGGACTGAAACAAGACGTGGCCGAGTATGTGTCACGATGTTTGACTTGTCAGCAGGTGAAGGTTGATCATAGACATCCTGCTGGACTATTGCAACCTTTACCAATACCAGAATGGAAGTGGGAATCGATCTCAGTGGATTTCATTGTTGGATTACCCCGTCTTAAGAGACACAATGCCATTTTGGGTCGTCGAGACCGATTGACCAAATCAGGCACTTTTGCATACAATACTACATACAATGCAGGAAGCGGACTTATACATGAAGGAGATTGTAAGATTACATGGTATTCCAAGCAGTATAGTTTCAGATCGTGATCCGCTATATACGTCTAAGTTTTGGAAGAAATTTCAAGAAGGAATGGGAACACGGCTAGACTTTCGTTCAGCTTTCCATCCTCAAACTGATGGGCAGACAGAGCGAGTGAACCAAGTAATAGAAGACATGCTCAGAGCGTGCATGCTTGATATGCAAGGATACTGGGATGAGTATCTCCCGATGCTCGAGTTCGCATATAATAACAGTTTTCAAACGAGCATTGGCATGGCACCGTATGAAGCTCTGTATGGACGACGATGCAAGTCACCCCTCAATTGGGAGGAAACAGGTGAGAAATTTGTATTAGGACCAAAGCTACTTGAAGATAACGCTACCGTCGTTCGAATTATCAGAGAAAGGTTGAAGACAGCACAGAGTAGACAGAAAAGTTACGCCGATATGAAGCGGACTAGTGTTGACTACAAAGTGGGCGAGCACGTGTTTGTAAAGGTGTCACCTATGAAAGGTGTAATGAGATTTGGCAAGAGAGGGAAGTTAAGTCCACGTTATGTTGGACCGTTCGAAATTTTGGGACGAGTAGGTGAAGTTGCATATCGCATTGGTTTACCACCGCTGTTTGATCGAGTACATAATGTTTTCCACATATCGATGCTCAGGAAGTACGTGAACGATCCGTCTCATGTATTAGGAAAGCAACCTATAGAGATGTGTGAGGATATGAGCATGATAGAGGAACCAGTGGAAATCTTGGATCGAAAGAAACAAGTACTACGCACTAAAGTGATTCCCTTAGTGCTTGTTCGGTGGAATAATCATCCAAAAGAAGAGGCTACTTGGGAACGAGAGGCCGATGTGAAAGAACAATATCCAGCCTTGTTTCCAACGACGTGAGAATTCAATGTAAACCACAAACATATTTGTGAAATCTCCACTATGCTTGTGATTCAATGGAAATTTTGATCCAATCTGTCATAAATTGTCAAAAATAGTAAAAGAAAGAAAGAGATTGAAGTTCTGTAGAAATTGGGCAAAACCGATTAATCGAATTTCAAATCGATTAATCGATTTGGAATTTCGATTAATCGATTTTGTTCGATTAGTCGACTGGCATGTGTCAGTGACTGGGAATGAGAATGAGAGTTAGAATATGCATAGAAGACAAAATTTCGATTGATCGAATTGGAATCTCGATTAATCGATTTGGGATCGACTAATCGATTTTGAAATTTCGATTAATCGATTTACAAAAAGGACTTGGAAGAAACTAGAGGTAGATAGACGATTTCGATTAATCGACTGGCTCGCGCCAGTGAGCTCAAAATTTTAAAATTTTAAATAGATACGATTTCGATTAATCGAAATGGGTTCGATTAATCGAATTTGACTTTCGATTAATCGATTTGGGAAATCGATTAATCGATTTTACGCGGCTTAACCTAGTTTTGAATCTCGATTAATCGATTCTAAATTTCGATTAATCGAGCCGCGGGCTATATATATAAGATTGGGGATTTTGTTCCCCATTCGAAAAAAATTTCTTGCTTTGGGGTTTTGGCGCTTCACCTTCTTCCTCTTCTCCGACAAGCCGGTGCCCTAGGGTTTGGATTTTCCGGCGATTCACACCCATTTTCACATCGACACCTAAGGTAAACCTTAGATTTGTGTTTTTCCCTTCAAATTGACCTAGAAAACCCTAGATTTTCTCAAAATGCCGCCCAAAACCCGTTTATCCTCGAAGAAGGCAACTTCTAAGTTGCCGGTTAGGCGTAAGAACGCCGCACCACCACCACCTACCCCATCGCCGGTGAGGACTCCATCACCGTCGGAATCGGAGACCACCTCCGGTTCGACGAGCGCGTCTATGCGCGAGTCTTCCCGCGAATCCACGCCCATACCACCACCACCCACCAATATGGTGCAGCCAAATGAATGGTAGGCAGCCAAGACCTTTGAGGTCGAATATATTATCGACCCTACCCTTTTTACCGATCCCGATGTGCCGGGCGAGACCCAATGGGCTCGAAACTACCTAAATAACGCCGGCCTCGGCAACCTACTCAAACCAATCCGGGGTTCCTACTACCCTAGGTTGGTTAGGTTATTCTACCAAGGGCTAACCGATGGCCCTACCGATGACTGCATCTTGACCACGATCGAGGGTCGTTTATACACGATCACTAGTCGTCACATACATGAGGTGCTCGAGTGCTACCTCGAGTTCACCCCCGAGACTACCCTATTTCCACCTTTTGAGGAGGAACCCCGTTTTGAAGAGGTCATGACCCACATGACCAACGGCAAGAAGGGGTCGGGCTCCTCCATCAAGAGGGTTGACCTTCCACCGTATATGTGGATGCTTGACTCCGTAGTCAAGTGTAATTTGTACCCAATGCGCCACGACACAGAGCGCGTGGAGAAAGTGCAGCAGGCACTTTACTCGGCCTTCTGTGGCCGGTGGTTCGATGCCACCATGCTCATCCTTGAGGGGATGAGGTACATTAAGGGCAAGCTGATAAAGGGCAACCTAAGGCCCAAGGAGAAGATGCCCTACGCTCGCCTAGTGTCGAGCATGTTGGAGTGCTACTCCAACGATCCGTCCTACACCGTCTCTCCGCATGAAGAGAGGGCTACGGACTGCGTGAAGACATTCTCTAGGTCTTCATGGGCCCGTAGTTATAATTTGCTAAAGCGGACCCTCTGGCTCGGGTTAGCTCCGCCCTGCCAAAGAAGCGATGGCAGACGATAGCACCACCCCCACCACCTCGGCGAGACCCACCGTGGGTGGGCACCTGCCGCAGAGCCATCGATGAGCGGGCCACCTCTCCACAGCCTCACCAGAGCACTGCACACTCGCGCCCTACACCCACCTCATCCTGGCCGTGGCCCATCCATCCGGTCCTACCATCGAGGACGTGTTGGCTCGTATGGAAGCCAACAACAAGCGGATGAATCGAAGGATGGACTTCTTGATGTTCCACACCCTCCGCTACATTTACCCGACGGACTATCACCGCTACCTCGCCCAGGAGAAGGAGTGGACCGCTGGACGCACCGCCTTCCACAGAGGACCCGTCTTCCCTCCCACCACTACAGACGCGGTTCCCTCCACATCCACATCCGCTCAGCCGACAGAGACGCTTCCACCGCAGCGAGCAGCTCGGCAGAACACACACCAGTAGCACCGTCGGCTGGCGGACGGATTTGAGTCTTATATGTATTCAGTATTTTGACTTATACCTGTAGATTTTATTGTACGCCAACTTATTGGCATTGTAACCAAATATTGAATCCTTAATACAAATCAAACTTTTGTGTAATTGTTCATTTTGTTAAAATTACTTCCATACTTGTCTGTGTGAGTGTGTGAATACTTAATTGCCTCTGGGTCTACTCGACCACCTCACCTGGAGTGTGAAAAAAGGGGGGGGGAAACAGATAAAGAGACCCAGACAGACATGCCTTGGGTTATTTTCGAGGACGAAAATTCCCAAGGTGGGGAGGATGTAATAACCCGAAAAATCACGCAAAACTATGACCTCGGGATCCGTGCCCGATTGGTCACAAGTTTGACCAATTAGAAGATCAAGAGTTAGTATAGGATGTAATGAACGGACGAGATGTGATAGTTTGAATTATTGCGTGGTGTGTGTTGTAAATAGGAGGTCGCATACACCTACCGCGGTGTATGTGCTCAACACACAAGTGAGGAAGGGGATAAAAAGAGTTAATAACCCTAAAATCAAGAGTTTTGTTGTTGAAGGAGAGTAAAGAAGAGAGAGAGAGAGAGTAAAAGGAGTGATTAATGCAAGGAGCAAAGGCTAGTTGAGGAAGGAAGGATCCAAGTATTAAAGAGGTCGATTCAACGCAAGGGATCCATTTGAAAAGCTAAAGTCGAACCCTAGCCTTCAACCTAGATTTGAAATCAATTTGAGATTGATTCAAGGTAAAATTTTGTAAATCAAATGCATAGATTATAGAGGCTAAATGGTAGTTGAAAATAGTTTAAATCTTAGGATAATGGCTTAGAAAATAGAAGAAAAGTGTGGAAGAAGATTAGGAAGAATAGCTGAAGAAATTTGAATCGACAATTTAATTAATCGAAACTAGGTTTGATTAATCGAATCCGAAGATGAAAAGTCAGAGGACCCCGATTTCGATTAATTGAACTTAATTTCGATTAATCGACTTTGGATTTCGATTAATCGATTTGGGGATCGATTAATCGACTGAGAACCTCCAGTGGACCCCTGTGAGGTTGGAGGAAATGACTTAAGGAAAATCGACTAATCGAAATGGGATTTGATTAATCGATTTAACTTCGATGTCGATCCGGAATCGATTAATCAACTTGTGAAACTTCATCGTTCGAATGTGAGTCTACCTTGCGAAAAGAAGAATTTGAATAATCGAAATTGGATTCGATTAATCGAATGAAAACTCATTCGTCAATAAAGGAAATTACTTTGCGAAGAAGAATTTCGATTATTCAAATTGGATTCATTAATCGAATGAAAAACTCATTATCGCTCAAACCGAGAATGGATCGAAAGGAGAATTTCGATTAATCGAAATTGCTTCGATTAATCGATATTGACCTTCGATTAATCGATTTTGGAAATCGATTAATCGAATCAGATTCGATTAATCGATTTTGGAGTTCGATTAATCGACTGACATAAATTATGTTGACTTTTGGATTTGACTTTAAGATTCTTGGGGGATCTTATACCTTCTTTATTGCATCCTTTGTGATGTGTTTCACCTGTTATGTGGTACCATAGGTGAATGCGTGTGGACTAGTGCACAAGGAGCCACGTGGGACCTTGATGCATTGATCAAATGAAGACTTGAGGTAGGGAACACCTTGAACATGTACCTTATTTTACAAGAGCATGTATGTAGTGATATAGAGTTCAATTCAAATATTTTACTGCTTAAAGAATTGTGAAAAGTGTGTGTGTGTGACATTCATAAGAGTAAACTAATGAGTCATCCCCAGGGGATGGAGAAGTAAAGAGATAAAAGCATCAGGTGTGATGCAAGTAAATGGATGCATCCCAGGGATGTATCCAAGGATTGAATCATGTTTGATGGGGCTTAATTGATATAAGATAGCACAATTACACGGTGAATAACTATATGTAAGGCACCGATATTTTTGTTATTTGAGGTTTGATAGGGTACCCCACCGACGTGGCGGGATATCCACGACACGGGGATATATCCGTGGCCGTCTGGTAAAACCGTAGGCCGGTCAGGCTTATCCGTACATAGTAAGCACACCCCAGGGGTGTTGATTGAGACAAGTGGAACCCCGCCACCAATCCCCAGGGGAAAGGGGCTTGGGTACTAATTGTATTCGGGGAATACGGTTAAAACTGTCTATATAGATGACGATGATGGGTATCTCATCGGGGCTCGATGCTATATTGCTCGGGGATTACTTAAGTTGAAAGTTTAAGTTTTGCTTTAGGCCTTTTCAGCATCATTCATGAGTAAATGAAAATGTAAGTAATCAACAGTAAAACGAAATGCTTTTTAATCTGTTTCATTAACAACGGCATAGACACATCATGCATAGCATATCATGGAATACATGTGAGTCATAATTTATATGTTCAAACTGTGTTTGTTCCCTATTGAGCTAGGATGTAGCTCACCCTATAGACTATACGTCGCAGGTCCACTACTAGCAGCTGCCGCGGCTTCAGGAGACGCTGATCCCGACGAGTCGGACCTCGCGGCCGGTGACGAGTTGGAGCCACCTCCAGAGGACTTCTTCTAGAGGACTCTGTTGTGCCACTTTGAGAGATTCTTGGAGAGGTTTTTGTACGGCTTGGTATGTCAAGCCTTGATTGTTGTTTAAAACCATGTACATAAGGAGTTGGGATTTTTCTTTTGGGACGAACCATCCGTGATGATTTCTATCATCGATGGTTCGGATCGGTTCTCCATTCATGCAGAGGCATGAGGGTAGAACTGTCTTTTGGGAAGTTAATTAATATAGATTTAAATTCCGCAAACTCGTTTATTATACTTTTCGATGCTTGATATACCAGTGTTCCGTGCTTAGCTAAAGGGCACGGTCAAGATGATCGTGCTGATGGCACGGGTTTCGGGGTGCCGAAATCTGGGCTGTCACAATAAAAATGTGAATTTATTTTACAGCAATAGAATTTAAATAAATAACTCACCTTGCACTATGAACAAGAAAACTAAACAAAATATCATGTAGATACATTGGCCTCACACCACAACCATCTCGGGAAGAAGAGAATCACTTTTTTCTTTCAATAATGAAAAACATGGCATAATAATATATTTTTTTACATAACGATACCTAAAGAAAACTCTCTCTCTCTCTCATATATATATATAATTTTTCTTTTTTAGGGTTTCTAGAATCTGTGAATCGAACTAACACCCCCCCCCCCCCCCGCCCCCGCCCCCAAGAAAGAATGAAAAATCGAAGCCTAAAACCTTGTGTTAAATCAAGTGTTATTTATTTATTTCAAACCAAATGGTGGTGATACATGCCCAACCCAACCCGACCCTCGCCCCGAAAGCCCAAGCCAGTTCAAAATCCTTTAAACCCCTCTAATCCATTTATATTGTATATAGAAATAACTATCCCTGACCCAATCCAATTTGAAATCTCCTAAACCCTCTAATCCTTTTATATTATATATAAAAATATCAGGTTAACCCAACCCCACCTGAAGGTCGGGTCGGATGCTTCATGCCTAACCTGAACCCAAGGTTCATTTATGTGCTCGACGAAGTTAAAATAGCGAGATAAGTGGATCAAGTATCAAGTCGACCTGACCCATTGATAACTCTAGCCGCATCGTATGTAAAAGCAAACGAATTACTAATGGAGAAGAGAAAAAATTATTTTGGTCCCTTGCATCGCCAATTTTCTAGATCTTTGCTAGTAAATAAAAGATACAATGTCCAAGGCAAAACAAATCACTGTACACTTATCGACATTCATGGGTACCAAATTTAATGAGTACATTAAAGGGAAAGATTTGAGAAGACCTGCAGTGATTAGATTTGTTACTGTTTACTTGTCTATAAAAGGTGTTCATAAACAGAAGCTTAGACTCAAAGCCATGTTTGAATGCAAGGCCAGAAGCCAATATTCAAAAAAGGGGTGGCATGAGGATTCAAGAAATTCTTTTGGCAGATATTAATTTTTAGGAAGTGATAATATTATTGTCTAAAGTTTGCACTCTCCTTCTTTTGGTAGTCATTATTATATTAAAGCTCACACGTAGCACTATACAGTGTGAAAGGAATTGGAATACTTTTAATCACGTAAAATTGAGTTAAAACTTCACGTGCTTATAGTTTACATTTAATGAGTGTAAACTTTTTTTATAGCTTGTGTAAGAATTGTTGAATTTGATGAAGATGCATTCTAAAAGAAGAAATCGTTTCAAGCAATAAAGGTTAATGCGCTAGTGCTTATGAAATACAACATCCATTTAGAAGCTAGGCAACAAAAGAGGCAAGAAAGTGATGGGCCATAAGATGTTATTTGTCTATTGGAGAAAGAAGCAATGTCGAATGGATCAGGGAAAGGGAGGACCCATGCAGAAGATACTTTGTGGATCGACATCTATAAATGTTTTGAAGTAGAAAGGGAGAGTAGTAGAAAAACAAAATGAGGTATCGTATTATGTGTTTCACATAGTGTACATTAATGTATTTCACATGGTATATATATTTATATGATTATATTATATGCTTATATATTTCTTCATAAACATCAAATTATTAAATGTCAATGCTCTATAGAGCCAAAGAAGATGAGTAAGAAAAAGAGGTAACCAACAAAGGTAAAAAGAATCTAACTGAGGAAGTGGACACATCAGATTATGAAGAGGTCAGGAAAAGATAAGTGATGAGGCAGCTAATGATGAAGATGATGATATTGACATTGGGGATGGAGATAAAAAACAAAGATTTGGGATCTCTACCTTTTAAAAAAAAATTTGAGGAGTCTTACAATGTCAAGAAACAAGTGTGTTGTGACCGAGATATACTTGAACAGTTTAACAAATATAGGATTCCAGGTTCCTTTTTATAATACTAGTTAGAACTTCAAATTTGAAAGACACATATAAAATATACACTTACACCGCATGTACACTTGTGGAGCTATACAGTTTCTTTTTGGATGATGGAAAATTGGAAAAGTTTTTGACTTTGTTACTATGGATTTTTTTTACTATACTCTATGAATCTATCCAATGAAATATCCTTTATTTTAATTTATTTGATCTAAAAACTAATTTTCACTGTTTCATATGATGAGATGAATATCTTTGACACTTGATATTTCATATAAATGATCATAAATCTTTACATATTCCATTTTTTAATTTTTATATGTATTCTGTTATTTTATTTATTTACTAAAATAAACTGTATCTTACGATACTCGATCCGTTATGCAATAAAATATACAAAAAATCATTAAATTATTCCCACTTATTTATATATATATATATATATATATATATATATATATATATATATATATATATTTCAAACCATTTTGCCACTCAAAACCAAGGAAAAATTTCCCATCCGCTATCTGAATCTGGTGCATTGATATTTTAAACCTTTGACCAACATCTAGAAGGTGGATAAATACCTACTTAATTTATTTTATTTTTGGACCTGATTGATGTTGGGCAAGTTTCTATGGCACCTGATCCTCATGATGGATTCCATGTGGTGCCCAGCTGATTCGAACACATGGTTCAACCATCCATTCAAACTTATAGTCCCGGACCTACCTACCTCTCTCTCTCTCTCTCTCTCTCTCTCTCTATATATATATATATATATATGTATATATATATATATATATATATATATATATATATATATATACACACACACACACATACACATAGGGAAATGATTATATAACTTGAGTCATGGGACATAAGCCCATGACTCGACCACCTATTGGCTGCATGTCACATCAGGTGACTTAAAAAGTCAACCTGGTGTGACATGCAGCCAATGCTTGCTAGAGGCATGGGATTAAGTAATTTTTGGCAAACCTAAAACTGTGAAGGACATTCATTAGAAATCAACTTTAAAACTAGCTACACCTAGTTGCCCCTATAAGATTTAAAAATTATATATCAATTCCATTTTTGTGAGGTGCCTTTTTTGATTTTTTCTAAGGACAATATTAGATATAAAAAATTGACCGAGAATGTTGCTTGAGGTTGCTTGTTCTGCACAGAAACCATAGTGGTTTCTGCAGTAAATGAGAATAGTGATGGTACATTGGTACGTCTAGAGATCATGCTATAAGATCTTGCCTATTATTACAAGTCAAAAAGGCCAAAGTCTACAGTCTTGTGTTGCAGAGGAGGAGCCTCTTTCAAAGTGGTTCGAACGTCGAAGAGCCTCTTTCCAAGATGCAGAGAAAGAGAGAGACTACTTTCCTTTGGTCTAATAGCCCTCTGTTTTAATCATTTTTTTTCTTCTCTTTTTACCTGTATATTGCATATTTACATTGCTTTTCTCTTACATCTTGGAAAGAATGGGTTTTGTATAAATGATTTCCTTTCTCTATTACTAATACAATTTTTTTCTTATTTCTTTGAAAGAGGTTTGGTTTGATTTCTTCTTGATAGCTTGAATTTTTAGTTTCTACGAATCTAAAGGTTTTGTTTATATCTTCCAAATTAATATGATGAAGAGTCGACAAAACCAATCGGATCACTCAATTCCGAACGTGAAATGGAAAAAGTTGTGGATAACAACTTGGAAAACAAAGTGAGAACTTGGAAGGCGGTTCAAGTGGTAACGATCAACATTCCAACCAGTGCAAGGACAAAGAATACAATAACTTGTATAATTAAAATGAAAATAATTTGTTAAGTCCTTTTTAATCTTAAAATTTTTATCTGGTTTATTGTTAAAGAAAATTGAAAAACAAAAACGAAACAAGAAGAAATGGTCAAATTGTTACATACTTTTTAAATTTTTTTATGAATTAAGTTATAAATAAATAACCAAACAGCAAGAAGTGTAGTTTTAGAAATATTTCAAATAGAATACCTATATTTACTAACTTAATTACTAACTTAAGATTCTTCCCCCTCAACCAAGCTTTTACATGCTTGAATCTGACGATGGAGATATTTGCTCGAATTTTTCATGCATTGAATCCTGAGATAATGGGTCTACAATCGGATGGTCAAATTTTGGTTCTACATGACACATAGATTTCGGTTCCTGAATCACCTTTGGGGTTGCGTGTCATGTGAAACAAAAATCTGGCCATCCAATGGTGGGATCATGTTCTCAAGATCCATCCCGTTTGAAGATTCGGGGGAAAAATGATCTCCATTGTGTCACTATGTTGAAGATTTGGGCAAAGAGTTTTGGGTTGAAAATAAAGGTACTCTTCCATCCCCATTGTGTCACTATGTTGAAAATTTGGGCAAAGACTTTTGGGTTGAAAATAAAGGTACTCTTCCAAATATCTAAATAATCTATATAGCATTGGATAAAGATTTCATTAAGTGAGTTCATGAAGGAAAATCTCCTTTTACTAAAATTCAAATGATCATGAATTTGGAATGACTTGTTTGTCATCTCTTTACTATTGTAGATAGTGATGACAATGGTTGAGCCAAAATTTAGGGCTTAGGGTTGGTGAGTGACTCTGCCAATCCCGAGGCCATTTCAATTTTAAAACCTTGTTTGGATGGTATTGGCAGTTTGGCACATGTTGTGTTTTTCTTACTAACATATATGAGTATTTAAAAAAAGTTCACATATTTTGGGGATTGAGCCTATAGCCCAACTGAAAGTGGACAATATTGAAACCTCTAGGTCACACAGGATAATGGCTCGTGACCAACATTTCACCACCAAATTGATATTTAAATGATCTTACACCATTGAAATTAGACTTCTTCTAGCATCCAGTGAACATCTATGATCAATCTAAACTTTCAAAGAGACAATCTATCATTAGAATAAGTCTCAAGCCTAAGAAACATACCTATAAGTGGATGTGAACAATCCGATTGACAAACTGTAATATCTGCTACTAAAGCTAAAACCAATGGTTGATATTATAGTCCACAGATCGGATGGTTTAAATCTCTCTAAATCACTATTTTTTACTCAATTGCACTTCAATGTATTATCTATCTCTTTGACGGTAGGGATCACCCACATCTTAAATCATTGGGGTATAAGATCATTTAAACACCATTTTGGCCCTGAAATATATAAATAAATAAAAAGTTCTCACATTGTTTCATTTTCTTAGAAAGGATCACTTATATAATAGAAATGTTCAAAAGGTGCATTGTATGACAATATTCATTTTCTAAACCTTGGAATGCAAAGGGTAATGATTGTCCAAATTGACCAACAAATGCCTTTCCCTTTTTAATTTAATGAGGTATTACAATTTTTTTCATTCTTGGGAATTAAACATTTCAATTTGTAATACATGTTTTTGACACTTTTCAAATTACCTCATACAACGCTCATCTCAAATTGATAGCTGTTCTAAAACTTCCAAATTCCTCGTATCACCCTCCACAAGCAAAGATGATGAGTTTAATTCTTAATTGGTTGTTGAACTATTTCCGTCTCCATGCACAAGTTCTCTTACATAGGAGACATGGCATTACGTGCAACGTACGTGCTTCCCACTAGTATATATATATATATATATATATATATATATATATATATATATATATATATATATATATATATATATATATATATATATATATATATAACCGCAGTTAGGTACTCCAAAGGAGTACCTCAAGGTACACTAAGTCCACATTGAGAACGGGGCATGATTTAGACCAACTTTTTAAAAATAATTGTTCAAATCTACCATATGTCTTTTGAAGCTTGAAATCTGGACCATTAAAGTTCAATCAAAATTTGGCTTTCAACATGAAAATTCATTTTTGTTTTTTTTTTTCTTTTTAAATTGATCTACACAAGGTGTCAGTGCTCCACAAGGCACCAAAATAATGTTGAGTACCACATGGAGCATGGTGTACCTAGGAGCGTACTATCACGGGATCACTCTTCTAGCTATGTCAGCCCGAGCGGCACTTAGCGCCCGCTGCACTAAGTCAGCCTACTTCTCCCAAATGAGGCACGCGATGCGGATTCCCAGATACTACGAATGGTGGAAGGCTTGCCCTACTCAAGCTTTACCTCAACCTCTACGTTCGGACTTCGCCCTGCGAAGCAATGCAGCAAGTTAGAGCCGGCAATGACGATTGTTAAGGCAACAGGCAACGATGATCGTTAAAGCAACATGCAACGATGATAGATATAGCTATAGGCAGCGGCGAGTATATACCGAGCCCCCTCTGGGCTAAAACCCGCACCTCGAAGGTGGTTGGAAACCACCAACGCGATGGCCCTAGTACACGACGTAGCTAGGACGACCACACACCAAGCATGGCCCAGATGCACGCACATAAGCCCACGAGGCTAGTGCACATGTAGGGTCGGGGGACCCCAACTCATGTCCCCCTATATAAGGGTAAAATAATAATTCAGGCGAAATGACGGGAGGACCTCAAACCCCTTGATTTGACATACTTTACTATTCACACCGCAACACCCCGCAACGCTAGCCCAGCTGGCCATATCGCGTCCGTGTCGCGCTCATGTCTTCACCCTCTATCTCAACGTGCCGCGACGCCATAGTGGCTCATGCCCAGTACGCACGGTGCCGCCCTCATGGCCTTGACGCACCAGTGATGCTCAAAACATGGAGAGGAAAAATGGCTCTACGGCTGACCCGGATGGCCATGCCGCGTGTCCCCGTCACATCCTCCACTCAAAATCGTCAACGTCCTTGTTGACGCGAAGGCACACATTCTGAAGTTCAGTATTTTATGTCACCTGCCATGGTTCTTCGACAGCTCCCTGCCTTCACCCTATATAGCAAAATTATACATAACCAAAACTGCACACCTCAAAATCTGTACACAGTTGGTGTCTAAGTCTTCCCACAGCCCACACCAACAAGACCGCGGTGAAATCCTTTCTCAGCAGTTAATTAGCCGAAGCGCCCCTATTCTGGCGACGGGCTCCTCATCATCAACTTTTTTCTTTCCTTTTTCCACGACTAACGCGTTCAAGGCGGCTTTCTCTGGACAATCTCGCACCAGATGTAGCCCATTACATAGGAAGCAGCCCTTCTTGCTCGACCTTTCGTCTCTCTTCTTTTCATACCTACTACCTTTGTCCTGACCAAATCGCACATGCCCTGTATCATTTTGCTTCTTCGCCTGCTTGTCGGCATTGTCAGTGGACGCTTGGATTGCCCTCTCTTTCTCATTGCGGTGCTCGATTAGCCACTCCGCAGCAGCCAAATTCTCATCCAGGGTCTTCAACCCTCTATGAGTCAACTTTCGCTGTGCCCATGGCGCCAAGCCATCTATGAAGTAGAAGACTCGATCCTTCTCATTCATTTCGTCAATGTCTAACATCAGGCTCGTAAAAGTCTTAATGTACTCGTGCAACGGTCCTGTATGCTTCAACGCCGACAATGCCTTTCGTGCTGACCATCCGACTTTGGTAGGTAGAAATTGAGCCCGCAGCTCTTTCTTCAGATTGGCCTAAGAATCAACAGCTCCATTCTCCATACGCACCTTTGACATACGGTGCCTCCACCACAACTTGGCATCACCAACCAAGTGTCCCGATGCAATTCTTAGCTTAACTTTAGCATCAAGGTCCCATAGCGATTCAAGGTATTCCTCTACGTCCCATATAAAGTTCTTGAGGTCCTTCACCTCGCGAGAGCCCTTGAACGTCTCTAGCTCAAGGAACTTAAACCGAGGTGTCGGCGTCCCTGCTGGCACCCCAAATGGCATTGCTAGGATGAGCTTTTTCAGCACGCTCATCTCGTCACGTACCTCCTCCAACGTGACCTTTATATCTCGTACCTCTGCTGCCAGTTGCTCTACGGTCTCAGCCACATCGGCATTGATTCTCTCATGCCTATTCAGTCGTTCCCCATGTAATGTCATTACCGATACTACTGACTCGAGCTGATCCGACTAAGCTTCCAAACTATCTAACCGTTCCATTGTTTGTCGTCTTGCATCCTCGCTGGTCCCTTCCATCTCAGCCATCATAGTGGCTCTGATACCAAATGTCATGGGGTCACTCTTCTAGCAGTGTCAGCCCGTGCGGCACTTAACGCCCGCTGCGCTAAGTCACCCTACTTCTCCCAAATGAGGCACGCGATGCAGATTCCCAGATGCTACGAAGGGTGCAAGGCTTGTCCTACTCAAGCGTCATCTCAACCTCTACGTTCGGACTTCGCCCTGCAAAGCAGCGCAGCAGGTTAGAGCCGGCAATGACGATTGTTAAGGCAACATGCAACAATGATCGTTAAGGCAACATGCAACGATGATAGATATAGCGATAGGCAGCGACAAGCATATATCGAGCCCCCTCTGGGCCAAAACCCGTACCTCGAAGGTGGTTGGAAACCACCAACGCGATGACCCTAGTACACGACGTAGCTACGACGACTACGTACCAAGCGTGGCCCGAATGCACGCACATAGGCCCACGAGGCTAGTGCACGTGTAGGGTCGGAGGACCCCAACTCATGTCCCCCTATATAAGGGTAAAATAGTAATTCAGGCGAAATGGCGGAAGGACCTTAAACCCCTTGGTTTGACATACTTTACTATTCACACCACAACACCCCGCAACGCTAGCCCAGCTGGCCATGTCGCGTTCGTGTCGCGCTCATGTCTTCACCCTCTATCTAAACGTGTCGCGATGCCATCATGGTTCATGCCCAGTACGCACGGTGCCGCCCTCATGGCCTTAACGCACCAATGATGCTCAAAACATGGAGAGGAAAAATGACTCTACGGCTGACCCGGATGGCCACGCCGCGAGTCCCCGTCACAGTACTCCTTCAAGACTACGCACCCTTTATCCACACACACACTTCTTCCACTTCCTTACAAATTCCTACTTTTTCTCTCGAGGGCTGTTTGGATAGAACCTAGTAAAATGGAGTAAAGTTATTCAACTTTTACTCCATTTTACCACGTATTTCTAACTTGCTGAAATACGCAGTAATATGCAGAAATCCTATATTTCACCGCACTTATCACCATTTGGATAGCAATTTGATTGTGTGAAAAGTGGAGGAATATTAAAAATAGTGTTTGGATTCAAGTCGGGAAAACACAGTAAAATTAGGGCTGTCAACGGATCGGGCTGGGTCGGGTCAAAGTTTTGGCTGCCCGACAAAAAATTTGCATATGCCCAACCCGCCCCAATGGTGCACCTGAACCGATCCGACCCGATAGTGCCCACAAGCAGGCCCGACCCGGCCAGAGAACTTGACACGACCGGGCGCCCGACCCAAAAAATTGACCCGACATGATAAAAAAACCTTTATTTTATAATTTTTTAACTATAAAATATTGGGTCGGGCCGGGTTGACATGACGTGATAAATACCCAGCCCGACCCAAGCCGACAAAACTATTGGTCGACCAGACCTGAAGGTCGGGTAGGAAGTCTAATGCCCGACCCAACAAGCCAATTTTAGGTACCCGACCCGATAAAATATCAGTCCGGTCGTGTCGAGATCGAGAGAGAGAGAGAGAGATGAACTGGCCACCCAAGTTTTACCATACCACGTTTTACCACGATTCTCGAGGGGGGGTGTCATAATCTATTTTGGAGTTTTGTGGTAAAGAGGGGTAATCCATTTACCACCCTTAGAAAATACCCAAACAACTGAATTTATGGTAAAACATTTTACCATACCATATTTTACCACATCTTCCCTATATCCAAACAGGCCCTCAATATACTCTCATCCTCTTCAACTCTCCCCCTTTTTTCTCCCAACAACTAATCACAAATATCCTTGGATTCCTATATGTTTCTCCTCTCAAATCAATCATATAACTAACAGCTTCCAAATTTCATTTGACTCCTCTATTACTTTGACAGCCAATCGAAGAAATTTGCTTCCTAGTTTTTGCCAACTCTTAAATCCCCAGCCGATTGCAATCCTCCTTTTATCTCTCACCTAGCTAATTATAAACCCAATTAAGATCTCCCAATCCACCTCTTTTGGTGTCACGCATTTGTCACTTTTCTCTTTAACAGGGCATGTGATACTTTAAGTATTATGTGTCCACTACTCCTTTTATGAGCCCTAATGGGCCTTTGACCCTGGCCAAATTAACTGTCACGAGGTCTGTAGCAGCCTTTCTTTCTTCTTTTCTACTTCTTCCAATTTTTATTTTCATTCATTTTCTTCCTTGGCATATTAGTTGCAGCCTCAGTTACTTCACACACACACATATCTATAGGGGTCAGCTTTGGAAGTCCTATTTCTACCATTTTTGTTTAAGGCTAAATTTTGTCACTCGGCAATCCTTCTTGTTCATTCTACCTATTCCTCTCTGTATTTAATGGTCCCTCCTCTTCTCCTACTTCCTTGTGCTCATATGGTAGCTACCTTCCATACAGTGGTTATTTCAGGTCTTTAATATGGATGTCCAAACCATCTCAAATGACACTCCTTAAGTCTCTTTTACTGGGGGATACCCCTAAAACTTCTCATGCATTTTGCAATGCATCATATTGCCGCCGTACAAAAATGCCCCCTTAATTGAAGTGCCACTCATTGCGCACAACCATGGTTATAGAAGTTCACGCATATTTTGGTAAAGTTGCTTTCAAAAAGTACTTCTCAAGGTAAAATATTGGGTGAGATGCACTTTCAACCCAAGGACTTGGCCACCTCTAGCTGAAAAAGGAGAAGCAGCCCTAGGCTGCTTCTCTAAAGAGACACCATTTTCAGCCAGAATTGGCCATGTCTTCGGGCGGAAAATGCTTCTCACCCAATATTTTACCCTGAAAAGTACTTTTTGGAAGCAACTTTGCGAAACAGGGCCTCAATAAACATCCTATATAACACTCTAAGAAATTAGTTTTATATAAATACAGCATCAAAGAGCTGAACAATTTCAAATACTAGTGGAAATAGAAAAGATAAATTGATACAAAGCCTGGGAGCATATGATGGATGCAAAACTTGAATCACGTCCCGGTTTCAACATATAAAACATATAGGTCCTATAAAGAAAAGGCTTATTTGTAAGTAGAAGATACCAGCATTGCAATACTGTTAAAAAATCTTGTGCTTCTTGTTTGCTTTTTCCAGATTTAACCAGCATCCAGAAACAAGTATTATATTGATTGTTGATGTGACCTGCAAGATAAGAAAGAGAAATGGCAGAGTTAAAGTATAGATGATATAAATCTGTCACTAGCATGGAATGCTAACGGTGTTTGCCGGATGTGAAACTATATAATTGAACACCTAGGAAACGGTTGAACCCCGTGAGCCAGTCACTCAAAACTCGAAAGAATTTGTAGCCACTTGGTTTGGCTAGTTAAATATTTACAGTACTCATAATCAATCTGCCTCCATGCCAGATAATCTTGAAGAACTTTGGTTGATGGATAGCATACAACTCGTCCATCAAAGTAAGGTATATACCTCAATTCTTTCTGTGGGAAGAACTCTGTCCACTTCATGACATACGCAGAAGAGAAGAATGATACACAGAGGGATAGTATTTTGCTGCAGGTCATAAAAAATTCAAAGCAAGTTATGTTGAATTACTTAAATTTTGGAATAATTACCAGTATGGTTTTTATGGACATTAAATTCACTTGATGATCACGAGGAAATTGTAGAGCTAACATAAAGATTGAAAAGGAAACCTGGCACGCCTTTGGTAGAACTGGGACGTCTTCTTCCAAACAAAACTGAAAATTAGTAATAGAAACATGAAAGAGACTTCAAATGGCAAAGGACACCAATCAGCTTCAACTATATAGTTCAGATAAGTAAGCAATTTCCATGCTTGCAATATTTACAAAAGGAGAGAATACAAGCAAAGATGAGATGCTATTTAAGTATCAAGTTTAGCTGATAGGATAAAGCAAATCCATGAAGAAAACATAGTACCTGTATTCATCACTGACTCCATATGAGAAAACTATGTCAGGAAACTCCTCCAGCATAGAAATTGCACATGAATTCATCAAATTCAAAGCTTGCTCGTCATTGGGCTACCTACTTTAGCAGGTACCCCTTCTCCTTGATAACTCCTTGCATAGCAAGATTTTATGCATGATTTATCGGCACTGGTAGTTCTACCCTCCTCTCTACTAGCTCCCCTATCAGAGCAAATAGAATCAGCTATGACAATGAGTGAGTAGAGAGGAGGGTAGAACTGCTATACAGGTAAATCATGCATAAAATCTTGCTATGCAAGGAGTTATCAAGGAGAAGGGGTACCTGCTAAAGCAGGTACCGGGATGTTAACAAAGAGGATGGTAACCTGCTAAAGCAGGTGAGCTCTGCTATGGCAGGGGCTACCAAAGAGCAATGCCATACGCAGCCTTAGAAACTAGCAGAGCTAGTAAGTTATTCTCATCTTAGGATACAATATACAATTATATATAGATGCTTGAGCTAGACAACGCCTTATTGACTACCTAGCATGTTCGCCTCACTTCATGTGAGAAAAATCAATCAGAAGCCTTGCTAGAATATCTTTGATCTCATCCCATGTCTGATTTCGGTTCTATAGCAATAAACCATTATCCATCAACAATAAAGATGAAGCCAGATATTATTGATTAAAAAAAATGAAGCCTGGTGCTTGCTTGTAAAAAACCAAGATTTTTGTAATTTCTATGCTAGACAAAAATCTGACCACAACTAGCAGATTTGTCTCGTGTTAAGGGTCTAACCAAAAACACCTAGGCATTAATGGAGCGAAAAGGTAAGCCCTTATTACATGGGGATCATAACACACCACCACTCTTCAACATGCACGCGGTCCACTCTGTTGCGTCTTTCACTTTAAATACCTCATTTGTGGACCCCTAGTTAGCCCTTTCCCCAGGTCACCCCTACCGAGACTTGAACCCAGGACGTGGAGCTGGCCATAATACCATTTTCTAAGGACCTAACCAATACACCAGAAGCACCTACACATTAATGGAGTGAAACGTTAAGCCCTTATAATCATGTGGTCATAACACCACTCTAAATTCAATTTCAGGTTCTTGAATACTAAGCTTCCTTCATCAAAACAAGAATATCATTCTCAACTTTTGTTCAGACCCATCTATGTTGCTTTTGACTCCTTTCATCATCCATTTGACAGAAGAAGAGCACTCCAAACAGCCACACATTTACCACTATGCAACAATCAGCATGATATGCCCCCAGTAGAATGCTCGATGTCATTGTAGTCTTCTCACCCAAAGAGAAGGTCTAACGTTTGATTCAATTTCTCAGCGACAAGAATTTATTGTTTATATCTGAAGCATAACTTTCTCCACTACCTGAGCATTTTGCTTCCATGGATTCAAAAACAGTTCTGAATTTTGATTACCAGTCTTTTTGACACTATCCTTCAGCTGAGAGTATCTGGTTAATATCTTCTCTTCTCTTCTCACCTCCATAGTTGATCCTCCAATATCCGTAAAACCCTCTTGGTTCAGCAGACTCATGTGAGTACTGATATCACTGTTAATTTCAATCCAACTCTTCCCTGGCATTTTCTGTATCCTTCTCTCTCTCATCAACCTTCTAATCTCCATTGCATCATCCCACCTACCAACCGCCTTGTAAATATTAGCAAGAAGAACATAGCTTAAATGGTAGTCAGGTTCCAACTCCATCATTTTCTTTGCCACACGCTCAGCCACAAATGAGTTCGAATAGGCTGTGCATGCACCGAGAAGAGCTGCCCAAAGAGATGAATTGTCTCTAAATGCTGCCTTCTCTATCAATTCTTCTGCTTCTTCCAATATCCCAGCTCGGCCAAGAAGATCAACCATGCAGTTATAATGCTCAAGACCAGCTTTAATCCCATAATCTTCAGTCATAGACATAAAATACCCTCGTCCCTTTTCAACCAAACCCGAATGACTACAAGCAAAAAGTACCCCAATAAAACTAATATAATCAGGTTCAATACCTTCCTCAACCATCAGATCAAACAATCCGAGTGCATCCTTGCCTCTACCATTCTGAGCAAACCCGCATATCATAGAATTCCAAGTTATCAAATTTCTTATGTGAATCGTAGAAAAAACTATGTAGGCATAATCTATACAACCACATTTTGCATAAAGGTCGACAAGAGCAGATTCTACTATCACATCTCTCCAACCACCCATCCTCATATACTGGCAATGGACCTCCTTTCCCTGTCTCACAGCTGCTAAACCCGCACAGGCCCGAAGAACAGTCCCAAAACTATAACGATCAGAACTCTTCTTCATTCCTCGAAACAGCTCAAGAACGGCCTCATAATTACCGTTTTGACAGTACCCGCCAAGCAATGCACACCAAGAAACATCATTTTTCATGGGCATATGATCAAAAGCCCGCTGAGAATCTTCAATAAGTTTACATTTTCCATACATATCAACTAAACTGCTCTCAACAACTACATTCCCACTAATTCCGGCAGTAATTACCTTACCATGAACTTCTCTACCTCGCTCCACCCTCCCTAAATTACCACAAGCAGTCAGAATTGTTCCAAATGTAAACCCGTCTGCAGATATTCTATACTTTCGCTGCATCAAGTAAAAAAATACTAACGCTTCTTCAAAATTATCATTTCGAGTAAACACCGAAATAATCGAAGTCCAACAAATAGAATCCGGTTCAGAAATTTCATCAAACACTTGGCGCGCATCTCCCAAACTGGAACACCACCCATACATGTCTACTAGTGCACTCAAAATCACGCAATTTGAATCGAAACCTCGTCCTAAGACCATCCCATGAAAGCATCTACCTAAATTCAACGATCTGAGATCCGAACATGCCTTTATCACGGCAGAAAGAGTGAACCCGTTTGGTTCGACCCCGAATTCCGACATTTCTGTAAACAATTCGATAGATTCTACAGGTTTTCCTGCACGAACGTACCCACAAACCATGGAGGTCCAAGAGACCACATCTCTCACAGACATGTTGTCGAACACCTGGCGGGTTTCGGAAAAATCGCGACAAAGCTTGAAGTACATAGAGAGTAAGCTATTGCCAACAAAGCGGTCATAGTCGAGACCGGATTTGGTTATGTGAGAATGGATTTGGAGACCCAGATTGAAAGTGAGAGATTTGGTGCATGTGTGTAGTAGAGAAGCGTAGATGTTTGGCTTTAGAGATAGTTTGCGAGAATCGGTAGAGTTGAGGAGTTTGATGGCTCGATCGAGAGAGGTGGGTTCGCAGTAGTGAAGGATCTGGGAAAGCAGAGATGGGTTTGATTCGTTAGGTTTGATTTTGTAGGGGAGACAACTGGAGTAAGGGCGTTTGTGGAAAAACTTCATCCGCAAACATGTGTATCTCAGAGAAGAAGGCTAAAAAAAAACAAGTTTATTGACCAGATTCTCCTATCAATCCGAAACTGGTTAGGCCCACAATCATTCAACTCAACGAACAGCCTGGTGAAACTCTCAGGCCCTGTTCGACGGTTGGGAAAAACTCAGAATCTGAGTTTAAACTCAGAAAGCAGCCAGATTCTGAGTTTTTCCGACTGAATCTGGCGTTCGAGAGTGCACCTCGGGAAGTGGGAATCTTAGTGTTTTCCGACTGAAAACAACATCAAGTCCTCAGAGCAATTTGCTCGAAAAAGCTCATAATGAGCGCAGATTGTAGGCAGCATTGTATACTTCTCATAAATGTAAACATCAGATCCCAACTCAGGCAACGGTCATCAATTCAAATAACTCTCTCTTTTTCCCCAAATCGGGTAGGGGCGAAATTCGGGTAAGGGTCAGGCTCGTTCCTTTAACGCATAATCTGCATGAAATAGAAGGGTATTAAGAACAAAATCTTGAGATTTCGAAGGTAAAACAGGTAAAAATGAGGGGAAATCAAGGACCTGACTCGTTCTCTTTGACGGCCCTTCACCATTTTCGCTGAGCTTCAGAGACGACCGAGTGGAAGATTAAAAAACTATATTGATGTTTTATGGCACAACTATATATCTCCATAGCTGGTAGCAAGGGCAATTTCACCCCAAAATATTAGTATATGGATGTTATACTATGGTGCGTAGTAGTACCATCTAGCGGTATTTGTGTCACTTATCTTATAGACTCTTAGTTATATAAGTTAGTTCATAGTACCTTAAATCCACGCCGCTAACTTTTGGATGGATCGTAGCCTAGACACAAAGCTGATTTGATAATTATTATTTCTCCAAAAATA
The DNA here is from genome assembly GCA_021018995.1 of Chloranthus sessilifolius. Taxonomy (NCBI): domain Eukaryota; kingdom Viridiplantae; phylum Streptophyta; class Magnoliopsida; order Chloranthales; family Chloranthaceae; genus Chloranthus; species Chloranthus sessilifolius. The sequence goes on along the minus strand of CM037593.1, from coordinate 129,037,064 downwards.
AATCATTAATGGGTGGTTATGATCATTCAATCATTCATGTTCAGTCATTTATATACTTTCACGAGGTTTCCAATTGATTGAACTGCTTAGATCATTATATATATATATATATATATATATATATATATATATATAAAGTGAGCCATTAATTGGCTACTTCGATGGAGTTTGGACGGTCTAGATCAGTGCAATGATTGGGAGGATGCATTTGGCATAGAGAAAATTTCACTGAGTATCAGAGGGGTATTTTCCACCATCCGATTGATGAAAAGACCTATGTGAATCTTGTTTTTGAATGTGCTAAAAATTGGATGGTGTTGATGAAGTCATTGAGGTTACATATGAGTTTTGGATGGTGATCATTGTATCCAATGACTCATTTGCCTTTAGCATTTTCTTTTCCTTTGTTTTTAATTAATAACTTGCAATATGTATTAGTCGTGCACATGTTTATTTGGGTACAATAGAATGATTATGTTTTTAATTAAGGGTACTACTACGTGGACACCAATTTTTTTCTTCACGCACACCACAAAAATAAATACTTTGCATTTGGGGGACTTGAGCCATGTGAAAACATCTTCTAAGTCGTCTGATTTGAAGGCCATGTGTTGAAGATCTTTACCACAAAAAATTGGCACGAAGTATCATCTCTATCATATGATTTAAGTCAAAGGTTATTGTCTGATTCAACAATTGATTGATAAAGATTGTGTTTCATGTCGATCTTTTGTATGAAAGATCTTTAGATCGTGACCTCTAAATCATACTTTTGAGATGGTGTTTTCACAGGACACAGATCCCCAAAATGCAAAGTCTTTTCACTAAGTGGTTTTCAGTGGTATGTGAAGAAAAAATAGGTGTGTGAGTAGCAGGACCCTTGATTAAGGCATTGGGCAGAATACCCTCCGATTTCGATTGCTCAACCCAGGATGATTTCCTCGACCAAATGCTCCATATTTGACGATTTCGATCCGTCAAATATGTTCAGCCCCATCTCGATTGCTTGCCCTTAAATTTTGAGAGAAATCTGAGTACGACACATAAATCGACGATTAAATCGCGTTTCTACGATCATAGCATAATCACTGATTGAATCGATTCTGAGGATTTTCTAAGAGTAACTTAAAAACAAAGGATTCTGAGTTTTATAATAATATGTCAGGAATCTGAGTAACTTAAGAACACATATAAGAAAAATCAGGAATCTGAGTAACTTAAGAACGCATATGGGAAAAATCAGGAATCTGAGTTTGCTAAGAATCTGTCAGGATTCTGAGTGTCCAAGAATCTGAGCTTTTTTGGGAAAAACCAAGAAACACCTGAACGAGGCTTCAATCTCTCTCTCTCTACCCCCTTCCTTTCTCTCCTTCATATTGCTCCAAACACCACATCCCAAGTCCCAACACTCCCAACCTGCACGGAGCGTCATCATCATAATCATATCTTCATCCCATCACCGTTATCATCACAGCTATCTATGAGCATGCAAATTGGTGAAAGTAAATTTTTGACATTTCTCTGATTTTGAGGTAAAAAATATTTGTGTTTAGAAGGTTGGCAGAGGCTGAGCCTGCGTATAGCATACCTCTTTGCTAGCCCTTACCATAGCACAGCTCACCTGCTTTAGCAGGTTCCCATTCTCTTTGTTAACATCCTGCTACCTGCTTTATGAGGTACCCCTTCTCCTTGATAACTTCTTGCATAATAATATTTTATACAAGATTTACCTGTTTAGTAGCTCTATCCTTCTCTCTACTCACTTCTTGTCAGAGCTGATTTTATTTGCTCTGATAGGGAGCTAGTAGAGAGCAGGGAGGTTACTGCTAGAGCAGGTAAATCTTCCTTTGCAGGGAGTTAAAAGAGAGAATGAAAATCAACTAAAGCAGCTGAACTCTACCATGGCAGGGGCTAGCAAAGAGATATGCCATATGCAGTCTGAGTGTTCTCAACAGCAGTCCATCTTTAATATCTCTTTCAACAATATGTTGACTTCGTGTATGAAAACTTCCATGGAGGTTTTCTTACTCTGTTTCTTATTCTGTTGTTCCTTTCCCGTAATCTTGGTGTCTTCATGGCCAACATCATTGTTAATGGTTGTATGTTTGCTTGTTGGTATGTGTGCACCATATTCTACTTTGCAATTAGACCGGATCAGGCACTCCCCAATTGCAGGACCTTGAAATTGACTAGTCTGTAGTATTTACCATGCCAAGTCGGATCGGGTATGTATCACGTCCGGTCGGGTATTTATCACGGCAGGTCAACCCGGCCCAACCCAATATTTTAGACTTAAAAAATTATAAAATAAGGGTTTTTTTATCAAGTCGGGCCGGACACCCGGTCGTGTCAAGTTCTCTGGCCGGGTCGGGTCTGCTTGTGGGCACTATCGGGTCGGGTCCGATCAATTCAGGTGCACCATCGGGTCGGGTTGGGCATATGCAAATTTTTTGTCGAGCAACCAAAACTTTGACCCAACTTGGCCCAATTCGTTGACAGCCCTAAATTTACTGTGTTTTCCTAACTTGTATCCAAACACTATATTTTTAATATTCCTTCACTTCTCACACAATCAAATTGCTATCCAAATAATGATAAGTGTGGTAAAATGTAGAATTCTTGCATATTACTTCGTATTTTTGCAAATTAGGAATACGTGGTAAAATGGAGTACAAGTTAAATAACTTTACTCCATTTTACCAGGTTCTATCCAAACAGCCCCTGAGAGAAAAAGTAGGAATTTGTAAGGAAGTGGAAAAAGTGTGTGTGTGGATAAAGGGTGCGTAGTCTTGGAGGAGTACGCTCCTAGGTACACATGCTCCATGTGGTACTCATAACATTATTTTGGTGCCTTGTGGAGCACTAACACATTGTGTAGATCAATTTAGAAAGAAAAAAAAACAAAAATGAATTTTTATGTTGAAAGCCAAATTTTGATTGAACTTTAATGGTCCAGATTTCACGCTTCAAAAAACATATGGTAGATTTGAACAATTATTTTTAAAAAGTTGGTCTAAACTATGCCACCGTTCTCAATGTGGACTTAGTGTACCTTGAGGTACTCCTTTGGAGTACCTAACTTTGGTTATATATATACTAGTGGGAAGCACGTGCGTTGCATGTAATGCCATGTCTTCTATGTAAGAGAACTTGTGCATGGAGATTGAAATAGTTCAACAACCAATTAAGAATTAAACTCATCATCTTTACTTGTGGAGGGTGATACGAGGAATTTGGAAGTTTAAGAATAGCTATCAATTCGAGATGAGCATTGTATGAGGTAATTTGAAAAGTGCCAAAAACATGTATTACAAATTGAAATGTTCAATTCCCAAGAATGAAAAAAACTGTAATATCTCATTAAATTAAAAAGGGAAAGTTATTTGTTGGTCAATTTGGACAATCATTACCCTTTGCATTCCAAGGGTTAGAAAATGAATATTGTCATACAATGCACCTTCTGAAACGGTTTTAAAATTGAAACGGCCTTGGGATTGGCCGAATCACTCACCAACCCTAAACCCTAAATTTTGGCTCAACCATTGTTATCACTATCTACAATCGTAAAGAGATGACAAACAAGTCATTCCAAATTCATGATCATTTAAATTTTAGTAAAAGGAGATTTTCCTTCCTAAATTCACTTAATGAAATCGTTATCCAATGCTATATAGATTATTTAGATATTTGAAAGAGTACCTTTATTTTGAACGCAAAAGTCTTTGCCCAAATCTTCAACATAGCGACACAATGGAAATGGAAGAGTACCTTTATTTTCAGCCCAAAAGTCTTTGCCCAAATCTTCAACATAGTGATACAATGTAGATCATTTTTCCCCTGAATCTTCAAACGGGATGGATCTTGAGAACATGATCCCACCATTGGATGGTCAGATTCTTGTTTCACATGACACACAACTCAAAATGTGATTCAGGAACCAAAATCTATGTCATGTAGTACCAAAATTTGACCATCCGATTGTAGACCCATTATCTCAAGATTCAATGCATGAAAAATTCGGGCAAATATCTCCATCGTCAGATTCAAGCATGTAAAAGATTGGTGGAGGAAGAATCTTAAGTCAGTAATTAAGTTAGTAAATACAGGTACCCTATTTGTAATATTTCTAAAACTACACTTCTTGATGTTTGATTATTTATTTATAACTTAATTCATAAAAAAATTTAAAAAGTATGTAACAAATTGACCATGTCTTCTTGTTTCGTTTTTGTTTTTCAATTTTCTTTAACAATAAACTAGATAAAAATTTTAAGATTAAAAAGGACTTAACAAATTATTTTCATTTTAATTAAACAAGTTACTATATTCTTTGTCCTTGCGCTGATTGGAATGTTGATCGTTACCACTTGAACCGCCTTCCTAGTTCTCGCTTTGTTTTCCAAGTTGTTATCCCCAATTTTTTCCATTTCAAGTTGAGAATTGAGTGATTCGATGGGTTTTGTCGACTCTTCATCATGTTAATCTGGAAGACACAAACAAAACCTTTAGATTCATAGAAACTAAAAATTCAAGCTATCAAAGAGAAATCAAACCAAACCTCTTTCAAAGAAATAAGAAAAAATTTGTATTAGTAATAGAGAAAGGAAATCATTTATACAAAACCCATTCTTTCCAAGATGTAAGAGAAAAGCAATGTAAATATGCAATATACAGGTAAAAAGAGAAGAAAAAAATGATTAAAATAGAGGGCCATTAGACCAAAGGAAAGTACTCTCTCTCTTTCTCTGCATCTTGGAAAGAGGCTTTTCGACGTCCGATCCACTTTGAAGAGGCTCCTCCTTTGCAATACAAGATTGTAGACTTTGACATCTTTGGCTTGTAATAATAGGCAAGATCTTATAGCATGATTTCTGGACATACCAATGTACCATCACTATTCTCATTTACTGCAGAAACCACTATGGTTTCCGTGCAGAGCAAGCAACCTCAAGCAACATTCTTGGTCAATTTTGTATGTCTAATATTGTCCTTAGAAAAAATTAAAAAAGACATCTCACAAAAATGGAATTGACATGTAATTTTTAAATCTTATAGGGGCAACTAGGTGTATCTAGTTTTAAAAGTTGATTTCTAATGTATGCCCTTCACAATTTTAGGTTTGCCAAAAATTACTTAATCCCATGCTTCTACCATTGGTTGCATGTCATATCAGGTTGACTTTTTTAAGTCACCTGATGTGACATGCAGCCAATAGGTAGTCGAGTCATGGACTTATGTCCCATGACTCACTTATATAATCATTTTCCTATGTATATATAGCGAGAGAGAGAGAGAGAGGTAGGTCTGGGACTATAAGTCCGAATGCATGGTTGAACCATGTGTTCGAACCAGTTGGGCACCACATGGCATCCATCACGAGGATCAGGTGCCATAGAAACTTGCCCAACATTAATCAAGTCCAAAAATAAAATAAATTAAGTAGGTAGTTATCCACCTTCTAGATGTTGGTCAAAGGTTTAAATTATCAATGCAACAGATTCAGATAGCGGATGGGAAATTTTTCCGTGATTTTGAAGGGCAAAATGGTTTGAAAAAAAAAATAATAATAAATAAATAAATAAATATATATATATATATATATATATATATATATATATATATATATATATATATATAAGTGGGAATAATTTAATGATTTTTTGTATATTTTATTGTGTAACGTATCGAGTATCGTAAGATACAGTTTATTTTAGTAAATAAAAAAAAAAAAACAAAATACATATAAAAATTTTAAAATGGAATATGTAAAGATTTATGATCATTTATATGAAATATCAAGTGTCAAAGATATTCATCTCATCATATGAAACAGTGAAAATTAGTTTTTAGATCAAATAAATTAAAATAAAGGATATTTCATTGGATAGATTCATAGAGTATAGTAAAAAAATCCATAGTAACAAAGGCAAAAACTTTTCCAATTTTCCATCATCCAAAAAGAAACCCTACAACTCCACAAGTGTACATGCGGTGTAAGTGTATATTTGTATGTGTCTTTCAAGTTTGAAGTTCCAACTAGTATTATAAAGAGGAACCTGGAATCCTATATTTGTTAATCTGTTCAAGTATATCTCGGTCACAACACACTTGTTTCTTGACATTGTAAGACTCCTCATTTTTTTTTTTTAAAGGTAAAGTACCCAAATCTTTGTTTTTTATCTCCATCCCCAATGCCAATATCATCATCTTCATCATTAGCATCCTCATCACTTATCTATTCCTGACCTCTTCGTAGTCCGAGGTGTCCACTTCCTCAGTTACATTCTTCTTACCTTTGTCGGTTACCTTTTTTTCTTATTCATCTTCCTTGGCTCTATAGAGAATTGACATTTAATAATTTGATGTTTATGAAGAAACATATAGGCATATAATATAATCATATAAATAAATATATATATATCATGTGAAATACATTAATGTACGCTATGTGAAACACATAATATGATACCTCATTTTGTTTTTCTACTACTCTTCCTTTCTACTTTAAAACATTTATAGATGTCGATCCACAAGGTATCTTCGGCATGGGTCCTCCCTTTTCGTGATCCATTCGACATTGCTTTCTTCTCTAATAGACAAATAACATCTTATGACCCGTCACTTATGACCCTATAGCTCCAGGACCCGTGGGATTAGTTGAGGTGCGCGCAAGCTTGCTCGGACACCTACGGATATCAAAAAAGAAATCTAAAATTTAATATTTGCCAAAAGAATTTCTTGAATCCGCATGCCACTCCTTTTTTGAATATTGGCTTCTGACCTTGCATTCAAACATGGCTTTGAGCCTAACCTTCTGTTTATGAACACCTTTTATAGACAAGTAAATAGTAACAAATCTAATCACTGCAAGTCTTCTCAAATCTTTCCCTTTAATGTACTCATTAAATTTGGTACCCATGAATGTCGATCAGTGTACAGTGATTTGTTTTGCCTTGAACATTGTATCTTTATTTACTAGCAAAGATCTAGAAAATTGGCGATGCAAGGGACCAAAATAATTTTTTCTCTTCTCCATTAGTAATTCGTTTGCTTTTACATACGATGCGGATAGAGTTATCAATGGGTCAGGTCGACTTGATACTTGACCCACTTATCTCGCTATTTTAACTTCGTCGGGCACATAAATGAACCTTGGGTTTAGGTTACGCATGAAGCATCCAACCCGACCTTCAGGTGGGGTTGGGCTAACCTGATATTTTTATATATAATATAAAAGGATTAGAGGGTTTAGGAGATTTCAAATTGGATTGGGTGAGGTATTGTTATTTCTATATATGATATAAATGGATTAGAGGGGTTTAAAGGATTTTGAATCGGCTTGGGCTTTCGAGGCGAGGGTCGGGCTGGGTTGGGCATGTATCACCACTATTTGGTTTGAAATAAATAAATAACACTCGATTTAACACAAGTTTTTAGGCTTCGATTTTTCATTCATTCCTGGGGGGGGGAGGGGGAAAAAGAAAAATTATATATAGATATGAGAGAGAGAGAGAGAGAGTGAGAGTTTTCTTTAGGTATCGATATGTAAAAAAAGATATTATTATGCTATGTTTTTCAATAATGAAAGAAAAAATGATTCTCTTCTTCCCAAGATGGTTGTGGTGTGAGGCCAATGTATCTATATTATATTTTGTTTTGTTTTCTTGTTCATAGTGCAAGGTTTCAATCCAAGCCCGGCTCGGATTTATTCGGGTTGCAACATGTTTAGCCTGATTCGGATACCGGACCGGGTTTGCTGATAGAAAGTACCACTTTTTTCGGGCCGGGTGCGAGCCAAAATTTGGGCCGACCCGACCAATTGAGAGCCCTACCCACAGACCATGCATTCAGTAGTTGACAGAGATGTGATAGACAATTAGCAATAGAATGAGTTTTTGCAGCCTGAATATTATTAAGGCGCAACAGATGGTTCCACCTTTCATACTATTTATTGCCTTGAATTAGGTGATAGAGGTCCTTTTTCATCCTAATCTTTCACACGTTAAATCTTAAGGTCATAGCTCACATATCAGTCGGTGGGATGTTGATTATGAGTGAAATATATCCTCAAAGTGGCCATGATCATGGAGTACTATGGTACCTTGTGATCACAAATGTGCTCCATGTGGAATCAACATATGACCGTAAGATATGTCGGCCATGATATCAAAATCTAATATGTGAAAGATTGGGAAAAAAAATTAACCATTATCATCTGATTCAAGAGTTGAAAAAGTTAGTTGCGCACCTACAAAATTTAGGGTGGGAAAAATTGGAACTCAACAACATCGTAATAAGAATTGTACAAGCAAAAAAAAGTTTTTTTGAAAGGTTATTTTTGACATTTTACAACTTTAACTTGTTGAGCAAAAGCTAAGGTTTTTTTTTATAAATATGCGAAGTTAAGAGGTTTTTGTAAATTTAGAACCTGATAAGGGGGTATTTGCAAAAAAGCCTTTTATGTTTTGATTGGTGCGCATAGAAAAAATGTTGTGTACATAGACAGGAAAAATAGTAAAATACCCAAACAGACCGTTGTAGCCAGTGTAGAGTTTTTAGTTCAGCGTCTCTTGCTGTCTCTGCTAGTAAAGGGGGACGACGACGCACCGTTAACCAATGGGGTGAAGATTTGAACTCCCCCCCCACCCAAAAGGTTTTTCGTAGAAGGCAGTGAAGTCGACAGGGAAAATGAGGTCTGGAAGTCACTGTCATACCCTGAAATCTGATATATGATCCATTTCGGCACATGAACGTATTCAATAATCAAATTTCAAATAAAGGAAACATAACGGTCCATTCTCATTAATAAAATTCATATTACAGTTATTTTCAATTACAACGTTTAAACACTTCCTGATTAAGGCTAAACCAGCAAGTCTTCTAGGGTCTCCTCATGAAGTGCAGCTTTTGAACCACGAGGTCTGATTTATGAAATTAAATAGCAACGAGGTGAGATAAACTCAGCAAGTAACCCCCAATAATAATATAACTCTTTTGTTACTTTTATCAGTTTCAAATTGAGAATTTCATATCAATATAAATGACATCAGCTATACCATCTAATGATTCAATATAAAGAAAAATAACTTAATTTACAATTGTATAAAAATTTACAATTGTACTTTATATATTATACAATTGTTAATCAATAGCATTGATCCAAGTGCATTTGCATTCACATCATCATTCATCATGGATACCAATCACAAGGAGGGTTCCATACTTTCATTAATCCCATTGTCAATCGTACCGATCCGATTTGACGGATTTACTTCGTATTACGAAAGTACACAAATGGATCCGTTTATCTAATACTAGCATGTGGCCCCATGGGGATCTTAACCAAAATCATATCATAATTATCTTTACGATATTCATCGTTTCTTCATTCATTCATATCAATTTCTTTTGTAAAACTTAACCAACAGAATTTACCCAATCTCATTCTAAAACAGTGTAATATTTCAAATGTAAACAATATCATATGATAGTTAAAACGAATATACCATGCTTACGATATTTATTTTTCTAACATAATTCAAAATGAAATAATCAGAATTGAATAAGACAAGTATAGAATCATCCATACAACCATATTGAATAAGACAAGTATAGAATCATCCATACAATCATTAACCATTTAATCATCTACTTATCAATATGATAGTATATGCTATGTAGGAATAACAACATCATTATCTAATAAGGTATGTGTATAAAACATGTTATGGGATAGGTCACTTGCCTCAGTTATCGGGGTTAATGGTATTGTGAGGGCAGCGTACAACTCTGATGGTTACCTGGCACAAGGGAAAGGAATAAACAAGAATGTAGAAGGTGTGGGAGGGAGAGTGAACTAAGTCCTCAAGGTTGGGTTGGATTTTATTGAATTCTTTCAACCCCTATTTTATAAGCATTCAATTATTTAATTTTAAAATAAAATCTTTAATTTAATTACAGAATTTAAAATCTGATTTATTATATTCCTTAATTTAAAACAACACTAATTTATAGTTCACTTTTAAACTCTTAAAAATATAATTTAATATTAACTAGAAATTCTAAAATTATTATAATAATAATTTTTCAATCCCAGAATCTGATTTATTATACTCATTTTAAAGAAAATCACCCTAGTTTCAATTAGGACTCTGATTTATCAAATCCAGTATTAACATCTTAAAACTCTAGATTTAAAATAAGTTCAAAAATTAAATAAAATCAGTACCTAAATCAGAATTTAGAACACAATTTCAGATTATAAAACATACTATAAAATCAGAAAAACAGAACATATATAAAGTCGGACAAAAACAAAATACAAATTAGAGTATAATCTAAAATAGAAACCGCATGAAAAATCAAATTATAAAACAAAATATAAAATCAGGTTATAACTAACCAGAATATCAGATTAAGCTTTTAAAATATAAAACCAGAATTTAAAAATCAGAAAATATAACAACCAAAAAAATAAATCTGATATATTAAAACATAAAATAAAATAGGAGATAGCTTCAATTTATAAAACATAAATAATATTAGATTATAATTAAAATTTGAAATATAGCATCCGTATATAAAAACCAAAAATAAAAATAGGATTATAAAATCAACATTATAAATCAGTATAAAACAGAATTTTAAAATATAATTTCAGCATATAAAAATAGAATAAAACCAGGATATAAAATATCTAATCAGATTATAAAACTAGGTTTAAATATAAACCAGAATTTCAGTATACAACTAGAGTATAAATTTACCATATAAATCAGGATTATAAAATTAGAGTTGAAATATAGACCAATCCTTTAAAATATAAACCAGGATTTAAACCATCATTTTAAAAAATCAGATTTATTAAAAACAAAGATAGAATATAAAACTATAAGTTTAAGGGATATAGGATTAAAATGTATGATTAGAATCTATAAATCTAGGGTTTAAAAAACTAAAAATTTAAATTGATAGAAAATAAAATACAACTCTAAAAATAAAAACATGCCTTAAAGAAGAAAGAGAAGAAGAAAAATTCTTGAAGACAAGAGTTTGGAGAAGATGGCTCGGTGTTGAAAAAAAAGGAGAAATAGGGCTCTATTTATAGGCTTGATTGGGTGACTGTTCTTCCCTTGAATTAACTCCGCGAGGCGTTATTGCATTACAAAATTGAAGAAGAAGAAGAAACTGCTCGGATGATATGGATGGGTTTTGATTTGAGATTTAAGTTGTAAGGGAAAAGTTTAGGTATATAGCTTGTATAAGTTAGAGTGTGTGTGTGCGCGCTTTGGGTCGAATCGGGTTGGGTTGAATCGGGTTGAGTCGGGTCGGTTCTAGTTAGGGTTTGGGTTCAAGAGTTTGGGTCGTCACACTCACTCTCATCTTTCTCTGTTTCTTAACAGATTCAATGATGCGTTGTATGCTTATTTGTGCTTAATTGCTGGAAAATTCCACTGGATTGCTCCTGCTTTAGCATTTTTAGGGTTTGGTTTTCTTCGTTTTGGTTCATTATTTATATGATTGAATGTGAAGGAACAAATCCAAGGCGGTCTCTTAACTTCGTTTTGATTTTATTTGTGCTTAGTTGTTAGAGAATCTTATTTGATTGCTCTTGCTTTTGTTGGTTTTCTGTCTTTTTTGGTTTGTTATTTATATGGTTGGATGGGAGCAAACGATTCCAATGCTGTCTTTTTACCATGCTTTCATCGCAAATCTTTTGAGGTAGGGGAAGCTTTGAGTTCTTGGTATTTGTTAACTGAAAATGAATTGAATTTAAATGTTTGTTTTCAGTTTGATTGGATGAATAGAGGGAGTGAATCTTGTTTTGATGAGAGCCCTAATGATGGATAAATTTTGGCATATCGATGTATAGGAAAAAAAAATTGGGGCAACAAATCAAAAAATTTGGTAATAGTTAAGAAGCAGGAAGAATGTTGTATTTGACAAAGTTATAGAAAGTATTTTTTTGATAAAGAAAAAAATTAAGTAATTTAATAGTAGTTGAGAAGCAGGAAACTTGATGCATTGCAAAGGTTATTCAAAGTATTTTGTTTGAAAAGCTATCACTTCTGTGCTTGGGTAATTCCATTGAGTTGGTATTAGGCACCTGACCAGCGACTGAGGAATCAAACACTCCACGAATTCAATGGAGGGATCCATTTATGCATGATTCCTTATTTATGTAGATTGTTGACTAAGATGAGATCACATACCTATAATTTATAGCTTTTGTTAAAGAATAAATATAGAGAAGCAGAAGTGGTTACTACTGCCATTACTATCACTTGGTACAATATATTCCTTATCATTATAGAATTTAACTAAGGATATCTTATCATCAATCACAAAATCGTACTAAATGACAAGTAGATTTTAGCTAAAGGAAAATAAACCAATCAACGTACATAACAGACATAAATAAAAAAACTAAACAAGTTCTATTCATGGCTTTAGAAGTAGTACAATATATTCCTTATCATTATAGAATTTAACTAAGGACATCTTATCATCAATCACAAAATCGTACTCAATGACAAGTAGATTTTAGCTAAAGGAACATAAACCAATCAACGTACATCACAGACATAAATAAAAAAACTAAACAAGTTCTATTCATGGCTTTAGAAGTAGATCTCTTAAGATGGTTGCACATACAACGTCGTGACTGTTAGACTCTATGGGTTTTTAATTTTTTTCCATAAACAATGTTATGAAAGTTAAGAATGCATGTGATGTTACAAATGGTTTTCATATAAGTATTTTTTAAGGTTATTTGCACAAACTAGGCAATTTTTGTGGAGGTATTCAAGGCCATCATGTGTTAACTTAGTTTCCTTTATATTCTTTATTCCATCCTTACAGTGTGCACATGTTTGCAAATAACCCTGCTAACAACTTAGTGAAATTGGTGCTATTATGGTGGCAATTTTGTTAAATCACAATGTTTTTGAAACATCCAAATTGACAATTTTGTAAAAAAACTATATTTGATTGTGATCCATAGTCCTACTAAAGATTTACTGAATAAAGATCACAACTTAAATAATTAGAAAATTTAAAATGATGACTTGGCTATTATGTCTCAATTTATTAATTCACAATTTTCTTTAAACATCCAAATTGACAATTTTGTGAAAACACCACATTTGGTCATGATCTATAAGACCTTCCAAACAGTTAATAAATAAAAACCCCAACTTAAAAAAATAAAAAAACTTCAAAAATGCCGACTTTGAAAAGATGTTAATTTTGAATGCACGACATCTAAATGGGCCCTGAGAGTCCGCACCTAGAACAACTTGCATACTATGATCTTGTGATCGAGCTGTTGTGTACTAGGCCATATTTAATGAGTTGGTATTAGGTACCTAACTGTGGCGGTACATGGGTCAATCTCCCTCCATCAACCTTGGAAGTTGTACAAATATTTTTCAACTCCAAATCTGTGAAAGGTGAAAAACATAGCCTTGGTGGAAGGTCAATCTCCCTCTATCAACTACAGGAGTTGTACAGATATTTGTGAGCATAAATTATGAACGGCTAAATATATGTGCATCTCTTGAGGTTTGACCAGTTTGGGGGTTGGGCCTGTAGCTCAATTTGACCAACAAGGGAGATTGACCTTGGTGCATGGGCGTGCACCAATGGTGGTGCACAGGTCAATCTCCTTTGATCGACATAGATATTATGAGAACATAAATTAGGTAAAGTGCACTGCAACTCCCAAGATTAGTGGAGGGTGATTGACATGTGCATCAGCTTTGGTGCAAAGGCAAGGCACCTAATATCAATTCCATTTCCTAAAGTCACAAAGCACGGAATACCACTCTAGGTACTGGATCCGATCACCGCTGGTTGTGTGCTCAGGTCTATCTAGTTCTTCTTTTTTATCGTTAAATGAAGAAATATGTTAAAGGAAAGAAAGGAAATACATACTTGCACATAAGTGAGACTACCGCACAAGAACAAACCCGGGGGGCGACAGCCCCCCTAAAACCCAAAAACACAAACAGAAACACCTACCCCAGCCCCCGAAAAGAAGACCACAGAGCAGCGCGAAGAGAGCTCGCTGGACCTACAATCAGCTTACCATCGTGTCCTATTGTTCCCTGATCGACCCCAGCAAAATCTGACCCTGCACAATCTTACCATGGACCCAATCACAAATACTATTTCTGGAAAAGTTCATCACCATCTCCATAGGCCTTCTCTTTCCTTAAAAAATTCTATTGTTCATTTCCAACCAAATGGTCCAGATTACAACAGTGTACGCTCCCTCCCAAAAATCAGTAATAAAGCCACTAAAATCATACCCATCCCATGCGGCAAGTAGGCTTCCATAGGAACAGGGAAACATCAACTTACCCAAACTACCAAGCATCATGGTCCACACATGGCCAGCAAAAACACAATGAATAAACAGGTGATTTGCATAGGATCGTACTACGCATGGCACACATATTCCAGATATCTATTCCTCTTCTCAGCTGCTGGTCCAGTCACAATACGCTCCCACGCCCGCCCGTGTCCAACAGAAGAAGAGAATCCTGGGGAAAGCATGGCTCTTCCACATACTTGTCCACACCTGATTGACATAGGAATTTATACAGGGATCTAAGAGAGAAGGCCCACTCTTTATCTAATAACCAGATTCTCCTATCAATCCGAGACTGGTTAGGCCCACAATCATTCAACTCAACGAACAGCCTGGTGAAACTCTCAATCTCGCTCTCTCTACCCCCTTCCTTTCTCTCCTTCATATTGTTCCAAACACCACATCCCAAGTCCCAACACTCCCCCAAGCTGCACGGAACTTCATCATCATAATCATATCTTCATCCCATCACCATTATCATCACAGCTATCTATGAGCATGCAAATTGGTGAAAGTATATTTTTGACATTTCTCTGATTTGGAGGTAAAAAATATTTGTGTTCCGAAGGTTGGCAGAGGCTGAGTGCCCCCAGCAGCAGTCCATCTTTAATATCTCTTTTGACAATATGTTGACTTCGTGTATGAAAACTTCCATGGGGGTTTTCTTATTCTGTTGTCCCGTTGTGTCTCTTTCCTGTAATCTTGGTGTCTTCATGGCCAACAGCATTGTTAATGGTTGTATGTTTGCTTGTTGTTGTGTGTGCACCATATTCTAGTTCTTTGCAATTAGACTGAATCAGGCACTCCCCAATTGCAGGACCTTGAAATTGACTAGTCTGTAGTTTTCACCATACTCTAATTGACTTTTTGGCTGTTTGTTTGCTGCAATTGATAGGCTTTTTTTTCACTGTGATTCGGCAATCTTCTGCTGCTCTCCCTCTTCATGTGCAGTGATGAAAGTAGTGACATCATATTACGTTGGCAATTGAGTGAGCAGATGAATCATGGGTCAGTACTCAACTATCAAGATGATCAAGTAACTCAATTTGCAACCATTTGTCCATGATCTCCATTCGGACCCCCTTTTGGAATCATGCTAATGAGAGTGTACGCGACTTATTCTAAACTTGTCATTTCACATCATATGTTCCATATAATTTCCTCAAAAGGAATTTTTTTATTGAGATGATAAGAAGCTTTGTTTTGGTCAATAATTACACCTTGTCATAGAACTTCTTGCTTATAGAGCATGGTAAAACATGAAAAAAGAAAAAAAATCAAGGGAAAATTAAAAAAAAAACCCTGAACTTTCACCCGATATCGCTAACACACCTAAACTATTGATATTGTCAAATTAGCACCCGAAGAACGCATAAGTTCATCAACTAGACCCCTGCCGTCAACTCCAGTTCATATATGGACGGAAAACGCTGACGGGAGTTGACGGCAGGGGTCTAGTTGATGAACTTACGATTTCTTTGTAAAAGCCTATTTGTCACACTCTACTCCAAACTCTGTGTCGATCTCCTTGAGTGTGTGTGCCAAGATGGTGTGGACTTCTAGTTTGGATCAAGGTTCTCTCTATTCTGTTTTGATCGGCCCTTAAAACTGTAGTGAAATTATTTCAAAAAATCAAGTCTGAATTACTGCTGTGTGCTGTCCCACACTGGCAGCGCGTTGTGATGGCATCGCACCGTGGTGTATGTCACAACGCGCCTTCATCACAGCGTGCTGTGATATGCATCACAGCGCGCCGTTTGTGTTGGCCAACACCTAGCATGTCTTTTGCTAAAAAGGGGTATTTTGTCTTTTTCATTGTTTTTTAGGGTTTCTGAGTTTTTAATATAAAAGATAACTTTTTTGGAAAAACTGTTTTTTTTAAGAAAGCTAGTAAGAGCTTCTTCTCTCTTGAGCCAAAATCCCTTGATCATCTTCCTCTTCTCTCTCTTTGAATCCTTTCGAAGATTATGCAAAAAGATTTTTACTCAAAGAGATCTAGTTTTTCTTCACCTTTATTTTAACTCATCTTGCTCAAGTGTTTTGAGTGTTTCTCATCCCTAGAGTTTAGGGTGTGTGTTAGACAACCTTGTGGGTTTCAAGGTGACTCGTTGTGCGATCATCAACGTGAAAGACAAGCGTTCGAATTTGAAGCTATCAAGGTGACCCGAGAAGGGATGTGTGTTTGCATTGGGGTTTGATAGGGCATTGGCATTTGTCGGTATATCATTCGAACTCATTGTAATCTTCTTTATCTTCTTAGTGGATTTGGTTTGTGGACTTAGGTCCCGTGGTTTTTCCCAGAGATTGGGTTTCCACGTATTTTCTTGTGTTGTGGTGATTGTTGGTGTACTTTTATGTAATCACTAGATTAATCATAATTAATCGAATACCCATTATATTTCATAGATCGACGGAAGTTCAATTGGTATTAGAGTCAAGTTCGCTCGTACTGATTCTTTCTGAATTGAGGGTATATGGCGTATTCGGGAAGTTTTGATTTACCTAGGGAGGGCATCTCCACAACACGACCTCCGTTGTTTGATGGTTCCAATTATCCTTATTGGAAGGCTCGGATGAGGGCCTTTCTCAGATCCATGGATATCATGGTCTGGTCTGCTGTTGAGACTGGTTGGTCTCCACCTAATGAAATGGTCCATCTGGATGGAATCGAAAAAACAACCATTAAACCCGCTAATCATTACAGTGATGAAGAAAAACATGCTGCTAATAATAATTCTAGGGCTTTGTATGCTATTTTTGGACCTGTAACGGCCTCTAAGTTTAAAAGAGTGTAATTGTGAGGTGGCTAGGGATGCTTGGTTGATCCTTGAGACCACTTTCGAAGGGACTCCACAAGTAAAGATTAACAAACTGCAAATGTTAACAACGCAGTTTGAAAACCTTAGGATGAATGATGATGAGAAGTTTACGGACTTCTATACAAAATTGAATAATATTGTCAATGGGTCTTTCTACCTTGGTGAAGAGATACCATCTTATAAAATTGTCAGGAAGGTTCTGAGATCCTTACCTGAAAGGTTTAGACCTAAGGTGGCTGCTATCTCTGAAAACAAGAACATTGACAAAATCAACATTGATGAACTTGTGGGATCTCTTCAAACTTATGAATCTGAGATTCAGGTCGACCAGAAGCATAAAAGTGTGGCTTTCCGGTCCTCTAAGAAAAAAATTGATGATGAGGATAGGGAAAGTGGTGATGATGAGGATCTTGCATTGTTTGCAAAGAAATTTAAGAAAATTTTCAAAAATAAACAAAGTGGTGGCAATTCCTATGAGAAACCTAAGACTCCAACATCTAAGCCTCATAAAGAGTCATCTGAGGAAACTCAATGCTTCAAATACCGCGACTATGGACACTTTGCTCATGAATGTCCCAACAAGAAGAAAAATCTTGGAAAATCTATTGCCATTGCTGCGGCAAATGAGGATGATATCAGTGATGGAAACTCCTCTGATGAGTCTTATGTCTCTCATAGTTTTCGAGCATTTGTTGCCTCTATCCATGAGGATGCTCGTGATGTTTCTCATCCCTCTTCTGTTGACTTGGATGAAGAGGAAGATGATGTTGATATTTTTGAAGTGTATGATGAGCTCTATCTTGTGAGTGTTAAATTGAATAAGGAGAATATGATGTTGGTTAATGATGTGTCATCCCTCACGTCATCTTGTGTTGTGAAAGATGTTGAGAACATTTTTTTGATTGAAAATTCTAAATCTTTGGAAGATGAGATAAAAAACTTAAGGGATAAAATCAAATTTTTGGAATTTGAAGGAGCTAAATATTGTTCAAAACACAATGCCTTGAGTGTTGAAAATGATAGGCTAAGAAATGAACTTTCTAATGAAAAAATTACTTTTGGGATTCCCAAAAAGCCTGAGAGGCTTGCAGGAGTTGGGGTGATAAAACTGGTTTGAGCTTTATGGAATTAAATCACTCCTATCCATTGAAAAATAAAAAAGAAGAAAAAATGATTTTTGTTCCCAAAGTTCAAAGTAGTTTTAACTTTGGTTCTTCATCTACTCTACCTCCCCTCTTGCCTACTCCTTCCTATGGTAGATTTGCTAGTGGCGGAAAAGGTCCTATCTGTTTCTATTGCGGAAGAAAAGGACACATAAATTTATCGTGTCCTGTTAGAAAAATGGATTTGTTTCGCCAAAAGCATGACACAATTGCGCTCTATCGATTGAGGAGTCTTGGAAATTTGATGAAGTGGAAATGGGTGAAGAAACTATCTGAAAATGTGTTAGTTGCACACACTGCTCTGCAAGCTTTTGAACCATCTAAATGGTTTCTTGATAGTGGTTGTTCAAAACACATGACTGGAAACAAATCTTATTTCTCTTCACTTGAGAAGTGTGAATCTAGTTCTGTCACTTTTGGAAATGGGGGTTGTTCAAAAATTATTGGAAAGGAGTAGTTGATGCTCCTGGGTGTCTTAAACTCTCTAATGTTCTGTATGTTGATGGATTGAAAGCAAATCTTATTAGTGTCAGTCAATTATGTGATGAAGGAATGAACATCACCTTCACCAAGTCCGGATGTTCTGATTTTGATAAATCTGGAAAAAATTTCTTAAGTGGAATTAGATCGTCTGATAATTGTTATACTTTTCATGTCCTATTTGAACCCACTTGCTTATTGACCTCGAGTGGTGAGCTTGAGTTGTGGCATCGTCGCCTTGGTCACATGAATACTAAGGACCTTGTGAAAATTGCTAATGACGAAATTGTTAAGGGTCTTCCCAAACTAAGAAAGTTGCAAGCGGCACTGCATGCGCCTCATAAGAAACTCTCCGCTACTTCTACTTCCAAGGTTCTTGATCTCATTCACTTTGATCTTATCGGACCTATGAAAGTTAGTAGTATTGGAGGCAAGCTATATATCTTAGTTATGGTCGATGACTTTTCTCGGTACGCTTGGATTGCTTTTTTGAGATAAAAGTTGAATGCCTTTGATGAATTTGTCATTATTATTAAACGATGTCAAGTAAAGAAAGGTTTTAATGTTAAACGTATCAGGAGTGATAGGGGTGGTGAGTTTTGTAACTCCAAATTTGATGACTTTTGTCATTCCCTGGGGCTTATGCAAGAGTTCTCCTCACCTCACACTCCTCAACAAAATGGTGTTGCTGAAAGAAAAAATCGTGTTCTTCAAGAGATGGCTCGTGTCATGTTAAATGCCAAGGATTTGGCCCAACATTTTTGGGTTGAAGCCGTCTCGACCGCTTGTCATATTTCCAACAGGGTGTTTGTACGTCCTAGTACTATACAGACACCCTATGAGCTTTGGAATGAGAAGAAGCCTAAAGTGAGTCATTTTAGGACGTTTTGGAGTTAATGCTATATCTTGAATGATATAGGGACAATTTGGGAAAATTTGACCCTAAGAGTGACCTTGGAATTTTTCTTGGCTATGCTCAAACTAGCCAAGTTTTTTATGTCTTCAATTTGAGGACTCAGTCTATGATGGAATCATACAATGTGGTCATTGATGATCTTGCTAGTCCGAATCATGCTAATGATATTGGTGAAGACAGTTTGTTTCCTCACCGCTCTTCTGACGCTTGTCCTCCCTCTACTCCTGCTGACGAGGGTTCTTCTACCACTGTGACAAATGATCCTCCCACTTCTAGTGTGGAGGAACCCCTTAGTGTTAGGAGGAAGCATCCGTCTTATGCTAGGGATATAAAAAGTCACTCCTCTAGTGATATTTTGGGCGATCCTGGTGCTAGTCTTCAAACCCGTCGCAGTTTGAAGCAAATTGCTAATGCAATTTGCAATGTTTGCTACACTTCCAAAATTGAGCCAAAAAACGTGAAGGAAGCTCTTCTTGATGAAAAATGGATTTTGGCCATGCAAGATAAGTTATTTCAATTTGCCAGAAATGATGTGTGGGATCTTGTTCTTCGTCCGTCTAACACGTGTGTTATTGGGACAAAGTGGGTCTTTAAGAACAAGACGGATGAAAAAGGGAGTGTCATTAAAAACAAGGCTAGGTTGGTTGGCCAAGGCTATACCCAAGTTGAGGGTATCGATTTTCATGAAATTTTTGCCCCTGTTGCTAGATTGGAATCAATTAGAATAATGCTGTGATTTCTTTTGGGGCACGCCGTGGCTGTTACCACGACACGCCGTTATTATCTCACGGCCCGCCGCCAATGTGGTTTGTTTCCTGCCTGTCTTTTCGGTTTGCTTGTCACAGCTCACCTCTGTCCTCGACAGCGCGCCGTCACTAGTTATCAATGTCTTGTCGCCATACCTTGTAGCGCCATGGTGACTTCCTGGCCTTGGCAGATTAATGACGTTTTTTTTTTTGAGGCAGTTTTGAACTTTCACGGGAGTAGTTACATCTTTTTATGTATTGTCATATTATACCAATGGCGCCATGGGTCTTATTTTCTTTATTATAAGTTTTTTTTTCTTCTTCCTCTTTCTTATTTTTCTTTCCCTTCCTTTCTGGTTCGTCTTCCTCCTCTCCTCTCCACTCTCCGTCTCCTTGTTCTTCTTCTTTCTCCTGTCATCGTGCATGGCTCCTTCCAAGAAGCAAAAGACTAAGGGCTCCTTTCTAGTTCCGTTCCCTCGGATCTTTTTCGGTCACCGGATGCCGAGAAAAACTTCACTTTTCTTCAGGGCTGCCCATTTTGCTACGGAGCGCCATTTTGATCTTAGTTGCCTAGAGGAATACTCCTTCTCCCGTAAGATTTTTTCTCGTGGCTGGGTTCCTCTCTTCTCCATTCGTGGTTCGGCTTACACGGATTTGGTTCCGTTCTTTTACGCCAACTATGATCCCGCCTCTAGTTCTTCCTCCGACGATGAGCGACGGTTGGTGTCGTTTATTAATGGTGTGAAGGTTACGGTCACCCCCGCGCATATTTCCCGCATTCTCAGAATTCCACTCGTCCCTAACGCGGTTCTTTTTCCCCGTGACCCAACGACTGTCCCCAACTCGTCTTCTGGCTTCGTCTGGCAAGACCTTGCTGATTATGTCTGTATCCATCCTGGCGTCAATCCTCAAACTGCTATTCCGGCGAAGTTCCTCAAGCGCCATTTTTATGTCCTACGTATCCTCCTCTTCGGCACCCTATGGCCGAAGACCGGTAATCTGAATGAGGTTCGTCTCCCGGAGGTTTATCTTACATGGCTGATCGACACCGATCGTCCGGTCTGTGCATGCACCGCCATTTGGCGGTTGATACGTAGTCGGTGCATCAAGCCACGTGATGGGTCTGCCATTCCCTTCCCCATCGTTGTGTCTAAAATTCTCGATTCCTATATGAGTGTTCCGGTTCATTCTCCTATCACCCTTCAGTGTACGGATTTTTTGAAAACCTATCTCAATACTCTTGAGACCATGTGGAAGAATCACAATGAGCCCGCCGTCCCTCCTACTTCTGCGCCTACCTCCGTTGCAGCTGCGTCGTCCTTGGCTCCGGTGCGTGATCGTGCTCTCTCCACTCTTGATTTTCAAAATTTAGTTATCACTCGTTTCGACTCTGTCGATTGGTCTCTTCGGGTGTTTGAGGTGGAATTGGGAGTCGTGCGTTCCTCTGTGGACCATCTGGCGGATGAGTTTGAGCTGTTGCGTGCCAGTATGGCTACCGATGATGATGATGAGTCTGGGCCGGGGGCTACTTCTCGTCAATGATCAGGGACGTATTTCTCATCTCTTGTCAGTTTCGTTTTAGATTGGTTGGATTATTTGGATATTATACTGTTTCTTTGGATAGTTGGTTATTGTTTTATGGATATTTTGGCATGCAATATTTTGGATTACTGGTTCCTTTGTTCATGTTCCTATTGTCTTTCGGTTGGTTGCCTTCGTGGATGTGCTCTGTTGTAGTTTTACTGCTTTTGTGGGCCATTACGTCCCGGTGTGTGGTGTGGTTGTGTCTCCCTTTGTCCATTCTGACAAAAAGGGGGAGAGAGTTTCATCTAATGTGGTGACAAATATTTATTTATTTGTGGATGCATGGTATTGGTTTTCTGTTTTGCAGGTGATGGTTTGTGATGTTTGGTGACCCATCTTGGCTTAGGATAGGTTTAGAGTTAGGGGGAGATCGTGTGTTCATGTATAATTACTTCTTTCTTTATCGCATATAGATCAATGTATAGGTTAGTGGGGCTTATTTGAGTTGTAATTTATTTTGATGTAAACACGTTTTGTCGTAGAATGCGACAAAGGGGGAGATTGTAAGAACCTATTTGTCACACTCTACTCCAAACTCTGTGTCGATCTCCTTGAGTGTGTGTGCCAAGATGGTGTGGACTTTTAGTTTGGATCAAGGTTCTCTCTATTCTGTTTTGATCGGCCCTTAAAACTGTGGTGAAATTATTTCAAAAAATCAAGTCTGAATTACTGCTGTGTGCTGTCCCACACTGGCAGCGCGCTGTGATTCATGTCACAGCACACCGTTTGTGTCGGGCAGCACCTAGCGTGTCTTTTGCTAAAAAGCGGTATTTTGTCTTTTTCATTGTTTTTTAGGGTTTCTGAGTTTTTAATATAAAAGATAACTTTTTTGGAAAAACTGTTTTTTTTAAGAAAGCTAGTAAGAGCTTCTTCTCTCTTGAGCCAAAATCCCTTGATCATCTTCCTCCTCTCTCTCTTTGAATCCTTTCAAAGATTATGCACAAAGATTTTTACTCAGAGATCTAGTTTTTCTTCACCTTTATTTTAACTCATCTTGCTCAAGTGTCTTGAGTGTTTCTCATCCCTAGAGATTAGGGTGTGTGTTAGACAACCTTGTGGGTTTCAAGGTGACTCGTTGTGCGATCATCAACGTGAAAGACAAGCGTCCGAATCTGAAGCTATCAAGGTGACCCGAGAAGGGATGTGTGTTTGCATTGGGGTTTGATAGGGCATGTGCATTTGTCGGTATATCATTTGAACTCATTGTATTCTTTATCTTTTTAGTGGATTTGGCTTGTGGACTTAGGTCCCGTGGTTTTTCCCAGAGATTGGGTTTCCACGTATTTTCTTGTGTTGTGGTGATTGTTGGTGTACTTTTATGTAATCACTAGATTAATCAGAATTAATCGAATACCCATTATATTCCGTAGATCGACGGAATTTCATTCTTCGGGTGCTAATTTAAATGCCAACACAGCGTTTTCCGTTCACATATTAACAGGAGTTGACGGTAGGGCTTTAGTTGATGAACTTATGGCGTCTTCGGGTGCTCATTTGACAAGAGCAATATTTTAGGTGTGAGTGATATCGGGGTCAAAGTTCAGGGGGCTTTTGGAATTTTCCCAAAAATCAATAATTCCACCTATGTGTTCTCAAAGTTTATTCTTATACAGAGAATTTGCAATTTTATTTGAAAATTCACAATGCTGTTACAAGAGTAAGACTCGACTCAAATTTGTTAATTAGAAACACTCTCTGTGTTATATGGTTTATTTGAAGTAGGATGCTCCTTTAGGACTCTGTTTATTTGAAGTAGGATGGTCTTTTAGGACTCCATTGTTTTTCACACTAATATTGTTTTCCATTTCATATGTGGTGTTTTTATCTTATATGTAACTCCCTTTTTTCGTTTATACTGGGGTTCTGAAAAATAAATTACAAACAAGTATGTTTGAGTAAGCTGCTAACATGAGTTAATGAACCAGAGAAATAAAACTACCTACCCTAACCTAGAAATGGCCCATATCAAACATAATGTAGTTTATTCCAGGACCACTTGTCCCACGAAAAAATATTGGCCTTTGTTGTGGATGTGACAAATAATATATGCCACAACTCTCAACAACTCTACAGTGGAAAAAAAAAAAATCCTCTAGTCCTACCTGGAACAGAGTGGACCTTGACAGGGATTAGGGTGGCAATGTGTTGGGATCAGCCTGGAAAACTCTTATAAACGGGCCGGGCCTAATGAAAAATCATGAAATGTTAGCGCAGCCCATTGAACCCTAATAGCAATGAGGCTAATTGTTAGCTAGAGGATCACGAAGCCCACAATATATTGCTTAACATTACAGTGGCGTGCCTTTTCATATATTTTCAAGGGTCTGACATCGGTAAACGTCCAATTTGACGGGATACTGTGACCAAAAAGCGCTTCTCAACACCACAATCTGTTGATTTCATTGATGCCTCATGAATCCATATCCTGATTGTCTTTCAAAACTAATAGTCTATATAATATTCTGGTGGTTCTTTTGTCAAATCGTAAAGTTTTAATGAAACTACCAACGAGTGAACATTAAAACACAGACACACACACTCACACACACTGGTTTTTTATCAAACAATCGGAAAAATAACGTGTTCTTTATAAACGCAAGCTTTTATAAAATTCAGAAAGTCCCAAAATTAAAAAAATGAAAAATAAATTATTTAGTGTACATTACATCCAAACTAGCCCTTAGAAAAGCCTAACAAAAATATTGCATTATAAATTTATTGCAATTTGTTTTTTTTACAGAATATCCAAGCAGCAGCTTAAGGTTTGGAAGAGCACAAGTGGGAAAGCTCTCGTGCTTGTCAAGATTTGTTCTAGATGGCGAACAGCAAGTTCGAGTACGTAAAGTCCTTTGAAGAGGATCACAAATTGATGCCTTCTACGTGGATTGTAGTTAGAATTGATGGATGCCATTTTCATAGGTAATTATGTCAATTTCTTTAATGAAGCAAGAATAAATGCTCTCTCTGCACTGGTATTGGAACTTTTCTCAACCGATCTGGTTTGAATTTTTTTTTTCGGAAATAGAAGTGAACTGTGATACTATGTCGAACTGAATATACTATATTACAATTATTAAAAAAAAGATAAAGAATATACTATATTACCACTATAAAGAAGAGGAATAATTCTTGAACAATTGCACATCCATGTTGCAAAATATCAGATCCAATACTACTTTACCAAAACTGGCTATGAATACATAGTATGATCAGGGTATGGCTGATTGGATGGTGCTTTCTGTTGTGACATTGAGGTCATGGGGTCAGTCCTAGCCTTCTTCCTATTGGGAAAAGAGAACAGAATATGCAGTATGATCTAGTCATGTAAACATAAACTAATCTGGATACAAGGATATGAGTTTATGTATAGACGCTGCAAATGTGCAGATATGTGTGTTTTCCTTTTTCAAGTTAATAAACAGACATGCATGCACATGTCTGCAAAATGACCTTTAAAAAATTAATGAGCATCCAAACAACAATGGTGTTCACTGCCTAAAACATAAACCTATATATGTCACACAGCCAGCAAAAATATTTAAAATTATTGTGTTAAAATATTACTATCTACAATTCTAGTATTGTGAGTTTAAATCTTGCAATTCAATTTCTGTTCTCATTTAATTTTTTTTTCATGATTCAACTTGCTCATAGTTGAAATTACACAAGCTTCAATGATTAATAATGGTTTAAAGTTAGTTTTACTTTTAATGGTTTGAAGAGGGATGGATTGCAAGGTATATGCCAAAATTGGCCGCTTTCAATTGTTGTAGTGGATTTGGTCGTGGATTTTGGAACTTGTTTCGTCTCATTTCCGATTGGGAGCCCTTTGTTACTGAGATAGGTTAGGTGTTTTGGTGCCTTCCTAGTTCCTATCCTTTCTGTATCGGTTGGGTTTCAAGGCCAAGATCATTTGACCTGCGACTCCTCCACTTTACAGCTGTTTCTCTAATTTTTGGTTTTGCTTTCTTTTTACTTTTCTAGATCTGTACATATCCAGTTCTTTTGACAATATTAATTTCTTCTCCTCTTGATGAAAATAAAAGATCCCCTATTGATGAAAATAAAAGATTTCTGTTATGTTCTATGTAGTTCACTATCATATTTAATGCGATGAATGTTGTAATTTGCCTGGAATTTAAGGTGAGATGTTTGAATATTATTCATTAAACCATATCAATTTTTCCATATATTATTAATTTGACCTTCATGAGGCATAATAGTGTGGTACAAGTTTAGCTGGAAGTGTGTTGAGCTCAAATGTTTGCTGGGCCAACCCAGCTAGTTGGCAGCCTTATCTTCCATCCCATTGAATTTTCTTTATGATGAAACTTTTAGTTACATCCAACATTTTGATCCTTCCATTCCTGTGCTTTGCATTCCGGATTCACAATTCATCTGCAGTCTAAGTTTTCTTTGTTTGAAATTATAGAAGTGCTAATCTGTACTCCAAATTTTGATTTTTCTGTAACTTCCTTCATCTATGTTATGATGCTGGAGAAAAATCAATGGAATTCATTAATAGTATATTGCTTTCAAACTTTTTATGAAAGTATCCAGCGCACTCAAAACTAACAGTGAAGGAGCAACTTATATTAGTACTCAGAGTTCCCAAAGGCACATTGCCAAGAAGCCAATCCACTACAGCAAGAACAAAAATCCAGAAGAAGCTAAGCAACAACATTCAAAATTTTAATAAAAGGTCAAAAGAAATGACAAAAGATTAGGATGCTCAAACCACTCTACCTTAACTGCCCATGTTTTTTGTAATCAAGTATTATCATTTTCTTGGAACATCAGTGACATTTTCTTTCTTGCAAAATCGAGGCACTCAATTAATTCTATTAAAGGAACCTGAGCTGGCCGGATTTGTTCTATTCAAATTCAAATTCATCCAAGCAGACGCAAAAGTCACGACCAAGAGAATCAATGGCCAAAATGTGAACCAAGAGTCATGGCCTCATGGGACTTGGCCTCTACAAGTTAATTTGTCAGAATTGTACAGTGTGCCCGAGGCAATCATTTCCTTGCAAAAGAAATCACGCCGATGAATTTGATGTCAAGGATTCAACAAAATAAAATGCGTCTACAATGATGCAAAATAAGCCATGCCTCTGAAACGTGGAAATAAGTGTCCTAAAAAATAACTTGATGATGCAAACCCGCCAATAGTCAGCATACATTTAAGGCATGATCCATGTCACTCATGTCTCAGGGAGTTAATCATGCAAGGTAATGATCAAGATGATGATTATCAGTAATTCAAGATATGAAATTGGTTCGAACATAGAGTTGGTGTGGTTGTATAGGGGGCATTCAGATCAGTGTCAAGGGACCAGTGATAATTTCCCTCACTTAGGATGCCAAATTCGAGTCCAGTAAGTGTCCTGGAAAATAACTTGATGATACAACCCAATATGGTCAACATACGTTCAATGCATTATGAATAAATCTAACTAATTTTCTTCTGTTGAATATTCTCTGTGTGCATAAACTAATTCAAAATTTTGTAAGCATCTATGTTCATATCTCGGAAATTATATGTCATTAAAAAAAATCTATTGGTTGGTCATCTTACATCAATCTTGCACTCTATCTATAGTTTTTAATGGTTTTTGGTAGGTTTTCGGACATTCACGAATTTGACAAGCCCAATGACGGGCAAGCTTTGAATTTGATGAATTCATGTGCAATTTCTATGCTGGAGGAGTTTCCTGACATAGTTTTCTCATATGGAGTCAGTGATGAATACAGGTACTATGTTTTCTTCATGGATTTGTTTTATCCTATCAGCTAAACTTGATACTTAAATAGCATCTCATCTTTGCTTGTATTCTCTCCTTTTGTAAATATTGCAAGCATGGAAATTGCTTACTTATCTGAACTATATAGTTGAATTACTAATTACATAACCCGCTGATTGGTGTCCTTCGTTGCCATTTGAAGTCTCTTTCATTTTTCTATTACTAATTTTCAGTTTTGTTTGGAAGAAGACGTCCCAGTTCTACCAAAGGCGTGCCAGGTTTCCTTTTCAATCTTTATGTTAGCTCTACTATTTCCTCGTGATCATCAAGTGAATTTAATGTCCATAAAAACCATACTGGTAATTATTCCAAAATTTAAGTAATTCAACATAACTTGCTTTGAATTTTTTATGACCTGCAGCAAAATACTATCCCTCTGTGTATCATTCTTCTCTTCTGCATATGTCATGAAGTGGAAAGAGTTCTTCCCACAGAAAGAATTGAGGTATATACCTTACTTTGATGGACGAGTTGTATGCTATCCATCAACCAAAGTTCTTCAAGATTATCTGGCATGGAGGCAGACTGATTGTGAGTACTGTAAATATTTAACTAGCCAAACCAAGTGGCTACAAATTCTTTCGAGTTTTGAGTGACTGGCTCATGGGGTTCAACCATTTCCTAGGTGTTCAATTATATAGTTTCACATCCGGCAAATACCGTTAGCATTCCATGCTAGTGACAGATTTATATCATCTATACTTTAACTCTGCCATTTCTCTTTCTTATCTTGCAGGTCACATCAACAATCAATATAATACTTGTTTCTGGATGCTGGTTAAATCTGGAAAAAGCAAACAAGAAGCACAAGATTTTTTAAAGGTATTGCAATGCTGGTATCTTCTACTTACAAATAAGCCTTTTCTTTATAGGACCTTTATGTTTTATATGTTGAAACCGGGACGTGATTCAATTTTGCATCCATCATATGCTCCCAGGCTTTGTATCAATTTATCTTTTCTATTTCCACTAGTCTTTGAAATTGTTCAGCTCTTTGATGCTGTATTATATAAAACTAATTTCTTAGAGTGTTATATAGGATGTTTATTGAGGCCCTGCTTCGCAAAGTTGCTTCCAAAAAGTACTTTTCAGGGTAAAATATTGGGTGAGAAGCATTTTCCGCCCAAAGACATGGCCACTTCTGGCTGAAAATGGTGTCTCTTTAGAGAAGCAGCCTAGGGCTGCTTCTCCGTTTTCAGCTAGAGGTGGCCAAGTCCTTGGGTTGAAAGTGCATCTCACCCAATATTTTTCCTTGAGAAGTACTTTTTGAAAGCAACTTTACCAAAATATGTGTGAACGTCTATAACCATGGTTGTGCGCAATGAGTGGCACTTCAATTAAGGGCATTTTTGTACGGCGGCAATATGATGCATTGCAAAATGCATGAGAAGTTTTAGGGGTATCCCCCAGTAAAAGAGACTTAAGGAGTGTCATTTGAGATGGTTTGGACATCTATATTAAAGACCTGAAATAACCACTGTATGGAAGATAGCTACCATATGACCACAAGGAAGTAGGAGAAGAGGAGGGACCATTAAATACAGAGAGGAATAGGTAGAATGGACAAGAAGGATTGCCGAGTGACAAAATTTAGCCTTAAACAAAAATGGTAGAAATAGGACTTCCAAAGCTGACCCCTATAGATATGTGTGTGTGTGTTAAGTAACTGAGGCTGCAACTAATATGCCAAGGAAGAAAATGACTGAAAATAAAAATTGGAAGAAGTAGAAAAGAAGAAAGAAAGGCTGCTACAGACCTCGTGACAGTTAATTTGGCCAGGGTCAAAGGCCCATTAGGGCTCATAAAAGGAGTAGTGGACACATAATACTTAAAGTATCACATTCCCTGTTAAAGAGATAAGTGACAAATGCGTGACACCAAAAGAGGTGGATTGGGAGATCTTAATTGGGTTTATAATTGGCTAGGTGAGAGATAAAAGGAGGATTGCAATCGGCTAGGGATTTAAGAGTTGGCAAAAACTAGGAAGCAGCAAATTTCTTCGATTGGCTGTCAAAGAAATAGAGGAGTCAAATGGAATTTGGAAGCTGTTAGTTATACGATTGATTTGAGAGGAGAAACATATAGGAATCCAAGGATATTTGTGATTAGTTGTTGGGAGAAAAAAGGGGGAGAGTTGAAGAGGATGAGAGTATATTGAGGGCCTGTTTGGATATAGGGAAGATGTGGTAAAACATGGTATGGTAAAATGTTTTACCATAAATTCAGTTGTTTGGGTATTTTTTAAGGGTGGTAAATGGATTACCCCTCTTTACCACAAAACTCCAAAATAGATTACGACACCCCCCTTGAGAATCGTGGAAAAACGTGGTATGGTAAAACTTGGGTGGCCAGTTCATCTCTCTCTCTCTCTCGATCTCAACACGACCGGACTGATATTTTATCGGGTCGGGTACCTAAAATTGGCTCGTTGGGTCGGGCATTAGACTTCCTACCCGACCTTCAGGTTGGGTCGACCAATAGTTTTGTCGGGTCGGGTCGGGTCGGGTTGGGTATTTACCACTTCAAGTCAACCCGACCCGACCCAATATTTTGTACTTCAAAAATTATAAAATAAAGGTTTTTTTATCAAGTCGGGTCGATTTTTTGGGTCGGACGCCTGGTTGTGTCAAGTTCTTTGGCCGGGTAGGGTCTGCTTGTGGGCACTATCGGGTCGGATCGGTTCAGGTGCACCATCGGGGCTGGTTGGGCATATGCAAATTTTTTGTCGGGCAGCCAAAACTTTGACCCGACCCCGCCCGATCCGTTGACAGCCCTAATTTTACTGTGTTTTCCCTACTTGAATCCAAACACTATTTTTA
The DNA here is from genome assembly GCA_021018995.1 of Chloranthus sessilifolius. Taxonomy (NCBI): domain Eukaryota; kingdom Viridiplantae; phylum Streptophyta; class Magnoliopsida; order Chloranthales; family Chloranthaceae; genus Chloranthus; species Chloranthus sessilifolius. The sequence goes on along the minus strand of CM037593.1, from coordinate 129,006,359 downwards.
ATATTCCTCCACTTCTCACACAATCAAATTGCCATCCAAATAGTGATAAGTGCGGTGAAATGTAGGATTCCTGCATATTACTGCGTATTTCTGCAAGTTAGAAATACGTGGTAAATGGAGTAAAAGTTGAATAACTTTACTCCATTTTACCAGGTTCTATCCAAACAGCCCTCGAGAGAAAAAGTAGGAATTTGTAAGGAAGTGGAAGAAGTTTGTGTGTGGATAAAGGGTGCATAGTCTTGAAGGAGTACGCTCCTAGGTACACCATGCTCCATGTGGTACTCAACATTATTTTGGTGCCTTGTGGAGCACTGACACCTTGTGTAGATCAATTTAAAAAGAAAAAAAAACAAAAATGAATTTTTATCTTGAAAGCCAAATTTTGATTGAACTTTAATGGTCCAGATTTCAAGCTTCAAAAGACATATGGTAGATTTGAACAATTATTTTTAAAAAGTTGGTCTAAATCATGCCCCGTTCTCAATGTGGACTTAGTGTACCTTGAGGTACTCCTTTGGAGTACCTAACTGCGGTTATATATATATATATATATATATATATATATATATATATATATATATATATATATATACTAGTGGGAAGCACGTACGTTGCACGTAATGCCATGTCTCCTATGTAAGAGAACTTGTGCATGGAGACGGAAATAGTTCAACAACCAATTAAGAATTAAACTCATCATCTTTGCTTGTGGAGGGTGATACGAGGAATTTGGAAGTTTTAGAACAGCTATCAATTTGAGATGAGCGTTGTATGAGGTAATTTGAAAAGTGTCAAAAACATGTATTACAAATTGAAATGTTTAATTCCCAAGAATGAAAAAAATTGTAATACCTCATTAAATTAAAAAGGGAAAGGCATTTGTTGGTCAATTTGGACAATCATTACCCTTTGCATTCCAAGGTTTAGAAAATGAATATTGTCATACAATGCACCTTTTGAACATTTCTATTATATAAGTGATCCTTTCTAAGAAAATGAAACAATGTGAGAACTTTTTATTTATTTATATATTTCAGGGCCAAAATGGTGTTTAAATGATCTTATACCCCAATGATTTAAGATGTGGGTGATCCCTACCGTCAAAGAGATAGATAATACATTGAAGTGCAATTGAGTAAAAAATAGTGATTTAGAGAGATTTAAACCATCCGATCTGTGGACTATAATATCAACCATTGGTTTTAGCTTTAGTAGCGTATATTACAGTTTGTCAATCGGATTGTTCACATCCACTTATAGGTATGTTTCTTAGGCTTGAGACTTATTCTAATGATAGATTGTCTCTTTGAAAGTTTAGATTGATCATAGATGTTCACTGGATGCTAGAAGAAGTCTAATTTCAATGGTGTAAGATCATTTAAATATCAATTTGGTGGTGAAATGTTGGTCACGAGCCATTATCCTGTGTGACCTAGAGGTTTCAATATTGTCCACTTTCAGTTGGGCTATAGGCTCAATCCCCAAAATATGTGAACTTTTTTTAAATACTCATATATGTTAGTAAGAAAAACACAACATGTGCCAAACTGCCAATACCATCCAAACAAGGTTTTAAAATTGAAATGGCCTCGGGATTGGCAGAGTCACTCACCAACCCTAAGCCCTAAATTTTGGCTCAACCATTGTCATCACTATCTACAATAGTAAAGAGATGACAAACAAGTCATTCCAAATTCATGATCATTTGAATTTTAGTAAAAGGAGATTTTCCTTCATGAACTCACTTAATGAAATCTTTATCCAATGCTATATAGATTATTTAGATATTTGGAAGAGTACCTTTATTTTCAACCCAAAAGTCTTTGCCCAAATTTTCAACATAGTGACACAATGGGGATGGAAGAGTACCTTTATTTTCAACCCAAAACTCTTTGCCCAAATCTTCAACATAGTGACACAATGGAGATCATTTTTCCCCCGAATCTTCAAACGGGATGGATCTTGAGAACATGATCCCACCATTGGATGGCCAGATTTTTGTTTCACATGACACGCAACCCCAAAGGTGATTCAGGAACCGAAATCTATGTGTCATGTAGAACCAAAATTTGACCATCCGATTGTAGACCCATTATCTCAGGATTCAATGCATGAAAAATTCGAGCAAATATCTCCATCGTCAGATTCAAGCATGTAAAAGCTTGGTTGAGGGGGAAGAATCTTAAGTTAGTAAATACAGGTATCCTATTTGAAATATTTCTAAAACTACACTTCTTGCTGCTTGGTTATTTATTTATAACTTAATTCATAAAAAAATTTAAAAAGTATGTAACAAATTGACCATTTCTTCTTGTTTCGTTTTTGTTTTTCAATTTTCTTTAACAATAAACCAGATAAAAATTTAAGATTAAAAGGGACTTAACAAATGCTTTTCATTTTAATTAAACAAGTTACTGTATTCTTTGTCCTTGCACTGATTGGAATATTGATCGTTACCACTTGAACCGCCTTCCAAGTTCTCACTCTGTTTTCCAAGTTGTTATCCACAACTTTTTCCATTTCACGTTCGGAATTGAGTGATCCGATTGGTTTTGTCGACTCTTCATCATATTAATCTGGAAGATATAAACAAAACCTTTAGATTCGTAGAAACTAAAAATTCAAGCTATCAAGGAGAAATCAAACCAAACCTCTTTCAAAGAAATAAGAAAAAAATTGTATTAGTAATAGAGAAAGGAAATCATTTATACAAAACCCATTCTTTCCAAGATGTAAGAGAAAAGCACTGTAAATATGCAATATACAGGTAAAAAGAGAAGAAAAAAATGATTAAAACAGAGGGCTATTAGACCAAAGGAAAGTAGTCTCTCTCTTTCTCTACATCTTGGAAAGAGGCTCTTCGACGTCCGAACCACTTTGAAAGAGGCTCCTCCTCTGCAACACAAGACTGTAGACTTTGACCTCTTTGACTTGTAATAATAGGCAAGATCTTATAGCATGATCTCTGGACGTACCAATGTACCATCACTATTCTCATTTACTGCAGAAACCACTATGGTTTCTGTGCAGAGCAAGCAACCTCAAGCAACATTCTCGGTCAATTTTGTATATCTAATATTGTCCTTAGAAAAAATAAAAAAAGGCACCTCACAAAAATGGAATTGATATATAATTTTTAAATCTTATAGGGGCAACTAGGTGTAGCTAGTTTTAAAGTTGATTTCTAATGAATGTCCTTCACAGTTTTAGGTTTGCCAAAAATTACTTAATCCCATGCCTCTAGTAACCATTGGCTGCATGTCACACCAGGTTGACTTTTTAAGTCACCTGATGTGACATGCAGCCAATAGGTGGTCGAGTCATGGGCTTATGTTCCATGACTCAAGTTATATAATAATTTCCCTATGTGTATGTGTGTGTGTGTGTATATATATATATGTAGAGAGAGAGAGAGAGAGAGAGAGAGAGAGAGAGAGAGAGAGAGAGAGAGGTAGGTAGGTCCGGGACTATAAGTTTGAATGGATGGTTGAACCATGTGTTCGAATCAGCTGGGCACCACATGGCATCCATCACGAGGATCAGGTGCCATAGAAACTTGCCCAGCATCAATCAGATCCAAAAATAAAATAAATTAAGTAGGTATTTATCCACCTTCTAGATAGCGGATGGGAAATTTTTCCTTGGTTTTGAGGGGCAAAATGGTTTGAAATATATATATATATATATATATATATATATATATATATATATATATATATATATATATATATATATATAAGTGGGAATAATTTAATGATTTTTTGTATATTTTATTGCATAACGGATCGAGTATCGTAAGATACAGTTTATTTTAGTAAATAAATAAAATAACAGAATACAGATAAAAATTAAAAAATGGAATATGTAAAGATTTATGATCATTTATATGAAATATCAAGTGTCAAAGATATTCATCTCATCATATGAAACAGTGAAAATTAGTTTTTAGATCAAATAAATTAAAATAAAGGATATTTCATTGGATAGATTCATAGAGTATAGTAAAAAAAATCCATAGTAACAAAGTCAAAAACTTTTCCAATTTTCCATCATCCAAAAAGAAACCGTATAGCTCCACAAGTGTAGATGCGGTGTAAGTGTATATTTTATGTGTCTTTCAAATTTGAAGTTCCAACTAGTATTATAAAAAGGAACCTGGAATCCTATATTTGTTAAACTGTTCAAGTATATCTCGGTCACAACACACTTGTTTCTTGACATTGTAAGACTCCTCAAATTGTTTTTTAAAAGGTAGAGAACCCAAATCTTTGTTTTTTATCTCCATCCCCAATGTCAATATCATCATCTTCATCGTTAGCTGCCTCATCACTTATCTTTTCCTGACCTCTTCATTATCTGATGTGTCCACTTCCTCAGTTACATTCTTTTTACCTTTGTCGGTTACCTCTTTTTCTTACTCATCTTCTTTGGCTCTATAGAGAATTGACATTTAATAATTTGATGTTTATGAAGAAATATATAAGCATATAATATAATCATATAAATATATATACCATGTGAAATACATTAATGTACACTTTGTGAAACACATAATACGATACCTCATTTTGTTTTTCTACTACTCTCCCTTTCTACTTCAAAACATTTGTAGATGTCGATCCACAAAGTATCTTCCGCATGGGTCCTCCCTTTCCCTGATCCATTCGACATTGCTTCTTTCTCCAATAGACAAATAACATCTTATGACCCGTCACTTTCTTGCCTCTTTTGTTGCCTAGCTTCTAAATGGATGTTGTATTTCATAAGCACTAGCGCATTAACCTTTATTGCTTGAAACGATTTCTTCTTTTAGAATGCATCTTCATCAAATTCAACAATTCATACACAGGCTATAAAAAACAGTTTACACTCATTAAATGTAAACTATAAGCACGTGAAGTTTTAACTCAATTTTACCTGATTAAAAGTATTCCATTTTCTTTCACACTATTTAGTGCTACGTGTGAGCTTTAATATAATAATGACTACCAAAAGGAGAGTGCAAACTTTAGACAGTAATATTATCACTTCCTAAAAATTAATATCTGCCAAAAGAATTTCTTGAATCCTCATGCCACCCCTTTTTTGAATATTGGCTTTTGGCCTTGCATTCAAACATGGCTTTGAGCCTAAGCTTCTGTTTATGAACACCTTTTATAGACAAGTAAACAGTAACAAATCTAATCACTGCAGGTCTTCTCAAATCTTTCCCTTTAATGTACTCATTAAATTTGGTACCCATGAATGTCGATAAGTGTACAGTGATTTGTTTTGCCTTGGACATTGTATCTTTTATTTACTAGCAAAGATCTAGAAAATTGGCGATGCAAGGGACCAAAATAATTTTTTCTCTTCTCCATTACTAATTCGTTTGCTTTTACATACGATGCGGCTAGAGTTATCAATGGGTCAGGTCGACTTGATACTTGACCCACTTATCTTGCTATTTTAACTTCGTCGGGCACATAAATGAACCTTGGGTTCAGGTTAGGCATGAAGCATCCGACCCGACCTTCAGGTGGGGTTGGGTTAACCTGATATTTTTATATATAATATAAAAGGATTAGAGGGTTTAGGAGATTTCAAATTGGATTGGGTCAGGCATCGTTATTTCTATATACAATATAAATGGATTAGAGGGGTTTAAAGGATTTTGAACTGGCTTGGGCTTTCGGGGCGAGGGTCGGGTTGGGTTGGGCATGTATCACCACCATTTGGTTTGAAATAACTAAATAACACTTGATTTAACACAAGGTTTTAGGCTTCTATTTTTCATTCTTTCTTGGGGGGGGGGGGGTTAGTTCGATTCACAGATTCTAGAAACCCTAAAAAGAAAAATTATATATATATGAGAGAGAGAGTTTTCTTTAGGTATCGTTATGTAAAAAAATATATTATTATGCCATGTTTTTCAATATTGAAAGAAAAAAGTGATTCTCTTCTTCCCGAGATGGTTGTGGTGTGAGGCCAATGTATCTACATGATATTTTGTTTAGTTTTCTTGTTCATAGTGCAAGGTGAGTTATTTATTTAAATTCTATTGCTGTAAAATAAATTCACATTTTTATCTTGGCTTCTTTCTTCTATTTTTAGATTTTAGAGTTCAAATCGGTCAACCATGGCTCGTTTTCAACTCTAGAATAATTATATTACTGAATTTCAGCATTATGTTATAAGATCTGAATTTTTGTTGCAACCTTTTCGTTGTTTTTTTATTGTTTATCAATCCTATGGCGATCTCCAGCCATAAGGACCATTAGATTGCAAGTTTTAATGGATTTTCTTGCTGAAAATTAAAGCTAGAAATTGTTTTAATCCTAACCGTCATTGGACCTCGTTCAATGCGCTAGACTAGTTGGAAGCAAGATCCATCATTTAGGATTCTTGTTCTAACTTTGGAAGGGATCGCATAGCGGTTTTGAGACACTTAACTGAATTTATGCCTAATCATCAGAATGGAATTATTTAAATCTTTATAAAATTTAGCCTATTATTTGTATGATTTATTGTTCAAAATCCCATCCTTTAATTTCATCCATTCAAATTAGGGTGTGGTGTTTTGGTCCTATATCACCAATTTGCTCTTGTTGATTTGATTTTATTTTTTAGATTATATGCTTAAGATATAGGAGAAGTAAAGACAGAATTACCAGGGCTGAGATTATAAATGTCGACAGTCAAATCTCTGTTATACTTATTGATTCTCTTAGAACAGCAATAGCACTGATAAAAAAGTTTATTAACCAGGAAACCTAACAGAGTGGATCTGTAAGACGGTTATTTTATATTAATTATGGTAGTTTTGATGTAAAGCAAACCCTTTAATTAAAGAGAATAGAGGTTAGTCTTTTTTCCTTTATTCTACTTTATTTGAGTATTTTTAAATTTCTTTATTTTCTTCTTCACTCGAAAACGCAAGCACTGCGGTTTGCATTAGTAATCTTCCTTCATCTTTAGGTGATAACTGGGGATATTTTTGCAAATTCATGTGATGGCATTTACGTAAATATCATGCAAACTATTACATTATTTGACATATCAGAATAATTTCTAAAAGAAAATACTTTGGTTTTCATGAAATTGACAAAAATGCCATCAAATGAGTTTACAATAAGAGTTCCCGTTGAACACGACATGCGGAGAGACAAGTGAATTCTTTCTCGGAGTTGGGTTGCATCACGGATCGTCTCTATATAGAATATCATGCATTGATGTGAAATATTCTATTAGTTGGAAAATTATTAACTGAAATACACTATAGCAGCTTTGCAACGGGTATATCATATACACAAGAATTCTGCTGTTAGTTTCTGATTAAGCCCATTACTTACATCATATGAATCTATCATTGGTACGATGGTTTCTACTATATAGTAATTTCGTTTCCTATCTGCATCTTCTTGTTTTTGGAAAGATGGATTTACTATTTTTATGCTATAGATCTTTTACTTTTGTTGTGCCTTGAATTATGCAGGGGACCCAAACAAAAGAGAAAAATGAACTTCTTTTCCAACAATTTGGTATCAATTACAACACTCTACCAGCCATGTTCAGGAAAGGATCTTCTGTTTTCAGGGACAAGGTTGTTCCTACCATTTCCCCTGTAATAGATTCAGACTAGTTTCATATTGGGGTGTTCCTGGGAAAAAAAGAAATAACATACAACTCCATCATGCTTAAGAGATTTAGGGCAGTCAATGGGCTGGGTTAAATGTTTGTCCAATGGGCCTATTTGAGCTGGAAAATAAGGCCCAACTAACTTTTGGGGATCATTTTAACTTGATGCCCGGCATGTCAAAGTGGCCAATTTTTTCATTTTGGTCCAGGCCTTGCCCCAGCTCATTGAGAAACCTAAGGAGGTGGTAGTTTGGATAATGTTTAAATTATATATTTTGAAACTATATTACACATCCAAATGAACAGAATCCGTTCTGAATACTCTGCACAATAGCTGATACTCAAATACATGCTACGGCATGGAAATATATCTTTGCTATAAGGAATGTCTGGGAATCCTTCAACTAGTGGGGTTTTTAGCTTTTCGTCATACCACAGGAACTCTTAATAATTGTTCAAAATTTATTATGCGTTTTTGTCATATTTGATTAATTACACTGAAATTAGTTCATATGACAATACCTATGTAACATAAACAATAGAGACTATTTGTTAATCGTTAAGAACTTAGAAAGGATGACATGAAATAGTATGCATTCATATGATTATATGATAATGTTATGATATGCTTTTCCATAATTAAGGCTTACTTATGTGAGTATTACTAAAATATGTAAACTCACCTCCCACAAAATTATTGAAATAAATAATCAAGCTATATAGTCTGCATTATAGATGACACTTGGTAACGATATAAAATTTAATGAAAGTGTCCATGGGCTACAATCCACAATAAAGGTGCAGAAGTGTTATAAACTTATAATGGGGTAGTTAATATATTCCTACTTGCATGAAATCAAAAATGAAGCTTTTGAAATGCTTCAACCTAGAAGTGCAAATGAGCCAGCCCGACGAGCCACCTAGTAAGGGTGAAATGAGCCAGAAATGTATGTTCTTCATTTTTTGTCAATACATTCGCACTATGTGTCCAATAAGTATCACCGATACCGTTATGTCTCGCTTCCGAAAGGTGGCTGATATCAAGTTCTTAAACTTTAGAATTAAATGGCTTGAAAATATTATGATATTTTCTTTTTTTAATCGGAAAATATTATGAGATTTAGTTTATGTAAAATTATAATAAGAAATGATTTCGGTCTTCCCCTTGGATTCATGTGGCCAAAGAAAACCGTGATAAGTTTAGATGCTCATCTTCTTTGAGAAGAGGATTGTCAGCATTTCTATGTATGAAGGGTCTGTCTTTCAGGTTTTTTACTTTCATTCCCAACTGAATTTTTTTTCTTTAGATTAACAGTTGTATATTTTTAACCTTCAGGTGGAAGAGATAGTGAAGTTCAACAAAGAAGGAGATCCTGTTAAAAGATTTAAGACGAAGGTGATCGTAGACCATTGTGATATAATCGAGTCAAGATTTTGGATGGAGCACCCGACGCTCCTCGATGATAGATGATATGATTCCCTTGACATATCCCTATTTTTGACATGTTCTTTTAGTGGGCTGTAAACATAAATTTAGGACGAGTGATAATTTTAACTTAAGTTAGAAGCAAAAATCAACAAAACATCAAGTTTATGAACTGCCTTTTGAGACAAAATACCATCGACGTTTAATACTGTACCTGTTAGCCGAAGAGTACATATCATTTTAATATTTTTTATGTTCCTTGGTGATATCTCACCCTTTCTATTTCTGTTCAACTGGGTTATTATATTGCCCGCTCTATCACCACTAACTCTCACACTACTCACAGAGATATCTCCTTTGCAATTTTAGATGGGCCGTTATAAGACCAATCGGCCGATTTTAAGGCTGGAATAGCATTTCGTCGGAATAAATGGTCTCTTACAAAATATTGATCAGAAGTTGAGACAGAAATAGGTAGTTCATAGGGGTCTCTAAGACTATTTTCATGCTTCCATCTCTCCTTTTTCTGTATCCAACGAGTGGATAACAAATATTTTGAAGAAGCAGAGAGGGTTCGGACCATAAATAGTAATTTTTTGCCCTCTCAAATACAAAAAGTGTTTTATTTATTTTTCAAAATTTTATCTGTTCTGTTATTTCTGTGTTTAGTGCATGCGCCTTTTTTCTCAACAATCCTGTCACAAGCGACTTAGGGTCATCAATTCTATGGCTTGGGGGCTGTAGGACCACCGAAATGATAATTGATAATTTGGACCGAAATTTTGGTCCACATTTGTATGAGACACATAATTTCGGTCAAGTGTGGCCCATTACGTCACACTTGAGGCAATTTGGTGGCACATGGCACTCAATGGGAGATTCCGGTGCCTTATGTGCGTGTGCTCAGAGTCAATTAATGACCATCCAAAACATAAAAAATAAAATGAGTATTTTTTAACCGTTAATTTTTGGGTTAAAAGAAAATAATTTCAATGTCAAATTTTGGGTGAAAAACCCATTTTTTTAACCTATGGAATGGAGGCAAAGAAAAGCCTACGTTTTTGTTCCCTAAAATCCGAGGGAATGTAGTGAACCCTTAGAGGATTGTCTTGGCACCCCTCTCTCTCTCTCTCTCTCTCTCTCTCTCTCTATATATATATATATATATATATATATATATGACTGAGGGAGAATGCGCTCGGGCATAGAGATTTCTTTGTCTAGATTACTCTATGAAAGACATTGGCAAGGAGCCTACGTTACTAATTAAGGTTAAAATTTTTAAAATATTTTAAAACTTATATTTTCTCTCATTTGTGATATTTGACTTTTTTAGAGGTCTCTTTCTCTTTTCTCTCCTTTTCCTTTTTCTAAGAAAATGTCAAGACTTACTTTTTCAGGATTATTTTACTCAAAAATGTGGGCCTCCAATAGCGAAACGTTGACACATCGATAGCGAAGTGCTGACACCCTGGGAGAGAAGCGCTGACACCTTGATAACGAAATGCTGACATCCCGGTAGCAAAGCACTGACACCTTTACTTTTGCTTCTAGAGGGAGAGGATAGAAAAGAGTTGAGTTGGTGGGGTTCTGATACCCAGATGGTCAGGCGCAAGATATTTAAAAATAATTATCTACTCTTTTCTTTAAAAGAAAGATAATCCTAATTAAAACATGATTAAATGATTATAAAGCAACATATGCCGCTTCACAAAAAAACCCTACGTGTCACGCCGATACCAATAGGTGCAGAGATATCTCTACACCCAATCGCATAGTCACATACCCCTCCCTCTCTCTCTCTCTCTCTATATATATATATATATATATATATATATATATATATATATATATATATGAATTAAAGAGCGGATTGGAACCAAATGAAGTTAAGCCGCAATATCTATTTTTAGAACCTCGTTACAATGAGTTGCATTCATAACAATGGATGAAGACCTACCTTCGAGATGGTTGCATTACATATATTTGTGGACAACATTAAGGTTATTATTATTATTATAACACTTAGGGTATCCTAAGCTTGCGCTTGAGCTAATCTCTAATTGGATACCCTCGCCCCCACCATGCCACATGTATTTCATGATTTACACACCTTACGAGGCATTGGGCAAAAGAGCTGCGACAGCTCGAGGATACAACGTTGAGGAGCAAACACAAGTCGTTCTACCACTACGGCGCCCTTTGGTGACATCATCAAGTACACATCATTCTTTTAGGAATCTAGTGACCTATCAATTTTTTTTTCTATATTTTTTGGTTTTTCTAAGAGTTTAGTAGACTTTGGTTTAAATTTCTATTGCGATTAATAATTAGTTTTAGATTTTAATAATTTTGTGATATGTTTAACAATGAGTTACTAATATGATGGTAGTTTAACCGATTGAGTGGTAGCTCACTTGGCGTCCTCCCTCCTTTGTTCGGCTTTATATACAAATGAGCGATAATATACAAACACAGCTTTATATAATTTAATTTTTTTCATATTTAAAAAAAAATTATGATTAATTATTTATGGCATTCAAAGTGGTCCTCATCGTATCATCATGACCTAATCCTAACTACCATAAATTTATTAGAAAAAACCCATTTTATTATAAGAGTTGATATTTGGGTGTGTTCAGCAAACAGCATATGTGGTACATGAGTCATCAATATTGTATATATTGCACATATTCATTAATACGAGATATCCAAGTGGCATATGATCATCTCCATTTATGGGATCCATCCCAAGCATTATGCTCACGTGAGTATTCAAAGCTTGAACCATCAAGTCAAGCATTTTGTAAATCTAAAATTGTACGAAATCTACCCATGCCCATTCTATCACATACATGGAGATTGCCCAGCTTTAAAGATAAGGGAAATTTACCTGACCGGCCCTGTCAGATATAGCTTTCACGTCAGAGGCCCTGTAGTTTCACCTTTCATTTGTGATATTTGATTTTTTTAGAGGTCTTTTTCTTTTCTCTTCTCTCCATTTTTCTAAGAAAGTGTCAGAGTTGTTTTTCAGAACTATTTTACTCAAAAATGTAGGCCTTCGATAGCGAAACGTGTTGGCGCTTTGTTATCAGCGTTGGCGCTTCGTTTTAGGGATGCCAGCGCTTCGTTGTGGGCGCCAACACTTCGTTTTGAAGTGTTTGCGCTACGCTCCCGAACACCACATTTTTTGTATAAAATATGTGTAAAAAAATAAGTCTAATATTTTCTTAGAAAAATATAGAAAAGAAAAAAACTTTAAAAAAGTTAAAATTGCCTGTTAAAAGGGTATTTAATTTTTAAAAGTATAACTTTAATTAGTAAACTGAGCTCATGTTACCCATCACTTCACAAAAATGACGCTATGTATCGGACTCATATCAAATAATATAACGATATCTCTACGATGGGCTCAAACCCCTTAGCCTCTTGGTAAATTTGTATGTATTACTACTTTTTGCAATGAAGTTTGGATGCGGAGACGGCCTGTTCGGCCACGCACCCATCTGCAAGTACTCAGTGCTTTTAAATTTTTAGAGTTTAAAAGATCTGCTCCTATATTCACTGTGCCTGTCGCGTCGTATACATTGTCAAAATTAGACAATATATTTTTTTAAGACACTTTTAAGTTAAAACTCAAAACCCCCATCGATCGCCCACCCTAAACGTAAACTCTAAATGAGTATCTCTCTTGTCTTTTTTTTTTTTTTTTCCGGATCTCCCTCTAAAAACTAAAGCCTCTTAAACTAGTGAATTCATGCCCTTTCTATCTCTTCTCGACTCTCATAGCTTGCTCACTTGAACTTCACGTCCTTTCTGTTTTGAGATTTTGGGTTTCTTGGGATTGATTAAATTTTATAAATTTGGATGTTAGGATTTTAATTTTTATGGATTTTGATGTTAGGATTTTATCGTTTATCTAGGTTAGTTTGCTGGGATTGAATATTTGAGCTTTATTTGTTAAAATATTAATTGTATAATGAATTTTGTTGTGTAGATTTTATTGAAATCAGATGTGTCGGATTATGCAATAAGATTTGAGTCAAATCACGCTAGTTCAAAGGTAATTTGTCTTGTCTATTTCAATCTCCATGCATAAGTTCTCTTACATAAGAGACATGACATTACGTGCAATGCACGTGCTTCCCACTAGTATATATATATATATATATATATATATATATATATATATATATATATATATATATATAACACCGAAGTTAAGTACTCCAAAGGAGTACCTCAAGGTACACAAAGTCCATATTGAGAACGGTGGCATAGTTTAGACCAACTTTTTAAAAGTAATTGTTCAAATCTACCATATGTTTTTTGAAGCTTAAAACTTGGACCATTAAAGTTCAATCAAAATTTGGCTTTCAACATAAAAATTAATTTTTGTTTTTTTTCCTTTTTAAATTGATCTACACAATGTGTCAGTGCTCCACAAGGCACCAAAATAATATTGTGAGTACCACATGCAGCATGGTGTGCCTAAGAGCGTACTCATCCAAGACTACGCACCCTTTATCCACAGACACTTCTTCCACTTCCTTACAAATTCCTACTTTTTCTCTCGGGAGCTGTTTGGATAGAACTTGGTAAAATGGAGTAAAGTTATTCAACTTTTACTCCATTTTACCACGTATTCCTAACTTGCAGAAATACGAAGTAATATGCAAGAATTCTACATTTTACCGCACTTATCACTATTTGGATAGCAATTTGATTGTGTGAGAAGTGAAGGAATATTAAAAATATAGTGTTTGGATACAAGTCGGGAAAACACAGTAAAATTAGGGCTGTCAACAGATCGGGCCAAGTTGGGTCAAAGGTTTGGTTGCTCGACAAAAAATTTGCATATGCCCAACCCGCCCCGATGGTGCACCTGAATCGATCGGACCCGACCCGATAGTGCCCATAAGCAGACCCGACCCGACGAGAGAACTTGACACGACCGGGTGTCCGACCCGACTTGATAAAAAAACCTTTATTTTATAATTTTTTAAGTATAAAATATTAGGTTGGGCCGGGTTGACCTGATGTGATAAATACCCGACCCGACCCGACGTGATACTAGTACATACCCGACCCGACTTGATGTGGTAAATACTACAGCCTAGTAAATTTCAAGGTCCTGCAATTGGGGAGTGCCTGATTCGGTCTAATTGCAAAGTAGAATATGGTGCACACACAACAACAAGCAAACATGCAACCATTAACAATGCTGTTGGCAATGAAGACACCAAGATTACGGGTAAGGGACAACAGGATAAGAAACAGAGTAAGAAAACCTCCAAAGTAGTTTTCATACACGAAGTCAACATATTGTCAAAAGAGATATTAAAGATGGACTGCTGCTGGGGACACTCAGGCTGCGTATGGTATAACTCTTTGCTAGCCCCTGTCATAGCAGAATTCAATTGCTTTAGTTGATTTTCATTCTCTCTTTTAACTCCCTTCAAAGGAGGATTTACCTGCTCTAACAGTAACCCCCCTCTCTCTACTAGCTCCCTATCAGAGCAAATAGCATCAGCTCTGACAAGAAGTGAGTAGAGAGAAGGATATAACTGCTAAACATAGAGGGAAGGATAAAACTCCTACACAGGTAAATCTTGTTATGCTAGTTAAGAGGTATGTCATACGAGCGTCAACCTCTCCCAACCTTCGGAACACAAATATTTTTTACCTCGAAGTCAGAGAAATGTCAAAAATTTACTTTCACTAATTTGCATGCTCATAGATAGTTGTGATGATAATGGTGATGGGATGAAGATATGATTTTGATGATGAAGCTCCGTGCAGGTTGGGAGTGTTGGGACTTGGGATGTGGTGTTTGGAGCAATATGAAGGAGAGAAAGAAAGGGGGTAGAGAGAGCGAGAGAGAGATTGAGAGTTTCACCAGGCTGTTTGTTGAGTTGAATGATTGTGGGCCTAACCAATCTCGGATTGATAGGAGAATCTGGTCAATAAACTTGTTTTTTTTTAGCCTTCTTCTTTGGGATACACATGTTTGCAGATGAAGTTCTTCCACAAACGCCATTACTGTAGTTGTCTCGCCTACAAAATCAAACCTAACGAGTCAAACCCATCTCCACATTCCCAAATCCTTCACTACTGCGAACCCACCTCTCTCGATCGAGCCATCAAACTCCTCAACTCTACCGATTCTCGCAAACTATCTCTAAAGCCAAACATTTACACTTCTCTACTACACACATGCACCAAATCTCTCACTTTCAATTTGGGTCTCCAAATCCATTCTCACATAACCAAATCCGGTCTCGAGTATGACCGCTTTGTTGGCAATAGCTTACTCTCTATGTACTTCAAGCTTTGTCGCGATTTTTCCGAAACCCGCCAGGTGTTCGACAACATGTCTGTGAGAGACATGGTCTCTTGGACCTCAATGGTTTGTGGGTACGTTCATGCAAGAAAACCTATAGAATCTATCGGTTAGACCCTTAACACGAGACAAATCTGCTAGTTGTGGTAAGATTTTTGTCTGGCATAGAAATTACAAAAATCTTGATTTTTTACAAGCAAGCACTAGGTTTCATTTTTTTAATCAATAATATCTGGCTTCAACTTTATTGTTGATAGATAATGGTTTATTGCTATAGAACCGAAATCAGACATGGGATGAGATCAAAGATATTCTAGCAAGGCTTCTGATTGATTTATCTCACATGAAGTGAGGCGAACAGTCAATAAGGCGTCGTCTAGCTCAAGCATCTATGTATAATTGTATATTGTATCCTAAGGTGAGAATAACTTACTAGCTATGCTAGTTTCTAAGGCTGCTAATGGCATTGCTTTTTGGTAGTCCATGTCATAGCAGAGCTCACCTGTTTTAGCAGGTTACCATCCTCTTTGTTAATATCTCGGTACCTGCTTTAGCAGGTACTCCTTCTCCTTAATAACTCCTTGCATAGCAAGATTTTATACATGATTTACCTGGTTAGCAGTTTTACCCTCCTCTCTACTCACTCATTGTCATAGCTGATTCTATTTGTTCTGATAGGGGAGCTAGTAGAGAGGAGGGTAGAACTACCAGTGCCGGCAAATCATGCATAAAATCTTGCTATGCAAAGAGTTATCAAGGAGAAGGGGTACCTGTTAAAGTAGGTAGCGGGATATTAATAAAGAGGATGGTAACATGTTAAAGCAGATGAGCTCTGCTATGGTAGGGGCTACCAAAGAGCAATGCCATACGCAGCCTAAGTGTTTTGTTGTTTCAATAAAATCTATTAGTTTTAATAAAAAAAATCATGAATGCAATGAGTAGCTACAAGAATGTTGTTTTTATTTTGCTAGGTAAATTTTATTGCCCTTAAGTTTCTAATACTGATTTAGAGGTCTTTTTTACTTATTTTTATGTGGGTTTTCATTTTCTTCCATCCTATTGTAAGATTTGAAGTTTCAACTATAATATGTTGGATCTATTGATCCGACCACCCAAAATAATTGTCTTAGGATCTAGGCGTGTGATTAATCAAAACAATAAATCCACAATCCATAAATTAAAATATTTGTGTACTTTATCACGATCGTCGCTTTAGCTTTAATCCGATGTATTAATCCCGTGATCTTTCCTACAAGAAAAAAGAAGAAGGTGACTCTACCCGCCTCTCTTGCTACACTTTCTTGATGAAAAGATGCCAAAAGGCTTGTATTTAGTTAGCGGGGGACGCCCACTAATATATATAGCATGGAGAGTCATGCCTTGCCTAGAATGTCGTCCATCAAGGTATTCTAATAGGAATAAGAATCACATGTAAATCAGGAAACCTTGAAGTTTTCTTCAAATCCCAATAATGCCTTTTATTATTTCAAGCAACTGCAATCCAGGATTTTATAAAATTCTAGTGTGTGGGCCACACAAAATAAGAATTTTAGTTTCCATAAAAAATTCCAACATAATATCCAAGTATTTGAATCATCATCATCATCATAGCCTTGTCCCCTCGATTTGAGATTTTGATATGATGTTATTGCTGATGTGGTATGTGATGTGTGTGTTGAGGGCAATCGTGGGAATCATCAAATGATTAGATACTGATCTTGGGTATTGGTCCCCTATGGACTGACCTATTTCTTTATAGGTTGATATGAAACCCTTTTTTTTATTTCCCCCAAAAATTCTTAAAAACTAATAAACATTTTAAAAAAATTATAAGAAATTATATATAATTATAAAAATTATAAAATTATTCATGTGATTCTACAGTACTGGTTGATACTATTCTGTAGTGGCCGACACATCGATACATAGTGGCTGATACGGAACAATATCAACGATATCAATAGCAGACCGATAACGCTGCCGTTATCCGATTGGTTATGTTTTGATTCTGTGGCCCTATAAAGCAGACTAGAGTAGCGCATTGTTTGGTGTGGTCATCCCTGTTGGGCATTATCATCAAGCCCAAGGCTAGCCTTGGCCTTGCACCTTAGGCCTGACAGTCAAAAGGGTTGGGCTCGTGCTCCTACACCTGTACTTATATAAACATTTTTTTATTTTCTTAGTTATAATGTTTTTAAAGTTATTAAGTTTACATGATAGTTATTAATTTTAGATGTTATTTAACTATTTTAACTAAGATGATTTATGATATTTTCGTTAAGATTATTAGCTCATAATATTAGATACCCATGATGATTTCCTGTGGCATATCCCCCTCCATATAAGAGTGTCCAAAGTGAATTGCATGTTAATGGGATCTCATAGAAAGTGTGGAATTCCATGCATTTTAAAGTCCTCATGCACCCACCACAAGGGTGTGGTTTAAGATATCTGTCCAAGTTACCTTGAAATTTTCTTTCTTTTTATAATGACTTAAAATTACCTTTGCATTGAATGCCCAAATTATATATCTTGAAATTTTAATATAAAAATAATACTTGGGGACATAAAAGTCTTTTTAATCTCTTCCTCTAATGTTCCTAATTTTTATCGTCTCTATAACATATTTATGTAATCTTGGTATTGACCACTAGAATCTCTAATCCCTCTTCTCGGCCTTAAAAGTCTCAATCTCTCTCTCTCACGTTCTTAATGTTCAACAATCCCATTCTTATCTCTAAGGTTGTCAATGGGCCAGGTTCAGTGCGGGCCCGATTCTTTTTTACTTAGAAAATAAGCTTAAACTCAGCTTGGATACGAAATTGGGCCAGGCTCGGCTCAAATCTTTTTAGGCTCAGGCTTTATTTAAGCCCAAATATGATCCGAACCGGGTTTGTGCTAGCCCAGCCCATTCCTTTAAAAAAAGTGGACTTGGTCGGGCCAGACTGGGTTCGAGCAGGGTCTTGAGAGGGCCGATAATGTTTTATCCTAAAAATAAAGCTCAAACCTATCTTGGAAACAAAATCAAGCCGGGCTCAATCTGGGAACGTTCAGGCTCGGGCTTTTATTTAAGCCGAATTCCGATCGGAATCAGTCCAGGTCGGGCTGAGTCCGGCCCTTTGAGGTGGGGGCTCAAAAATATACTTTCTTTCTTAAATTTTAGGGAGAAATTGAATTTTTTTTTTTTTTTGAAATTTAAATTATGTTTGACTATCTGAATTGCCCCCCCCCCCCCCCACACACACACACACAAATTTAAATTTTTTGAAATTTAAATTATGTTTGACTATCTGAATTACCCAATCGATCCTGTCAGATACACTCTTTCCGTTAGAGACTCTATATTTTTACCTTTATCCAAATTGATCAGCTTTTAACCACACCAGTTCCAGCTAGCACAAAAAGTCTCAAATACCTCCTCCTACACTTTTTATCGTTCTACATAGTTTAAAATTTTAGAAATTTGCACTTTTATATTTACGCGATGTGAAGCAATGTTTATGTCGTCTGATTTGAAGGCCATAATATAAAGATCGATGGTACCAAAGATTAACACGAACAAAAGGCGATATTACCTCTTTAAAAAAAAATTGCTTGTTTACGCAATGTGAAGTAACATCTATGCCGTATGATTTGAAAGCCATAATATAAAGATCGATGGTGCAAAAGATTGACACAAAAAAAAAGTCGATATAGCCTCTTTAAAAAAAAAAAATGTTTGTTTAAAGAATCGATATCAACTCTTTAATGAGCCGATATCGACTTATTTAAAGAATCGATATCGACTCATTAAAGAGTTGATCCCGACTATTAATACAGTCGATATCGACTAATTAAAGAATCGATATCGACTCATTATAGTATATATATAACCTTATATTATGAAATATATACGAACCCCCGATCAGGGACGGAGCCAGAAACTTTTATGGGAGGGAGCCAAAGTAAGGATCAAATTTTTGGCTGAAATGACCCAAAATTTTGGATTTTTTATATAGGGTTAAAGATTTCGACCGAAATTTCGGTTTTGGTCCCCACCGAAACCGAAACGAAATCCATAATTTTGATCCTTAGGCCAAAGTATGAACAAGAAATATATAATATTATAAAAAATAAAAATAACATTCATTCACTAGTAACAAAATTTTAAAAAATAAAAAGAAATCTTTTGTTTATATATTTGTGCGCCTATTAAAGAAAATGACGAATTTGGATTTATAAATCTAATAGATTCACATATTTTTGAGGTTGTAGGAATCCACATGATTCTTTTATTTTTTATGATTTCAATGGCCTCATCATGTGTCAGAGAGAGAGACGTCTTAGGATATGATTTAAGAAGAGAAGTTTTAGAAGGGCGGTTGAACTATTGCTCCTAAAAAAATAGGAGAGATTGAAGTAGGGTATTTGGTTGAGATGCCTAAAAGATAAGAGAGAGAGCTTAATTGTCTAGACGGGCAAATCATTTTGACTCCTAACAAATAGGTAACCTAAATTAAAATTAAAAAGAGAAAAAATTAAATAAGAGAGAGAGCTCAATTGTCTAGACGTGGCTAATCTTTGATCTGTCCCTGCCCCCGATCCGGCCACTTAAATCACGGTCAGACTGGCTGAACCATGAACCTTTTGATTTGCAGTCAGACTTTTAAAACACTATTTTAAATAGTAAAATAATATTTAAATGATATTACACTATTAAAGTAATTTTTTTATCTTATACCATTGAAAGTGTACTTTTAATCTTGCACCATTAAAATAAAGTGTCAAAGACAAGTTTCAGACAAATCTAAATACTGCAAGCCATGGTATTAGTGTCTATGCTTGATGCAATGATAAAATACTTGAGCAGACCAGCGTGAAAATGTGAGATCGATTTTTGCCCAACACCTTGTAATTAGATGACAAACACCTTGTAATTAATGACTATTTTTAAATATGGGTAATGGTCAGGTCCAATTAGGTTGAATTGGAGTTCTTATAAATAGATAACATCCTTGGAAATCATGAAAGTCAAGATTCAACCATATCCAAGGGCTGCAGATGTGATTGAACTCGAAATATGAGTATAATTAAGAGAAAAGTACCACAAAATGTCCCTCCACAATTTTTATCACTATTTTCGTGATTTTCTTTTAATACGAAAAGGTGTCGAATACGGGTTAAAACAGGAGAGATAGGCCCGTTTTTGATGCACGAGAGTCTCTCTATCTTATGAGGGACAGCATTACCCTTTGGAGAGGGTTCTTCTTCTTCGGCAATCATTCTTCTTCTTCGGCAATTTGAAAAAAAGCTATGGAGAGGATGGAGAGAGTGGAGAAGGTTCTTCTTCTCCGACGATCTGAGAAGAGGGTTTTGAAGAATCCGAGTTTAGCTATGGAGATGACAGAGAGAGTGGAGAGGGTTCTTCTTCTCCAATGATCTTAGAAGTTTTGAAGGATCTGAGTTTAGATATGGAGGATTTAGTTTGTACGATTAGGGCAATTTATTTAGCCATAGATCTAAGTTATGTGGATTTAAATATCAAAAGTTCAAAACTTTGGAGTGATATTTGTTAGGAAAATAAAATTTTGGATGAGTTTAGTCATGGAGGATTTAGTTTAACCTATCCCCTGCAACTCTAAATATTAAAACCTAAGAGAAAAACGATTAGGGCAATTGATTCTTTTAAGGTATAAATGTAATTTCTTATATTTCAATGGTATAATTAAAGTAAAGGTAAAAAACTCATTTCCAGTTTAAGAGGTGCCTATGCAAACAGCCGAGATGTCCGTTTAAAAGGTGCAGGGGCATCAGATGATTATAAAGAAAGACACCCGATTATTTTTGGTTAAAAAAAAACGGCCAGGGGGTACCAATGTGTAAAAAACCCTACGATTAATATAGATAGGATGGTTATGAGATCTCAAATGGTGTGATTTTAGGGCCCCTTCAGTTCAATGTTAAATGAGTGGGTCCCATCCTCACCTGCTCCATGAACCTTTGTGATTGGCACAAACTTTGAAGTGCATGGAGATCCGTGAGGGCGATACCACCAATGGCCTTCCTTCATTGAGCCGCCCGCCAATTGTAGACTAACTTCACTTTTGACAAGTGGAATTGATGCCTTTAAATGCTATATAACCTCCTTTAAACATAAAAAATGTGGTTTAACTGCGGTCGGTAGGGTAGGGCCCATCCCTCGGACACATGACAGCCAGTTAAAAATAGAAGCGTCTCTACACTCAAAAAATAAAAAACAAAACAAATAGAAGCTTCTCTTCAGCTTTTTTGCCTAAGGCATAGATACATGGTGACCGTCTGATCTCATCCATAGTGTTAGAAGATGATGGATCACCATCCAAAAGTGGTAAACTTGTTTAGTTATTTTCTATTTTCAACACTTAAGTCTTCTCATCTCAATTTATTAGTGCCACTGTTGGTTTCTTGAATCACATGCCAACACCATAAATCTTCTTACAGAAAGACGTCTTGGCAATGCAACAAATGAAACAAACGTGGCCGTCAAATTGGCATTAATTTGGCAGCCATGTGTTATACGGACAAATCTGTTACCGTTGATCATGACTCAGGACCTAGGATACATTGAAGGTTTACTTTTGACTCTGTAGATGGGTTGCAGCTCAATTTTTTTTTTATTTTTTCTAATTTTTTTTAAAATAAAATATTAACATCTGACATCAACATGTATGGGCGCCAATTTGAAGATCAAAGATTGGGCAATGCCTAAAAAAAACTCGGGTTGTCAATGCTAATTTCTAGTTGCAAATAACAATACACATTTATGAATTATTCTTTGCATCCCGAAAAATTTACTTCTCCCGAATTTATGGAATTTAATAAAATAAAAAAAAAGGTTCGTAACATTGATTGAATAAATAAATATAATTTTAAGTTTCTTGTTCTGCAAGTTAGGTCACCATAAATGGAAAATATTTTTAGGGTACCTCTATTTTGAGGATTTCATATTTCTTATAACCAATGTATTAAAATCGGTATCGGGTCTCGGGGTATCGATTTACCTAAGGCTGATACGAATCGACCGATGCGTATTGGTATCACATATCGGTCAATACCGATATGTATCAGTTAACTTAAAAAAAAAAAAAAAAAATTTTGATCAAAATCGAGACGTATCGACCGATATATATCGGCGATACCAATACGGGATACCGACATGTATCGGACCAATATATATTAGTTTAGTCGAAAACCGATATATATATATATATCAGGCCTATTTTTGATACTTTGCTTCTGACAGACTAAATTTATAACTAACAAACTGTATCATTTGATTTTATTGTCACACCCAATAAATTTTAATTATTAGTGCACCAAGCTTGTAATTTTTGACCGAAATGTCACCAGCCAATCGTGACCCTAGAATCGCGTTATTTTCGGTCAACGGTATTCGATCATACAAAACTATTAGCCAATAAATACGCATTAAGTGGGTGCTTTAAAAAAAACAGGTGGTCGCAAAAATAGAGGTTTGCTTTAGTGAAACGTTTTCGGCTACCACTTGTTTAGGCGTGATTAGAGAAATATCGAGTTGAAATAAATATGAAGCGAGTGATAGCAGGAAATAAAGGACTTGACCGCCATAAGTTTTTACTAAATGCACCTTGCTAAGAAGATAAAATTTTAAATTTTAAATATGTGTGTATTTAGTAGAAAGTGTGTACTTGTAATAGCGCCTCATTTTTCGGACTATAAGTAGATGCATTTTTCATGCTGAAATGCAGACGAAAAAGAACGTTCGTATGGCTCCTGAAATTGTTGAGAAATGATGAATTAATGTGAGATTTTATGAATAATAATAATTTATTTATTTTTGATTTTTTTAGGTTTTTAAATCTAATAAAGATTAGTGTAGAGCTTCGCGAGCCACGAGTTTTGATATCTTGTTAAGCAATCATTTTTTATGAAGATTTATAGGGTTTAGGGTTTATCATTTGGGGCTCTGAAACTCAGATTTCTGAAGAACAACTTAGCATGAAAGCTTATTTTTTATTTAACTGAAATGTCCAAATTTCTGGTTTCTTGCTACAAATTTTTTGTCACATTATAAATTAATCAGTTAGATGTTTGAATTTCTTACTCGGTAAGCTCAGATTTAGTAAGAACGATGGCTTAATTTTCTTGTTATAATTTATAAAACCTTTGTTTTTTTTCTCTTTTCTTTTTATAAATTTGAAGCCTTTTGGCATTACTGAGTACTGCCATTTCTGCAAGTTTAACAACTCTCTGGTTTATAGCTTGTCATCGAGCTTTAGGATTTATCTGTTTTCAGTCTGTATTTAGGCTTTTATAGTTTGTGGTTCTAAAAAATTTGATTTAGTTCAAGACTGTTGAGAAAAAAAACCTTTTCTTAAAAATTTTAGATTTGCTGGTTATTTTATAATTTGGTTTTGATAGAAATTTTCATGGTTTTGTTGCTTGATTTTCGGTAAATGATTTATTGACATTGAGGTTTCATTGATTTGTTTTTTTTTTTTTTGACAGATTTGGAGGATTTGGAAATATAATTATTGGAAAATAAGGTAAACTTTGTGATATTTCTTATGAAATTTAATTTATTTATTTTAGTTAATGATCTGTATGTGTATATATGATTTGTAATTTGTTTGGAGATAATTCCTGAGGCTTCCAGTCATAAACTAAGGTACTTAATGATCCAACAATTTTGGTGGATCCCAGTCATAAAATGACTCTGCGTCGAAGTAGAATTTATGAGAATGTTTGACTACATGAATCCCAGCCGTATATTTTGATGATTCTTACCTAATTACTACGTAAAAATCAATGTACTGGTATATACCAATTTGTATTTCTGGTAAGAAGTAGATGTTGAAGCTTGGATCATGCAGAATTAAGCTCTTTAATTGGTTGGATTTCAAGTTTCCATGAATCCCATGGTAGAAACCTGTTTATGCATTAATCTTATAGGAAGGCCACTTTAGGATTAGAATTGCCCAATCTTTGATGTGAAGTTTTGATGAAGTTGAACGAAATTCTGTTAGGAAAAATTCTGATTATATGGGTATTAGTATTACACACAGGATGGTTGATTTGTGTTTTTATTAGAAGGTCTTGCAAGTAGCGAAACATTTTACCATTTTTAACCAACAATGGTAGCTTAGTTGGTTAGGAGGAGGTACTTATTTACTCTTTGGTTGATAGCTTCGCTTCTTTAGTGGTCGCATATTAGTGTAACCCGTCATCTTTCTTATTATATGGGTTTTCCTCATCTAGTTCTCAGTGATGGTCAATATTATTAGGTGAAGTGATGGTTATTACTGGTTATTGCTGGACCAGCCTTTGCATGGAATCATCATACAGAATCCAGTGTACGATTGAATAGCCAGTGAAAACGTTCAAACCACCAAAGTGACATATTAATATTATTAAAGAACCATGAAGTTCTTTTACAATATTAATCATCTAGTTCTCAGACAAAAAAAGATTATTCTTTGTTTTTGGTATTAAATTGAAGCATCAACCAAAATAGCGTAAAAAGAAGATATGGTAATATGATTTTTTGAATTTTCCTTGGTTTTGTGAATACTTATCATAAACCTTAACTCGGTTCAAGTTTTGGTCAATAAAAGTTGACTGTTATTTATTTATTTATTTTATTTTTCTTGAGTCCTCACATTGTTTTGAAATGGCAATAGATGTGAGTATACTATTAATGATTGGTGTGGAGTGGGGGAATCTGATCAGGCTATGCATATGTATGTATGTGTTTGGAAATTTGATAACACCTTGGCATTTTCACTATGTATGTCTGTATTTTTTTGTTGATGAGTTATATAGATATATGTGTCTATGTATGATGTATGTATGTATGTATGTATGTATGCATATATGTGTGAACTATGTATGTTTGCGTGCATGTGTGTTTGTGCATAGGGTTGCATAAAGAATACTTTTTATCAATTTGATGGAAAGGTGGGGAAGCAATCTGACGACTTGGGTTTGCTCCCCAAGGTCACTGGTTCGAAACGACTCCCCTTTTGTTTTTCAGTTTCATCTCATCCTCTTACAAATCAAGTTTGGATCCACCATAGATTGGCATTGGGTGCGAGTAGCAAAAGTAAGAATGGATATATCAATTCCCTTTTCATTTTTCCATCTGAATTCCTTATATTCTAAATAAACCCTACCCAAAAGTGCTCTTTGGAGGTGCTATATTTGGAAAAAGCCTCAGAAGCTTGAATTTGATCTTTGTAATTTTCCTTTAAAAATGAGATTGATTGCTCTAAATCTCAGTTCTCATATCTGTATCGGTCCCCACCAATAACAGAGATACATACAATAGAAAAAATGGGGTATGCTTGTTTGTATTGTTTGATAGATACCAGTTTATCTTGTACTGGTGGGCTCTGATAATGAGACATATGGTCTGATACGTCACAGTATTGTCCAAGATTTTGAACTATGATGAGAGTTGAAGTAATGTTTCTGTTTGCAAGTGACATCCTTTTCTATTTTTCCTTTTGAGTTCCAAAGATAACATTTATATATGGACTATGACGAATGTATCATGAAGTCTAACAATAATAGAACAACATATGCCTTCAAACAAACATCTGTCCCCCTAGCTTTTCATAAAGCTTGTCAGTTTAGAAATAGGAATGAACTCAGTTCTAGAACTTGCCAACATTTCCTGCAAAAGCCATATCAACTTCGTGATGAAGAAATGATGATTAATTTGAGGTCATTATAATCATTTACGAAATCGGTTCTTTCAATTTAAAATTTTAAGCAAGGTTTTGGCTAATCTCTATGGTGGCTGATTTGAGGTCATGCCATTATCTAGCCAGCAGTTTATAATTAGGAAACTTAAATATCCAAAATTTTCATTTCCTATTAGGAACCCCATTCAATCTGAGTGCCAAATTATTTTCTTCAAAAATGATTTTTTTAAGATATTTTTTTCAACTACGATCCAACCGCCACAGTGCATTTTTTTCGCTACAGATTATCATTCCTTTGTGTTATATAAGTTCTTCTATTATGATTGCATTTTGGATACAATCATTCTTTGATATAACAACCCTTGCGATGTTAGCCACCCGTTTATCTATGCAATGTTTGTGTTTTCTTAAGTGTGTTAACAAGTATGGTCTTAAAGTCTGCAATCCTTTTATTTATATATCATATCGGGTTTTTTTGCTGAGGCTAATTTAATTATGTTATCACCTTTAATATCCAGGGTTTAGCCTTCATTGTTTTAGATTCTTTTAGAAGATACTGTGTTCTTTTTAGCTCCCATCTGTTGATTGAGGAGCTACTTTCTATCCTGACTTTTCTCCTGGCCACTTGGAAAGCACAGTTTGTCATGCACAAATAAACTTCCTAATTTGGCCAGTAATATAGGTCCAGCCATTGTACCTTCATTTCTACTCTTCTGCACTTTCCATGCATAATGGAAACACAAAAAAAGATTTGATTTTTTAATTATATTTTTATTGGTGTTGTTTTTTTATATAACACTTTTACAGTTAAAAAACTCGAACAATGCCGATACATATATTGGAGCGTACCAATTCGAGTCGATATTGGTTTATATCGGATTATGCAAACTAATATAATCTCTGTTTTCTTTATTTTATCACTGATACAATCTTTGTATTGGCAAGAACCGAGATGATACGTTTCAATATTGGCGCAGGCAGATACTGAAAATTTAAACCATGCTCTTCAGCAGTTTCTCTTGAAACACTGCTTCAATTACTTTCTCCTTTTCTTTTGCAGCCTAGGTTCAGAAAGTTCACCAATATCAAGCATAAAGGTTTTGGGTCTTGTCTTCAGAAGTTCTATTATAACATGGCATGGCCAAAGATTGTAAAAAATTTGAGGCAGTCATTGGCTGCTGATGCACCAGCAATAAGACTTGGAAAAAACATAAATCAAAAGGGTATCCTATCAGAAAGTGAATGCTACTTCTCAACCCTTAGAAATATTACAGAGTGTAGCAACCTAAAGTACCCCTCTACCATTAGAACTATCCATCAATTTAATATTGCAAGAAGGGGAATAAGTACATCCCCACAAAATCAATTCCCTGTGGTGGAGTGTGTTGTTGAGGATTCTGATTCGGAGGTGGACCCCAAAAAGTTACCGGGACTGGAGCCGACGAAGCCGGATGCGAAGCCGAGGGTAGTCGTTCTGGGTACTGGATGGGCTGGTTGTCGGTTTCTTAAAGGCTTAGACACAAATCTTTATGACATCGTTTGCATATCCCCTAGGAATCACATGGTTTTTACTCCTCTGCTTGCTTCCACTTGCGTTGGGACACTGGAATTCCGCTCAGTTGCCGAACCAGTGGATCGGATACAGTCCGCGCTGTCAAATTCTCCCAATTCATACTTTTACCTGGCTTTGTGCACTGGAATAGACACAGACAAACATGAAGTGAGTATGCTTCTCCATGGGGATTATTTCCTCATCTCAATGTACAAACATATATGCAATGATGCATGAATTTGGACATTAAATTTATAACTGGCTACATTACTACGTTCACACAGTACAATATGATTTTATAAGTTCATTTGGTGATTTTTCTGTTTCATATAGTACATTACTACATTCACACAATACAAGATGTAACATACATAAGTACATGCACCATCAATATACACATGTATACATGCTTTGGCAGGGCTGTCAACAGGCCTGGTTTGGTCTGGTCAAAATATAGGTCTGCCGAACCCTTTGGGCACCTGACTGGATGTGCACCCGACCCTACCTAACCTGACTCCAACAAGCTGTGTATGCCTGACCTGATCTGACTTGAACCAAAAACTGGGTCTGGTCTGGTCAGGTAATCCGATTCAAATACTATGCAATACGTAATAAAAAAAAGGGAGCTAAAGCTTTCATACAAGATATATATATATATCGTGGCACATGATTAAATGGAAACTGTTATTTTTGGGATCTGTGCCACATGGACCACCATCTACGCCGTCTGATTTGAAAACCATGATGGAAATATCTTCAAGAGCGAAAATTGGCACGAAACATGGTCTCTATCATCTAATTTGTCAGAGTCAACCATTGAATCAGATGATGGACTTTGACTGTATTGAATGAGATGATAGAGATAGTGTTTCGTGCCAATCTTTAGCCTCAAACATCTCTACATCATCAGTCTGCTTAAATGATGTTCCACATGCCACATATCCCAAAAATAACCAAGTCTTTCTTTTTAACCATGCCCAATGGTGCAAATCTCATTTGCAAGTTTTAGCTCCCGAAAACAAAAAAACTATTGCTTCATTGGTCAAAATCTGGCCTATCTAATCTAACAAGTGCGCTTACCTTTTTAGAGTATAATAATTAGGAATTCATCTGATACAAGTTCTTTTTTAAACAAAGGTTTATTGTGAGACAGTGGACAATGTTGGACTAGCCCATGAGCCATACCGCTTCAAAGTTGCATATGATAAGCTGGTCATTGGAGCTGGATCTGATCCTCTGACTTTTAACATTAATGGAGTAAAGGAGAATGCACTTTTTCTTCGTGAAGTTAACCATGCACAAGACATACGAAGGAAGCTCCTCTTGAATCTGATGCTTTCCGAAAATCCTGGTGAGTTAAACTTCTAATGTTAATGCATTTTTTTTCTCCCACTTGTAATGCAAGGCAGTAGTAGTGGTTCTGTTCACCTGTGTTCTCTCTCTCCCTCTCTCATATATATAATATATCTATAGGTAAACAAAGCAATAGTTTTGACTTTGTAACGACGCAGACCTGACCCATATGATATTGTCTGTTCTGCCACACAAGGCTCCCCGGTTTTAAAACACGTCCATATCTGAAAGGGAACGGTCTCACTTACAGCGTAGGATCAAGACTAGTGCCACCAATGTGGGACTAAAGCATCCCATTAGGCGGGAAGCCTATACTCCTGTCCCCACATATTCATACTTCATAGGTCCCTTAAATCTATCAATGTTCCCCCTCGTCCCTTTTAATTGCATGAGTCTGAGAGCATGGTCTTTGTTTGCATCGTCTCGTCTGATCAGCGACTCTGGTTCTGCATTTTTGTTAATATAGCATGGCCTTTGTTTGCATCGTTTCGTCTGTCATTGTTACGTATGTTTGATGGGGTGCTCTGTTCATCTGAGCTGCTTCTTAAGAAGCCAGGTCTAAAATAGTTTAACAATAACATTTAACCAATGGAGCAAACTGCCTACTGAGTTTATACTTGAAAACGCATGAAGCATTTTGTTTGTTTGTCTTCTCATTCACTTAATGACAACGTCACAAGGGCGTGGGAGCTAGTCTTCCATAACTTGGGGGACATATGATTTCAGTTTCATTTTCATTGGAAAACTAAAAAACTCCTCTTAATTATTCTTGTGATTTTGGAACTAAATCCATGGTGCAGGCATATCTGAAGAAGAAAAGAAGCGCCTTCTACACTGTGTTGTTGTTGGAGGCGGCCCGACTGGGGTGGAGTTCAGTGGTGAACTGAGCGATTTTATTATGAGAGATGTCCGAGAACGGTATTCTCATGTAAAAGATTATATTCATGTCACCCTCATTGAGGTACGTAATATCAAACATTAGCTTCTGTGCATTGTAAAAAGCAAGAGGCAAGCTATAAGAAGCCATTAAATGATGGTCTTGCATCTTTCTTGAACAGGCAAATGAAATATTGTCATCATTTGATGTTGGACTAAGGCAATATGCAATCAGACATTTGACCAAGGTAATTAAAGCCATTCGGTTTGGCTTGGGTTTTATATATCATTACAGAAATTTCGTATTTCAAAAGCTGATTGAGTTATCTATGTTTAAAAATCTGGATCAGTACGGTGTTCATTTAGTGAGAGGCATTGTGAAAGAGGTACAGCCTCAGAAGATAGTTCTCAGCGATGGAACCGATGTTCCTTATGGCTTACTGGTCTGGTCTACAGGTGTTGGCCCCTCGCAGTTTGTAAAATCATTAGGTTTTCCAAAGTCTCCCGGAGGAAGGTGTGTCTATAGAATTATCAAGTTACTATAATTTTTAGAATTAAGGGATCATACGGCCTACTTACAGAGAGGCATGACTGCCCAAATGTTAGGCCATGTGGCACGCGGTTTTGAGCAATTCATGTCATCAAATTGTAGCAGATATTTTAAACTGAAGTGGCCCACAAAATCACTCATTTTGGGATTTGAATTGTCCAATCTATGAACTCTATGATGGACGGTTGTTATTTTCTTTTTTTGAATGATCGCGAGATTAAAGTGCATCAATCAGATTGTTCAAATCTTTTCATAGGCAATATTTTTTGCTTGAGACATGCCAATGATGGGCTGCTAGTTGGACTACTTGGATTGATCAAAGATGTGAACCACACAGCCTAAAAGTGGATGGTCATGACACTATCTGTGTACAAGCAGTCAGGAGAGTCGCTCCTTATTTTTTATGCTTACCATTGCAATATTTATTTTTCCATTTCGTTTGTGGATCTCATTAACTACAATACTGTGTTTCCTCCTTACATATAGGATTGGTATCGATGAATGGTTGAGAGTGCCTTCGGTAGAAGATGTATTTGCACTTGGGGATTGCGCTGGTTTTCTCGAACAAACAGGGAAGCCAGTACTTCCAGCACTAGCTCAGGTAAGCTCCTTGAGATCGTCTGTTCTACAGACTGTTTCTTTCTTTTCAATGCTTACATTGTCTATTTATAAAAACTACGACAAGAATCTTTGATCTTCTCTTTGTCTTTACATCTGCTATCTGTGATGAGATAAAACGTTGTGCTACTGAATGGTTCACTTAACAGCTTCTAAATGCTCCTGCACTTCTGCTAAATAAGGGTTATCATTCCCACAAATTTCAAGTACATTGATCTCTAGATTTACCAATTTACCAATTTACCAATTTACTAGAATTGATTGAAGGAGAAGACGAAGACCAGTGAAGAGCTGGAGGAAAGCAATGAGAATTGACATTAATTATTGCAGAGATAGAGGGAGCTTAGCACTGAAAAAAAGTAGCGGATTCAATGAAAAGGGGTGATAATATAGTTCTAAATGGGTTTTAGGCGTAGTGGGAAATATCCAAGGGCTGCTTTTGCAATGGTTAAACAGAGGAGGGATGACAAAAGGGACTAGAGTAGGCTTGGCTAGTGCTGGGTTAGGTATTACCAAGTGAGTTAGCATAGAGCGACCGACCCAATTGCCAGCGCAGGGGATGGGAGCCATATGTCACATGGACTCTTAGATGTACACATAATTCCATGCACTTCCATGTGCATCTCAAGGTCTATGCAGAGCACTGCTCACAGGCTATGCATGAGCATTCAGGTCAGTTGCTCTATACCAGCTCTTACCAATTTATGTTTTCGTAAAGGAGAATTGAGCAACTGACCCAATTGCTCGCACAAGTGGTGCGAGCCATGAGTCACATGGACTCTGAGATGCATATGGAATTCCACACACTTTGAGTCTGTGTGCGTCTCAAGTTCTATGTGGAGCACTGCGCACAGGCTGTGCATGAGCTTCCGGATCAGTTTCTCTATGCTAGCTCTTACCAATTTAGGAGAATGAAAAGGTTGTCTGGTCTTTTGCTGTTACTGAAATAGGAACATAGGCAAAATGAAAGAAAGGAGCGACTGAGGATAGATTAGAGATGGGTTAAGGCCCAGCAGGATAAAAATTACTTTGTATATGCTCATAAGCTGGGCAGAAAAATACAAAATCTAAGGCACAGCAAGTAATTCTGAAACCAGAGTTTGAACTCTAGTCTATGAACCAGCCGAAACTGAATTCCTATTCGAGCACGGAGATTTGGAACATTGGTACTTGATGCCTTGCCAAGCAAGCAACTAGACGGGGTTCTGCTGATATGTGGCTTTTATACTTTGAGATAAATGGTTTAATTCTACTTGATGAGATCACTTTTGACTTCAAAAAGGACTAAATTTTTTTTTTTTCTCTCTCTCTCTCTCTCTCTCTCTCAGCATAACGTATAATAGTGGTTTAACTATTTCTGAAGCTATCTTCCACCATGGACAGGTTGCGGAAAGGGAGGGCAAATATCTGGCAGAGCTATTCAGTACGATGGGAAAGCAGAATGGTGGCAAAGCTTTCTGTGCTAAAGACATGTCTCTGGGAGATCCTTTTGTCTACAAGCACCTTGGAAGCATGGCATCTGTAGGGCGCTATAAAGCGCTGGTTGATCTACGCCAGAGCAAGGTACTTACAGGTTTTTTTTTTCATCAAGATATATTAAATGAGATGGTATTAGTTACCCAACCTGAGTGCCAGTGGCTGTACTCGGATCAATCTCCTTTTGTCCAAATGGTCAAGCCTCAGGAGTTGTACAACTGTATATGAGCATGCAAATCAATAAATATACCAAGGTTGGTATTTTGAGATTAACCGAGACTCAGGTACCTTACACGGAGCAGTAGGAAAGTGCATTTCTGTTCGTCTGTTTAGACTGTTTTTACGTTACATGTGAGATAATAGAGGATTTGACAAGATTTTTACGGACAGCTGTCAACCTGACTTTGCAAACTGTCTGTACCTAATGCAAAAGACTTGCCAGTTTCTCCCAAGTTGACTAAGGCTGCGTATGGCATAGCTCTCTGCTACCCTCTACCATAGCAGAGTTCACCTGCCTTAGCAGGTTCCCATCCTCTTTGCTAACATCCCGCTACCTGCTTTAGCAGGTACCCCTTCTCGTTTATAATTCTTTGCATAGCAAGATTTTATGCAAGATTTACCTGTTCAGTAGTTTTACCCTCCCCTCTACTCACTCCTTGCCATAGCATATTTTATTTGCTCTAGTAGGGAGTTAGCAGAGAGCAGGGAGGTTGCTGCTAGAGCAGGTAAATCCTCCTTTGCAGGGAGTTAGAAAAGAGAATTAGAGCCAACTAAAGCAAGCGAGCTCTGCTGTGGCAGGGGCTTGCAAAGGGCTATGCCATACACAGCCTAAATATATGTTGAAGGGTTATAGACGATTTGATCCCATATTTGCTCAGAAACTTAGTCACCCACTTTACGTGTTCTCTTGTTAATTTCTTTTCCTTTGGCAGGATTCCAAGGGTCTCTCCCATGCTGGATTTGTAAGCTGGCTGATCTGGCGTTCCGCTTACCTGACACGTGTTGTCAGCTGGAGGAACAGGTTATACGTGGTGGTCAATTGGGCTACTACGCTAATTTTTGGCAGGGACAACTCCCGTATAGGCTGATGTGTCATCTTTGCATTGGTTTCCTGTGTGCTTGAGAAGATCTTTCGGCTTTAGTTTGTTAAGATGCATGGCAGCATGGGCCAATTTTGACTTCATATTTTTTATTTGATTAATGGGGGCCTTAAGGATATCAGAAGATAAAAAAAGCTCACCATGTCTTTTTTAAGAGTATAATAATCCTCTGAAAAGCTGGCATTTACAGTTGTTTGTGAATATCAACTTTTAATAGAAATGCCAGCTTTTAGCTTTTAGTAGAAAGCGTTTCCTTAAATAGGAGCTCTTGTTAGATTGGACCCTAATCTTCAGAATGCCATTATTTTTCATATAATTGAGGGAGAAAACTTCATTATGAAATAAAATAATAATGCAGTGTCATTGGAGAAAAATATGTCATCCCTTGCCCTTGACAATTATTGAAGTTTTATATATATATATATATAAAATTATTATTAGAAGAGTAGGCATTCCTCCTTTCTCAATAGGGGACTTTCAAATCTCTCTTTATTAGTGTGCTTGAGGTTGAAAATGTGTTTTCATACTCTGGCCCAAACTCATACTGTTCGGATGGATTGTTATTATTTTTTTATATTTTTATTTTTATTTCCTTTTCAAGGACTATATATATATATATATATATATATATATATATATATATATATATATATATATATATTCTTTTTTTTTTTTGAAAAATGAGTGAGGAGCTCGACAAAGACCAAGGAGAAAAACAAAACATCACCCCACCCCACCCCACCCCACCCCACCCCTACAAAGAGAGCTTCGACATTGCCATCACCCTCCCTAAAGACGTCAAAACCACTTCAATCAGAAGGATAGAATGGATGAGAGGAGAGAACCGTTGGAAAAGACATTGAATGAACAAATAATCTCTTCAATGACTCTAGCCTGAGTAATAGATTTTGCTTCGAAGATTCGGGCATTTCTTTCATGCCAAATTGCTTTAAAGAGCGCTAGCGTAAAATTCTGGATTGGCTTGTGCGAAGAAAATTCAATGATAATGTCGCTATGGTTACCCGACATACATTCCAGGACACCCCATTTTTCCCAAAAACATGCTATAATTTGGAGGCGAAATCACAGTGAAGGAGAAGATAATTTACCATTTCGGCGTCCTTGTAAAATAACATGCATCTGTTGATGAACATGAATCCTCGATAGTTTAAAGTATCAATCGTCTTGATTCGATTATGAACAACGGCACCATGCAAATAAGATGTGCCTAGGAGGCGCTTTAACTTTTCATATACCAGGCCAAGAAAACAAGATCAACGGTCATCTCTAGATATATTGAAAAATTACTGCCACGCCTCCCCAGCCATATTCTTTTATCTTGAGTTTCCCTGAGTAGTGGGGCATCTTGAAGATCAGCTTGCAACCTTTCATATTTGATCGCCTTGGCTTCCCTTAGATCCCTTCTCAGATCAAGGAGCCAACTAGACTCCTCGCTGTCAGACCTCGAGCAGGATGCCACAACCTCATTTTTTTTTTTCTACTCAAGCCACTTTGAGAGTTGTCTCACTCAATCACCTATCATTCCAAAATTTAATGCCCCTTCCATCTCCTAAGATGATCTTCGTGCCTCTGGAGAAGTTGCTAAGGCAAGCCATCACACCTTTCCACCACCTGGATGCATTTCTCAGCCCTGTACGATTGAACTCCCATCCTCAGTGCTTCACCTTGTATTTGGAGGAAATGATAGATCGCCAAAGTGTTTGACTCCCATCGCCTACCTTTCATAGCCACTTTAATGTGGAATTGTAGTCTACACGTCAAGATCGTAGCCGGATAAAGAGGAGACGTAGAAAGAGAAAGTGGACCCATAAATGAGTTTTTAAAAAATGCCCGTTAAAGACTTGTGTGCACGTTATTTTAGGTAATATTTTTATCTAGGTTTACTTTTCCTTTTCATTAGGATTCTTTTTATAAATAATTTATTTTATGATTAGTTTCCTTATTTGAATTATTTAAAGGTCAGACACATGTGATATGTAACTGTTAATTTCACTTTCTGCGTAACTATCGGAAAAGTGATCATAAGTCTATCAATATATGTTGAATTTGTGTGATTCTTGTCTTGTTAGAAACCTACTTCGATAAACTTTCAAACAAGACCAATTTGACGTCAATCGGACATTATTTGACCCTTTAAAGTGATCGCGTAATAAAAAAGGGACTAATGATGAAATTAATTATGACTGTTAGATTAGAAGGTTTTAATTGTTGATTAGGAGTTTTATTTTAAGTAGTATTCCTAGGGTTTCTTTCCTTTATAAATATACATTATAATCTCTTATAAGAATTATTATTGATGAAGAATAAATTTTTTTTATGAATTTTATTTTGTGCGAATTCTATACAATTTGAGATGAATTTTTGTTAGAAGAGTGATTCTTCTCCCATGTGCGGGGTGGTGTGAGGCTAGCTTTTCTTCCTTGAATTTTCATCTACCTCTATTTTCCTTTTTATTTTTGTTTTAATTGAAGAGCGAAAACTCTAACCCCTATCGAGCGAGATTTATGCTATTTTAGGGTTAACGTGCAATTCTTCCCGCATTACGCTTACGAAGGAGGGAGGAGTTCGATTGTTTTAATCTCCTCAACCCTAAACCTCCATCTATCTTAGGCATACAAATCACATTCCAGTTAATCATATGAGCTTTAGCCTTCTCCTCATCCCAGCCCCAGAAGAGGTTATTAGAGCATCTTTCTAACCTGTCAATCACCTTAGGAGGGCATCTGTACATAGAAACTTGATAAATCGGGATGCTTGTTAAGGAACTTTTGATGAGAGTAAGCCTCCCAACCATCGATAAATGTTTTGCCTTCCAAACTGAAAGTCGCTTCTCAATTTTTTCGACTACATGGTCTCACATCTTTATGGATGGTTGCCCCAAGCATATTGGAAGTCTCAGATATACTGTTGCTAAAGCAGCCGCCTCACAATCGAAATACGAAGCAAATCTCCCAAGAGTTTCTTCATTCACATGTAGCCCCATAACCTTAGATTTAGCAAGGTTAACCTTCTGCCGAGCGCACACTTGATGCACCTTTAAAATCTAGCGCAAGTGAAGAAGGTTGTCGAAGTCTGCCTCGCAAAACATCAACGTATCATCTGCAAATTGCAGATGTGTGATACTAGGACCCTTTGTCGTGACCACCCTTTATATCGCCACAACAGGCACCTCTGACCAAAAGCTAACTAAGACATTCAACAACCAAGTTAAAAAGAAAGGGTGACAAGGGGTCTCCCTGCCTCAACCCCCACGATCCAGTGAAAAATCCATTTGGTGAGCCATTAATCATAACCGAATATCTAGGATAGTGAATGCAACACTTGAGCCAACTTCTGAACTTAAAGCCGAACCCCATCTTGATCAGCAAGGGGTTTACAAATTTTTAGTGAACTCGATCGTACGCCTTTTCCACCTTGAGTTTGTTGATGAGTCCCAATTTTTTTTCTTTTTGTCTGAAAGTGCAAGGATTCATGAGCATAGCTCCATCAATAATATGGCGACCCTTGAGAAGTGCTAATAAGCCCATTTAGACTACCCTCATTCGATTTGCGAAAACCCTAGCAACCACCTTATACAGACTACCAATTAGACTTATCTGCCTATATAATATCTCACTTCTGATGCCCTTTCAGATTTATTTCGACCAAATGGTATTGATCCCATGAGCAACAGTCCCTTGCGGTTACTTCTTGAAAGGGAAAATTTCTTCATAATTGGCATTGTTATCACCCAAAGAAAAAACGAATGTTATGTCAAGCAAAAAACATAAAAAAGAAAATTATATCTATTTGAGTTCAGCCAGACTAGTTTTCTACTGATCGCTATCTCACCGCTTCGTCCGGACTAGTTTTCCTCTTCTTGCGCTTGTAAAGTTGCAATACTTGTACGAGTACCTTTAAAAGATTTCACCCATGCTAAAACACATTGATTATATTAAATCGGATGATAGAGATTGTTTATCATCCTAATCTTTCACAAGATGAATCTTGAGAACATGGCTGTACCATCAAATCGTCTATTTTTTATTTTATATGGTACACACCTAAAAAAGTGACCTTAAAATAAATATTGAGCGTGCACATGATGTTAAGGTCATTTTTCTTAGATGTGTGCCATGAGAAATAAAACACTGAACATTTGATGGTAGGCTCATGATCTCAAGATCCATCATGTGAAAGATTGGGATAAACTGTAATAGTCCCACCAATCGGTGGGTGGATTAAAAGGTACTTTACTTGTACAAGGTTAGTTTCTAATCTCTAGTGCGTTTGGGAAGAAGCATTTGCATTTGAAAATTTCAATTCCAAGCATTTCAAATCTAGGCATTTCAAATTCAGAATTTGAAATATTTGGATTTGCAAATATTTTGTTTGGATGTTTAAGCATTACCTTAGGATTTGGCCCAAAGATATATAGATACTTCATTTAGCTATTTTTTTATAAAAAGAATTTATGTTTCATTAGTTTTCTTCATTCTATGAAGGGGTGGAAGTTCGGTGAGCCAAATCAAAACCGAAACTGAAAATTTCGGTTTCGGAGTCGGTTCACCTAAAATCGAACCCAAACCGAAATGTTTTGAGTTTGGTTAACCAAACTCTCCAACCCCTGAACCGAAACAGAATCGATCTGTTTCGATTTTTTTTGTTTATTTATTTATTTATTTATTTATCGATTTTTTAGCTTAGGGTCGGTTTTCTTTCCCTTCTCAACCGGTTTTCGGTTTTTGGCTCCCAAAATCGAAACCGAACCGATCCATCGATTTCAGTTTGGTTTTGGCTCAGTTTCATCAATTTTCATTTTTTTTTTCCACCTGTAATTCTATGTAGGGATTCCAACGTGTCGGGCCAAAATTTTGGTTGCCTAATAGGCCATAATGAACCGACTAGATGGTGCACTCTACACGACCCAACCTAAAAACTAGACCCGACCCAATAAAAAACTACATATTTTCTACCTTTTGTGTATAAATTATCGGATTTACCATAATCGAAAATCAGGTCGGATCTCTTATCACTATAAAAAATAAAACTATTAGTGACAGCCAAATACTACCGTTATTAACAAAAAAACAGTCGCTAATAATCTTCATAGCCTTTAATAGTTTTTTTGTTAATAGCAGCAATTTTTTGCATCAGTCTTATTTTTTGTAGTGTATGCCCGACTTGACACGACGGGCCAAGTTTATGTACCCAACTCACGTAAACTATCGGGTTGAGTCAAGCCTAAATTTTGGCTGCCCAATGGGAAATTGACATATGCCTAACTTGGCCCAATGGTGTAACTGACTATGCCCGACCAAGCCCAATGCCTGATCCGAAAACCCGACCCAACCAATGTAAAACCCCCTTATTTTCGTTGATATTATATAAAATATTGGGTCAGGTCGACCCAACCCAACCCGCAGGTCGGACCGGATGCCTCATGCCTAACCCAACCAAATCGGTCAAGCTTCAAAATACTCGGCTCAGGCGGGTCAAGTATCAAGTCAATTCGTACTTACGAGAGTACTGGGTACCAACTTTTTATTGACTAAACATAGTCAATTATATGCTAGTGTAAGATTTGGATTTTCAAATAATGCCTAGGAGGTGTTATTTACAAATCCACTTTTTTACAAAGGAGACATGGGTTTCTAAGTTCTTATGGATTTACCAAATCCAAATCCAAACACAAAAAGGTGGAACCAAACGGTGGAATTGGATTTAGGAGATTCAAATCCACGTTCCCAAACGCAGCCATAGACATGTGCTTTTATCCTCCATGCTCTCTAAGTTCTTAATTTTATGGTCTGTACCTCAGTCCCTATGTACTTTATCTTGTTTTTTATCCATAGTCTTTACATTTTTTTTAGATGATAACCAAGAAATATATTAAAAAATGCAAGCCACAAAAATACATCCTCGACCACGATGATCAAATCGGACCAGGAATCGAGAAAGGAGAGAGTGGTAGTGAGAAACTACCGTCCAAAATCTAGGCTCGATCAAAAGAAAATGAGTGGTCCCGATCAAGAAAGGGTGCTGCCAAAAGGATCTACTAGAAACCGATTGGGCCAAAAAACACTCTCAATAGTTCCACCCCCCTCCCCCCCAAAAAAAAAACGTCCCAGGAACAATTGGGGACCAAACCTCTTAGTCGCTGAGAAACCCCTAAAATGGCACCTTTGAAGGAAGACCGCCACATGCCATCCTCTAAGAAGCCCCGACATCAGTCGTCGTTATTCCCTCTCTCCATCTTAGGCTTGATTTTAGTCTTTATGTTTTGTACCATATATTTTGAATTGAAAGAGGTAAAACGAAATCATATTTTCCCTTGCATCTAGTCATACTTTAGGGTGAGTTTGGATGGAAGCATTTGATTTTGAAATTTAGGATTTGAGACCATCAAATCTAATTCCACTGTTTGGATTAGCCTGGATTTGGATTTGAGAAAAGTCAAGTTTATTTGAAATGACATTGTTCGTATAAATTAGAGGAATTTGAAATAACTCCTCTCAAGAGTTATTTCAAATCTAAGTCTGCTAGATTTGAGTCTAACGAGTAGCGGCATCTCCATCTCTATATACACAAGGAGTAACTTCTCCCCCTCTCCCAAGCTTACAGGCCAAAAGGCAAGCCCGTCCCTCTCTGTACAAAATCTAATTCCTTTGATTTTGAATAGCTATAATCATGGACTGATTTTCAAACCCTAACTCTCTCTATTTCTGCCTCTTTCTCTCTTTACAAATCTGCAAATCCAAAAACATATACCATTTTTTGCTTAAAACAAATTCTTTCTATGCATCAGATCTGTAAAACTCCTCTGCTCTCTCCTTTTATGTTTCTCTCTACAAATCAGAGTTTCAGTTCCCAGGTCCCGTTTTAGAAAGAGATGATATAAAGAGAGAGAGAGAGAGAGAGAGAGAGAGAGAGAGAGATGAGAGATGAGAGACGAGAGAGGAGAGAGAAAGGAGACGAGGGGATATTATTCTCTTTCTTGCAAGAGAGAGAGAGGAGAGAGAAGGAGACTAGGGAGAAAGGGGTTTATTACTCTCATTTGTATTTCTATAGTGATCTAAATTTTATTGTGTTGGTACACCTTATTATTGTGTATATGCCTAATAATATATATATTTCGCATGCTTTGAATTTTCAAACGTTTTTATTAAAAATACATGTTTTGGTTTTTCAACTCTTAGATCTATTTCTGTCATTAATTGACATAAGTTATATGATAGCCTACTGGTTAGTTGCTTGAGTTAAAGATAAGAGGTCAAATGTTTGAACTTTGGTATGCAGGTTTTAAACCTTTATTTTAAGCCTTGAAGTAAATGCCTATATATCCTTCTATGGTGTGTTAGCATAACACCATATGTTTCCCTAATAAGTTAAAAGGTATTACGGGGAAAACCCTAAACATATTCTCATTTAGACTTCTTCCTAAGAATAGAGATTCTTCCCGTAAGAAATCCTTGAGATCTTAGAGAAGAGATCCCAGATCCACTTTTTCTAGAACTTTTCTTTTTAGAAGATTGGCGAGATATTTGGATCTATTCTCAAACGGCCTTCGCTACCTTCAAGAGCCATCATCATAGTGAGGAACCCAATTGAATTGCAAAGATACGATCGATCTAGGTATGGAGAAATCATGCTTTCCCTTGTAACTTAGAATATCGATTTAAATATGAGTTTCATGTTAATTAGTTCTTTTATTACATAAATAATAAATGATATGATTAGATGTGATGCATGCTATGATCGATGCTTTTGATGTTGATGTTTTTGGCTAAAAATCGGTTGAAATCCCATCGTGCAATTTGAGACACTTTGAGCAGTGCTCACAGGTTGAAATTGATCGATCGAGTTTGAAAATCGATCGATCAATTCTAGAAATCAATTTATCGAGCCTGACTAATAATGGTTTGAAAACTCTAGAAGAGAAATCGATCGATCAAGATGGAAAATCGATCGATCTATTATGGGCATATAAGTTTCCCAGATTTGGACTCGGGATAGACGTCTGTGTCCTTCTTTTTAGTTCTTTTTACAATGGTTTAATTAAATGTTAAGGTTTATGCTCAATGATTATATTCACATGCACTTTAATGTTTTATGATGGTCCACGGATTGCATGATAACGACACGTATGAACATGGTGAAATGTTAAGCAATGAGCGTATTTGATTAGACCCAACGTCTTGAGAGGGATAGAATTTAACGAACATTGAATACTAAGCATTATTAGACCTAATGTCTTAATAGGGATGGAGTCTAACAGGGAATGAACATGTGATCAATTAGACTTAACGTCTTGATAGGGACGAAGTCTAATGACACAAGAATAAGGACTTATTAGACCCAACGTCTTGATAGAGACGGAGTCTAAAAGTCAACGTCTTGAGAGGGAGGCGTAAAAGAGAAAATTAAAAGAAAAGATAAACTCATGTGATAATGATTTTTATGTCATCATTCAGTTCCTTTCAGCTTATTGAAATCATGCATGCCACAAGCGCACACTCATAAATTATAGAAATATTTACATTGCGATGATTGATATCTTATGTTCTAATGAATTGTATGTCTGGTCAACACAAGTATAAACTTACACCCCTTGTTGATATGGGTGGCTAGATAAGACAGGTGTAGCTGAGGATAACGTATGAGCATATGGTGATGAGACTGCACGTGATATTCAAGAACCTGAGATGGATAGGGATGAAGGCTTCGTAGCTTAGCTATTTATTTCCTTTTGATATCATATTGTTTCCAAATGAATGAGATGATGATTGGCTAGTAGTTTATTAAGAATGTTTTAAGCTTTTTAAGTATGTTAGAGTTTATAATTGGAATAAGATGATTGTCATGAGTTTTTTTTGCGATTCATTAATGCTTATTGAATCTTGCCTTTCACTGTTTAAGGCGCTCTTAGTGTCTTATTATATTTTTTTATGGTTCATGATATATGATGGTACAGCCTAAGATTTTACAATCAACCATTGTGAGATTTCGGGTCGCTATAATTGGAATCAAAGCCTATGGTTGATTCTTATGTCGAAAAAATGTAGAACTAGAGTCTATTGTGAGTTGATCGGTTACAGATGACGAATGAACACATTGATGCAATCCTCATCCTACTACTGCTAGGTCGAAATTGAATGAATTCAGGAAGAGCCGACCGCATCACTTCCATAGGGCGGGAGATAGCGCCGAGGCTATGAAATGAGCGCGACAGATGGAGAAGATCTTCAACCTGATGGAATATAACGAGACGACAAAAGTGACATTAGCAACCTACAAACTGGAAGGGGATGCTGAGAATTGGTGGAGACACTTGAAAGATGTGACTCATGCCGTAGAGCCGGGATATGTTTGGGATTGGGATGGATTTATGACAGTATTTTACGATAAGTATTATCCTTAAAGCGTCCAGGAAGTGAAGATTGTTGAACTCTTGAACCTCCAGTAGGGAGAGATGACCGTAGACTCTTATGCCAAACTCTTTACGAAATTGAGTCAGTTCGCGCCGATCCTAGTTTCTGACGAGAACTTCAGTCTCAGGAGGTTTGAGCCCACAGATAAGGAAATTGGTAGTTGGACACCGAAGTGATTCATATAAGGACCTGATTGATAGGTGTTACACCATCTAGAGAGAACTGAAGATGACTCCTTCGATTGGTAATGTCAGCCAAAGTTCGGCTAGAAATTTTCAATCTGGCAGCAGAGATCGGGTTTTTTCAAAATCGAACACGAGATCAAAGAGTAGGACCACACCTTACTCAAGATCAACATTCTCTCAGCAAAGCAAGAGTGTCTCAGCAGTGGTGTCGACTGCGAAGGCTATTCTGATTTGTACCACATGTGACAAGAATCATTATGGCACCTGCCTGAGAGGATTGGGTGCTTGTTTCAATTGTGGGCAGCAAGGGCATAAAGCAAACGAGTGTAGAATGCTATGAAGTCATCTGGATTGAGGACTACACTTTCGACAACGATTACGGCTAATGGATGAGTGTATACCCTATCTGACGCTGATGCAAGAGCTTCAGACGATGTCATTCAGAGTATGTTTGTTTTATTAAAATTCATGATTAATTTATTTCATACCTAAATATGTAGTGAAACCATGCATATTAATTTAAGTAAAATGATAAGCTTTTCAGTGTAGTTTGCTCAGGTTCAATGTTGATCGATGGGCCTTTTGCTCACATACTTTTGGATTCGAGTGCTTCCCATTCGTTTGTCTCTTTGAACTTCACTAAGCGTCATGACGAGGACTCATCCCTGATGAGCACTCCATTGACCGTAATAACTCCCCTAGGGAAGAGCGTGTTAGCTGACATATTCTACCCTCGATGTTCTATTTAGGTTGGGACCCATGTATTGATTATCGACTTGATTGAATTAGACTTTGAAGATTTTGATGTTATCTTAGGAATGAATTGGTTCGCTGAATCTCATGAGACCCTAGATTATTAATGTGACAGCCCGAGTTTCTACGCCCGAAAACCCATGCCATCGGTTTAGTCATTAAGGCTGAACCCCGTATAT
Organism: Chloranthus sessilifolius; assembly: GCA_021018995.1. Taxonomy (NCBI): domain Eukaryota; kingdom Viridiplantae; phylum Streptophyta; class Magnoliopsida; order Chloranthales; family Chloranthaceae; genus Chloranthus; species Chloranthus sessilifolius. Next base: position 128,962,197 of record CM037593.1, on the reverse strand, counting down.
CACACAGAACACTTAGTACACCCACACACAAAATGAAACAAAGCAAAGATCTAACAAGTAGATAGAGCCATCATAAGAAATAAAACTCCATTTCTATATATCAACCCAAAAGATAACAAAAGACGACTTTGATCCCAAGTAACTCACATGGCTAAAAGAATCAAACCGAACCATCAATGACATACAAAGGTCACAACACATAGTTCACCAAAAAGAATGTATCGAATGACATATACATGTATTCTAAACAAAACTAAACTGGCTGGACATACCAAGCCTTACAATTTAAATCTCAAAATACACTAGCGCAACACAAATTTGCTAGAAGAACTCCTCAGGAGGGGGATCAGCCTCCTCCTCAGGAATATACTCCGAGTCCTCAGGATCTACGTCCTCAGTACCCACCGCTACCTCTGTACCTGTGACGTATAGTCGAAGGGTGGGCTACATCTAAGCTCAATAGGTAAACATAAGTAACATGCTCATTACGATGTCAAACATATATTTCATGGCATAATCGAAAACATACTTGTTTTACGAGAATCATAATTTAAAAGCATTTAAGTTGACAAAAATATCTGATGCAAAGCTTCAAAACGCACCTATCATGATTTTCTCAAATTGTTCTCTTAATGCACACTCATACTTAAATGATCTCTAGAGAAAATATAGCATGGAGAGCCATATATAAATCGATGGACTACCCCAACATTATCGTTCAATGAACCATTCACATAATGTTGTCCAAGCTTCTTCGAATTAGGAAACTTGTGTCGAACAAAGTATTTTCACAGATTGAAAACCAAAGAACAGATATCCCACCATAGTGGAGCACAAGTACGGATATCCTGCCATACCGATCACGGTTATACCGCCGCATTGGCAGGGTATTCAACACATAAACATAAAATCAAAGTGTGAGATCTACATATAGTTATTCATCGTAGATTGTGATAATTTATACTAGTTCTGATTTCAAAGTTCACACCCATGCATATCATATTTGCTGATGTCACACACACATACCAATCATATTTCACGCACACACACATGATTTCTCATTGGTATAGTTTCACACACACTTATCTTATTGAAATGCATGAAAGAAATTCATGCCTAATAATTGACAAAACCACACATTCTTACACATCTCTATCATATCATAAATCATGCTAAACGAAATCAAATGCATATGTTACGAAGTTCTCCCTACCTCAAGTCACACTTAACTCATTCCATTCATAGCTCATACAAGAGTCCAATAAGTATGCTCAACACGCTAATCTTACATTCAAAATGTCCCTTAGGAATGTTTAAAAGAACCTAAGGTACTCATTTCTAAATAATTCAAACCAAAAGAAACAAACCAAATTTTACTCTGTTTCTCGTGTGAGCGAGCTCGGGCTTGCGAGCCAAAACATATCTTTTCTCGCGCGATCGATTGGAATTTGGCCTGTTGTTGATGGTCACGCGAGGCCTCGAGCAAGTGAGCCTCAATTCACTTAAGGACTCGCGCAAGCGAGTCTCAGAGTCTCACGGCTTACTTATACCTTCTAAAGGTCCTCTTGCGCGAGCAAGCTCTGGAGTTCGGGCACGCGAGAAGCAGTGATGTTTCAGATCTGAGTTTTTTCTCAACTCGATCTTCATCAACTCTCTTCCATCCATCATACACATTATATTAAGCCTTGAATAACTAACTTTAAGCACTTTAAGGTATTGATTTCTCACCTTTATTTCGACGATTCACATGTAGATCAGATCGTCTTCCTTGTTGCTAAAAAAGGGTTTTCAAAACCCACTCCGATCTCACCAACCTCCTTGTTCATGACCAAGCCAACATAATCTTAGGTTATCCTTCACACACACATACACTTTGCATAAACCTCACTACGATCTCGTGAATCTAACATATGGATTCAAGAAAGATCTTTCTCCTTACTTCAAACCCTTTTTCCTTTCTTTCTCTCTAACTTGCTAACTTCAAAATCAAACAATTGGATCTCACGTGTGAGACCCCCTCTAACCTAGCAAATGAGTTTGCTTTGTTGCTACGCACTAACACATGAGTTGTGTGTATTACACTTATCCACTAACTCCCTAGGTGTGGAACACATACACACCAAAGTGTGTTTTAATATACATGGGTTCCCTTGTGAACCACACATACCACATTCACACGTACATATTTCTGATTTACACAATTGACTAAATTTGGGGATATTACAATTATACCAAGATCATGATTTTTACCCATGTGGAAGGACTGACGTTTAAATTCAAGGCAGAGCGGAAAGGTGCAATTCCTAAACTCTTTGCTTTAATGGAAGCTGAGGAGAAGCGTGGAGATATATCTTCGATACCTATTGTGAATGAATTTACTAAAGTTTTTCTCGATGAAGTGATGGGCTTATCGCTGAGTAGGGAAGTCGAATTTTAGATTGAGCTAGTACCTGACGTGGTGCCGATAGCCAGGATTCCTTACAAGATGACACATGTAAAATTTTCTGAATCAAAGAAACAATTACAGGAACTTTAAGATAAGGTCTTTATTATGAGGAGTCAGTCACCATGGGGTGCTCCTATTTTATTCGTTAAGAAGAGGGACGATACTCAAAGACTGTGCATAGACTATCGACAGTTGAACCAGACGACTGTTAGAAACAAGTATCCATTGCCATGGATCAATGTTTTATTTGATCAATTGTAAGGTATACAATATTTCTCTAAGATCGATCTGAGATCGGGATATCACCAATTGAGGGTGAGAGAGTCCGATGTGGCTAAGAAGACATTCAATACGAGGTATAAGCAGTATGAATTTTTAGTAATGCATTAACTAAGGCCCCTCCAATCTTTATGGACTTGTTGAATCATATTTTCAAGCCATATTTGGATCTATTTGTGTTGGTCTTCATCGATGACATCCTAATCTATTCCAAGTCCGAAGAAGAATACTTCGAGCACTTGAGGATAGCCTTACAAACTCTCTTGGACCACCAATTGTACGTGATCAGTCATAAAATTTATCATTTTATCACCCTTAACTTAGTGATGCTAGGCTTTAGTTTGCTACTAATAAGTTATTAATATGTAAATATTAAAGATAAACAGTAAAAGAGAGCCTAAATGTTAATATTTATCAAAATGAACTCAAAAAATAGTAAGAATGACGATTGAACGTTAAAGACGATTTGCCGCTATAGAAAGTTGAGAAATTGTACTTTATGATTGAAGCGTTACTACTGAAGTCAAAAGAAAAGTAGAAAATCGTGATTTTATGATTTTGCAAAAGACGATTCTCAAGAAGGCGACAAAAGAGTAATTTACGATTTCCCAAAAAAGACATATTCAAAAGCTGAAAAGATACGAAGGAAGCGAAAAATCGTAATAAAGAATCGTTGTGAAAGAGAACTGTATGAGAAGAGAGAAAATCGTGATTTACGATTTTCTAGAAAACGCTATATATATAAAAGGAACAATTGTGAATCACGATCTTCTGAAAATAGAAACTTCTCAGAACTACTGTTGATCACGAGAATACAGAATATCACCGACATGAACAGAATTAGAAGATCTCTTAAATTAGAAGTTTGGCTGGTTACAGATCTGAGGAGATTGATGTCAAAGATCTTTTGCGGTCGAAATAAAGAAAGCACATCAATAGTTTATAGAAAGGAAGAATAAAATTAGAAATAGAATTATATTAGGATTATTTTTGTTTCTTTTATTAGAATTAGAACTCTATAAACCGACTCCTTATGATCTATAAATAAGAGAGCCTGATGTAGGAATAAATCATCGAAGAAATTCTCGGCATCAATTGACGACTGAGGTTGAATTTTTTTCTGATCAAAATTAGAGTAGAATTTTATTGCTTTGTAGATTAGATATCCAAGGTCCCTCAAGAGTAATTGACGACAACAATTGAGTGCTGAAGATTAGTGTAGATATCTGTAGTTTCTCAGAAGCAATTGATGAGTGCGGCTGAGGGGTGAAAGATATTTTACTTTATTTTCTAGTTTAGATTTTATTTTATTTTATTTATAGCTTTGTAAACATCTCCAAGTTTTGATTTGAATTGACAACTCTGGTTAGAATTTACAGATTAGTGTAATGATTTTTTATTTTTCATCTTCAATTTTCTAGAGTTTGATTGACGCCCAGATTTTAGGAAGTTAATGATTAGATTAAATCCATATTGATAGGACTTTAGTATTGATTGACGCCCAATGCTAGAAGAATTGATATATAGTGTAATGATATTATTTAATTTTATAAATATCCGATAGCTGAAGATTATGATTGACGACCATAATCTAAAGAAGGAGGATTAAGATTTTATTTTATGCAATTTAGATTAAAATTAATTTTTTTATTCATATTTCTCCAGTAGATTAGATATTAAGGATAAATAAGAGTTTCTAAGAATAAGAATTTAAATATAAAGATATAAAATAAAGATAAAAGATAATAAACTTTCTCGTGGGAACGATCCTATGCTAGTACTATTGTGCGCTTGCAATAGGTTAAGACTTGGATTAATTAGATGCACATAAAAGTTTAAGTCAGTACGCTAAGACAAGTAAATGCGAATTCTGGTTACGTGAAGTGGCATTCTTGGGCCACAAGATTTCTGAGGCAAGGATTACTGTGGATCCTGCTAATATTGACGCCATTGTAAATTGAACGAGTCCCAAGAGTGTTACTAAAGTACAAAGTTTTCTGGGCTTAGCAGGTTACTATAGAAGGTTCATGAAAAGCTTCTCAAAGATCTCAGGACCTCTTACCGGCTTGACCAAGAAGAATGCAAAATTCGATTAGACCGAAAAGTGCGAGAAGAGCTTTCTCGAATTAAAGAGGTTAACTACTGCACCTCTTATAGTGATACCTACTGGCAGTGATGACTTTACCGTTAATACTGATGCGTCGTTTAAAGGATTAAGCGGTATCCTTATGCAGAATGAGAGAGTTGTGACTTACGAATCTAGGCAGTTAAAGGATCACGAAAAGAATTACTCTACACATGATCTAGAACTGACAACCATCATATTTGTGTTAAAGATCTGGAGACGCGACCTTTATGGAGAGAAATTCATCATCTCCACGGATCACTAAAGTCTAAAATCCCTTTCTACTCAGAAAGACTTGAATATGAGACAAAGAAGATGGTTGAAATTCCTGAACGATTACGATTACGAGATCAAATATCATCCGGGAAAGGCTAATGTAGTTATTGATGCCCTCAACAGATTTATTTTAGAGCAGGTGATTCAACCAAGGGCATTGCTTTCACATATTATTATTACCTCATTACTTGATCGAATCAGGGAACTGCAACTTGAAGATCCTAACCTTTTGAAACTGAAGGACAGTAAAAAACTAGAAATAAATGTTAGAGAAGATGAGATGATTTTGTTCTAGGGATGCTACTGTGCACCTGACAATTTGGAACTGGAAGGAGAGATCTTGGACAAAGCTCATAAGTCTAAATTCTCTATTCACCCTGAAAGTAAGAAGATGTATAAAGGGTTGAAAAAAATTATTGGTGGAATGACATGAAGAGAGAGATCGCTGACTACGTGATAAGATTTCTCACATGTCAGCAAGTTAAAGCCGACCACTAGAAACCACCTGGTTTACTTCAGCCGCTACCGATTCCAAGATGGAAATGAGAAAGTATCAATATGGATTTCATCAACGATTTGCCAAGGGCTCTGAAGAGGAACGTGACAGATTGACTAAATAAGCTCATTTTATTCTGTATCACATGACCTATTCAGCTTCTCAGTTGGCGGATATTTACATTCGAGAGATTCTTAGATTATAAGGAGTACCTGCTGATATTGTGTTTAATAGAGACCCATATTTTACGTCGATATTTTGGTAGAAATTATAAGACAGGATGGGTCTAAGTTGAAATTTAGCTATGCTTTTCATCTCCAAATGGATGGATAAACCGAAAGGCTAAACCAAGTGTTGGAAGACATGTTGCGCGCTTGTGTACTGGACTTTGGTGACAATTAGGATGAACATCTACCTCTTGCGGAGTTCGCTTATACCAATAATTATCAGTCTACCATTCAGATGGCCCCGTATGAAGCCTTGTATGGGAGAAGTTGCAGAACTCCTGTGCGTTCGGATGAGGTCGGTGTGAGAAGTTTGCTAGAATCTCAGATTGTTGAAGATACGTCTAATCAAGTTCAGTTGATTCGAGAAAGAATGCAGACCGCACAGAGCAAACAGAAGAGCTATGCTGATTTAAAATGTATGAATTGGGATCTTATCAAAGGGGATAATGTTTTTGTAAAAATCTCACCTATGAAAGGAGTGATGAGATACAGACTTAAGTGAAGGATTAGTCCGAGATTCGTGAGACTGTTTGAAGTCTTGAAGAGAATCGGAGAAACAACATAACGAGTCAAGCTATCACCAAAGTTTGTCAAGGTGTACAATGTTTTTCATATATCTATGCTAAAGAAATATGTAGTAGACCCTGCTCACGTTATCAATTAGGAACCCTTGAAGGTTTATAAAGATATGTCTGTTGTAAAGAAGCCTATTTAGATTGTTGATCGGAAAGAGCAGACCTTGATAAATATTATATTATTAGTCCTTGTGATTTGGTAACATTACTCTCGTGAAGAAGTCACTTGGGAATGTGAGGATACTATGAAGAAGGCCTATCCCCATCTCTTCGAGTAAAGGTATGACGAAATTTCGATGACAGAATTTTTATAAGTAGGGAAGATTGTAGTGATCTAAATTTTGTTGTGTTGATACACCTTATTATTGTGTATATGTCTAATAGTATATATATTCCATATGCTTTGAATTTTCAAACGTTTTTATTAAAAATACATGTTTTGATTTTTCAACTCTTATATTTATTTCTATCATTAATTAAGACAAGTTATGTGATAGCCTACTGGTTAGAGGCTTGAGTTAAAGACAAGAGTAGGATTCGAGCTTTGGTATGTAGGTTTTAAACCTTTATTTTATACCTTGAAGTGAATGCCTATACATCCTTGTATGGTGTGTTAGTATAACACCAAATGTTTCCCGAATAAGTTAAAAGGTATTAATGGAAAAACCCTAAATCATCATCTCATTTAGAGGTCTTAAAAATAGAAGTTCTTCCCGTAAGAACCCTTGAGACCTTAGAGAAGAGATTCCACATCCTTTAATGGTGTGTTAGCATAACATCAAATGTTTCCCTAATAAGTTAAAAGGTATTATGGGGAAAACCTGATTTGTGCCAAAATATGACCATATTTCACACCCTAATACCAATATTTGGCTATTCGATGAAGGCTATTTGAAGGTTGTTATTTAGTTTTAGTGGTTTTAAGTGTTTGTAATCGTTGGATTTTACAAAAGCATAAAAGTGTATTATTAAGGCTGCATGAGAACATTGGACTATGGAGCCAATAGAAACACCAAAATCCGTGAAAATAATTGATTGTCCAGCCACAAGCAAGAGAATGGAGATGTCATATATCATAATCAATCAATTTAATTTCATAAATCAATCGATTGAGTTTGATGACATCTGCTTCCCTCTTAAATTTGAATTTGAACTCAATTGATTGAGATATGGAAATCAATCGATTGATTTCAAATTCAAATAAATCTGCCAAAAATCAGAATTTGAATTCAATCAATTGAATCTTAGGATTCAATCGATTGACCTATATATGACAAATTTTCAATCCAAGCCCTATATAAATAGAGCAGTGTTTAGGGTTTGGGCATGCTTCTTTTTGGGCCTTTTGACCAATTTTTAATAGTTTTTCTTTAGGATTTTTTTCCTTAGTTTTTCATTTTATTTTAGCTTTAGTTTTTTTTTATATAATTAAATTGTAATTAGGAACCAAAGCTATGTAAGATTTTGGATCTTTTCTTAAAAGATTCGAACATTTGATAAATTAAAGAACGTATTTGATGATTTCGGATTTTTGCCTTACGTGTGGATCGGAGATGAACGACTAAAACTGTTCATTCAAGAAGGAAGCGATCCCTAGATAAGTAGTTAATTTATTTTCATTTCAATAATTTCTTTTTACAAATATTGAATCGTATGACTTTAAGTGTGTGCCTATATGTTTATCATTGAATACTCATTTATAACCACCGATCTTGGTTATCGGCGATAATAAAAGAATTATTCCACCTAGATATGATCTTGTAGACTGATTTAGGATGTCGCATGATTGGTTCTTATTGCTGTGATTTTGAATGTGAGATACGCTATGCTTTTCGCATGATTTATGTCGTGATTGGATGAGTTATAGTGTTTAGATAAGGTATGCCGGATCAATAATCACACTCTTTACGATTTATTTTTCTTATAGTTAAATGATGGTATATTAATTTGACATTAAAATGTGATTGATTGTTGGTAAAAAAAATTACAAATCTAGGGTTAGCGGACTTCTTGATCATCTTTTTATCGTTGTTTAATTTTTCATTATTTTCCTTGCATAAGCTTTGTTTAGATCTTTTATTTATTTTTGTGTAGTTGTTAATTTTTATCGTAATAAAGATCTCACCTTTAGTACTTTCTTAGGTTCGTTTTATATTTCTAGAAATTAATCAAATTTCATGCTTCCCTGTGGGTTCAACATCCTTGATTTCACCGTGCTTTAATAGATCTTGTGCACTTGCAAGGGTACACTTTAAAACCGATCAAAATCCTAAATCATAATCTCATTTAGAGTTCTTAAGAATAGAGGTTCTTCCCGTAAGAACCCTTGAGACCTTAGAGAAGAGATTCTACATCCTTCTATGGTGTGTTAGCATAACATCGAATGTTTTCCTAATAAGTTAAAAGGTATTACGGAAAAAATCATAAATCATAATCTCATTTAGAGTTCTTAAGAATAGAGGTTCTTCTTGTAAGAACCCTTGAGACCTTAGAGAAGAGATTCTAAATCTTCCTTTTCTAGAACATTTTTTTAGAAAAAAAGATTGGCGAGACGTTTGCATCTATTCTCAAGCGGCCTTCGCCTCCTTCAAGAGCCATAATTATAGTAAAGAATCCAATTGAATCGTGAAGATACAATCGATCTAGGTATGGAGAAATTATGCTTTCCTTTGAAACTTAAAATATTGATTTAAATATGAGTTTCATGTTAATTAGTGCTTTTATTGCATAAATAACGAATGGTATGATTAGATGTGATGCATGCTACGATCGATGCTTTTGATGTTGATGTTTTTGGCTTAAAATTGGGTTAAATCCTACAGTAAAATTTGAAACACTTTGAGGAGTGCTTACAGGTTGAAATCAATCGATCGAGTTTGAAACCGATCTATCGATTTCTGGTCGATAATTCACAGTTTGCTCTCGAGTTGGAATCGATCAATCAATCGAGCCTGACTGATAATGGTTTGAAAACTCTCGAAGAGGAATCGATCGATCGAGCTGGGAAATTGATCGATCAATTATGGGCAGAGAAGTTCCCAGATTTGGACTCGCGGCAGACGTCCGTTTCCTTCTTTTCAGTTCTTTCTACAATGGTTTGATTAAATGTTAAGGTTTATGCTCAATGATTATATTCACATGCACTTTAATATTTTATGATGGTCTACGGATTGCATGATAATGACGCATATGAACATGTTGAAATGTTAAGCAATGATCGTATTTTATTAGACCCAACACCTTGAGAGGGGCGGAGTCTAATGAACATTGAATAATAAGCATAACTAGACTAACACCTTAATAGGGACGAAGTTTAACAGAGAATGAATATGTGATCAATTAGACTCAACGTCTTGATAGGGACGGACTTTAACAAAGAATGAACATGTGATCAATTAGACCCAACGTCTTAATAGGGGCAGAGTCTAAAAGTCAAAGTCTTGAGAGGGATGGGTAAAAGAAAAACTTAAAAGAAAAGATAAACTCATTCAATAATGATTTTTATGTCACATTTTAGTTCTTTCCAACTTATTGAAATCATGTATGCCATAAGCACACACTCATGAATTATAAAAAAATTTATATTGCGATGATTGATATCTTATGTTTTAATGGATTGCATGTCTGGTCTATACAAGTGTAAACGTACACCCCTTATTGATATAGGTGGCCAGATGAGATATGTGTAGCTGAAGATAACGTATGGGCTTATGGTGATGAGACCATACATGGTGTTCAGGAACCTGAGATGGATTGCGATAAAGGCTTCGTAACCTAGCTATTTATTTCCTCTTGATTTCATATTGTTTCCAAATAGATGAGACAATGATTAACTAGTAGTTTATTAATAATGTTTTAAACTTTTAAGTATTTTAGACTTTATAATTGGAATAAGATGATTGCCATGATTTTTTTTTGCGATTCATTAATGTTTATTGAATCTTTCCTTCAGCTGTTTAAGGCGCTCTTAGTGCCTTATAATAGTTTTTTATGGTTCATGATATATGATGGTACGACCTAAGATCTTATAATAAGCTATTGTGAGATTTCGGGTCGCTACAACTTATCTCTCTATAAATGCACTGTATAACCATCCAAACGGGCAATGGTCAGGTCCTACTAGGTAGGACCGGATTTTCAATCCTATGCCATCCGCTGCCCTTAGAAATAGGAGATTCTTGACTTTCTTGATTTTCACTTTTTATAACATAGCGCGCAGTCAAGATTCTCCTATTTTCAAGGGCAGCGGATGAGGTATAATCTAATTCTACCTGGTAGGACTTGACCATTGCCCTCATCCAAACGGAGGATTTTTAAATCCAAATATTTAAAATTACGTATTTGAAATGCTTGGATTTTAAATACTTCTCTCAAATCCAAATGCAAGTATCCAACCAAACGTAGCTAAGGCTATCTAAATATAAGAGGCAACCTTATTAAAATATTTATGATTGATAATAATGGTATCACTACCAAAAAAGAAAAAAGACTATTAGTAGGGGCTAAAAACCGCCGCTATTAACAAAAAACCTATTAAGACTATTAGTGATGAGGGTATTAGTGGCAATTTTTTTTGTTAATAACGACAATTTTGACTGCCGCTAATAATCTTATTTTTTGTAGTGTATAATGCGCATTGGATAGCATATGAGAAATTTAATCTTCTATGCTTTAATTTTCTAATTAAGCATGTATCATTCGAGATTTGCCACCCAAACAAGCATTCATTGTATAAAATATTCAATACATTCAAGTTTTTATACAATAATAATAATATTCAATACATTCAAGATTTTATACAATAATAGAGAAAACCCATAAGAAGCACTAGAAGAAATCTCTAATAAAGCAATTTATTTTGATTGAAACCCCAAAAATAAGAGCACCTTTGTTTGCAACTAGAGAATCCTTCTTTTCATCACCGACAGTTTAACAGCAGTTTTTTTATTAATAACAGCAGTCGGACTGCCGCTAATAATCTTATTTTTTTTGTATGATTGCAAATAACTCTACCCTTATTTCATTCCATACTTTCTGAATTGCGCTTATTTATGAAATCTCTCACCTCCGCAATCAGCATAGAAGATTCAGGCAACTCCGGAAACACATAAAATGTATGGACCATATTCGGATACTCAACCAGATAAGCTTCTTTTCCGAGGCCCTTCAACCCCTCGTAATAATGCCTTTGCCGGTCTTGTAACGGATCGTAACCCCCCACAAAAATCAACGTAGCCGGTAAATCCAAGCGCGATATATTGGTGGAATTCGGACCGAAAACGTTTGCCGCTTCATGGTCCCGATCCGAGCCTTCGGGCAAAAATGACTTCCAAAACCAGTCTGTTAGCTCCAAGGGCAATGATGGATTTTTGGCAAGCCGAATCTCGGACGGCGTTCGCTCTTCACCTCCAAAAAAGGGCTGCATCTCTATCAGCCCACTAAATCGTAACACCCGAAATACCGGTTCTGACGTCTGGGCTACTCGGACCCCCATATGGTGTGTTATGTTTCCACCTGAACTGTCACCAGCAATAAAACACCTAGAAAAGTCAGCATTTTGTGGAAAATTCTCTGAATCTTTTCCATGTTCATCGAGCCATCTAAGAACACTGAATCCATCCTCGTATTGAGTTGGAAAGCGGCATTCCGGGGATAGCCAATAGTTTACGGAGACTATGTATGCAGGGAGTTCTTGCGCTAGCCGACGACAGAAATCATCGAAGAACGTTGAGGCAGGAGTGAGGAAAGCGAATCCTCCGCCATGATAGTAGACGATCACCGGAAGACTGACGTCACTAGCGGGTTCGGTCGGGGTGAAGAGGCGGAACCAGATATTTTTAGTGGGATCTATGGTTATATCGGTGGTTTTGACTCTGCCCACTGGTTTTTGATTACTGGCGGCAACTTGGGTGTCGTACATATTGAAGAGACGTCGACGGACGGTGCCGTCACTTCGCCTTGAGACGTTCATTAGGGTGGTGAGTAGTGCTAAGGAAATTTTAACCTTGCAGGGAAGGGGAGGGAAGGAGACAGGTTTTCTGTCTTGATCCATTTTCTTTGACTTTCTATTTTCTTTAATTTGGTTCTTGTGGATTCTTCCTTCTTCTCCTCTATATTTAAGGAGAAGGGTCTGTAAATCAGTTCAGACGTCTGCATGTGTGACTGCCTCATATGCATAGATCACTTTCAATGCTAACTTGTATATATATATATATACATATATATGGACTATTTTACATACTGATGTGATGGGTTAGCATCTATTGTAGCGTTACTCCTTTAAAACTTTACAAACTGTTTCTATTGAAAGTTGATTTAGTTGGAGTATATGATGGGAAAGTTTTCTTTAATGCAATCTTCTACTCTAAACTTCTGAAGGAGTGGAGGGTTTAGAGTTTATCCTCATCGGCGGTGAAGCAGTTCACATGTCTCACGTGTTTATATGACTGCCTGACGTGTATAGATGACTTTCAATGCTAACGTTACACCTTCACATAGATATATGATATAATATCTCATATATAGATATATTCACCAAGTAATTGTCTATCTTTGTAAAAAACAGTAAAAAGAAGCTTCTCATCAGCTTTTTGGCCTTGCGCATAGATACATGATGACCGTCTGATCTCATCCATAGTGTTAGAAGATGTTGGATCACCATCCAAAAGTGGTAAACTTGTTTAGTTATTTTCTATTTTCAACACTTAGTCTTCTCATCTCAATTTATTAGTGCCGCTGTCGGTTTCATGAATCACATGCCAACACCATAAATCTGGTTACAGAAAGACGTCTTGGCAATGCAACAAATGGAACAAACGTGGCTGCCAAATTAATGATAATTTGGCAGCCACGTGTTATACGGACAAATCTGTTACCGTTGGCATGGTCAGTACTCAGGACCTAGGATACGTGAAGGTTTACTTTTGACTCTGCAGGTGGGTTGCAGCTCAATTTGTTTATTTTTTCTGATTTTTTAAAAAATAAAATATTAACATCTGACATGTATGTGCGCCATTTGAAGATCAAAGATCGGGAAATACCTACAAAATACTCGGGTTGTCAATGCTAATTTCTAGTTGCAAATAACAATAGACATTTATGAATTATTCTTTGCATCCCGGAAAATTTACTTCTCCCGAATTTATGGAATTTAATAAAATAAAAAAAAGGTTCGTACGCTTTTGTGGAGAGACATTGATTGAATAAATAAATATAATTTTAAGTTTCTTGTTCTGCAAGTTAGGTCACTATAAATGGAAAACATTTTTAGAGCACCATTTTTTTTTGAGGATTTTATATTTCTTACAACCAAGGTATTAAAATCGGCATCGGGTCTCGGGGTATCAGTTTACCTAAGCCTGATATGAATTGGCTGATATGTATCGGTATCACGTATCGGCCGATACCGATACATATCGGCCAATTTAAAAAAAAATAAAATAAAATTTCGATCGAAACTGAGACGTATCGGCTGATACGTATCGGCGATATCAATACGAGACACCGATATGCATCGGACCAATACATATTAGTTTGTCTAAATACCGATACATATCAGTATCGACCGATTTTTAATACCTTGCTTATAACGCACCAAATTTATAACTAACAAACTGTATCATTTGATTTTATTGCCACACCCAATAAATTTTAATTATTAGTGTACCAAGCAGCCTGTGATTTTTGACGGAAATGGCACCATCCAATAGTGACCCTAGAATCAGTTATTTTCAGTCTAACAGTATTCGATCATATAAAACTATTAGCTCCTAAGCACATATTAAGTGGGTGCTTTACGAAAACAGGGGGCACAAAAATAGAGGTTTGCTTTAGTGAAACGGTTTTCGGCTTCCACTTGTTTAGGCGCCATTAGAGAAATAATGAGTTAAAATAAATATGAAACGATTGATAGCAGGAAATAGAGGAAGTGACCGCCATAAGTAAAATTTGAAATTTTAAATAGGTGTGTATTTAGTAGAAAGTGTTACTTCTAATAGCGCCTCATTTTTTGGACCATAAGTAGATGCATTTTTCATCATGTAATGCAGACGAAAAAGAACGTTCGTATGGTTCCTGAAATTGTTGAGAAATGATGAATTAATGTGAGATTTTCTGAATAATAATTATTTTTTTATTTTTTATTTTTTTAGGTTTTTAAATCTAATAAAGATTTGTGTAGAGCTTCACGAGCCACGGGTTTCGATATCTTGTTAAGCAAACATTTTTGATGAAGATTTATAGGGTTTAGGGTTTATCATTTCCAGCTCTGAAACACAAAATTTTTGAAGAACAACTTAGTATGAAAGCTTATTTTTTATTTAACTGAAATGTCCAAATTTATGATTTTTTGCTACAAATTTTTGTCATATTATAAATTAATCAGTTAGATGTTCGAATTTCTTATTCGGTAAGTTCAAATTTCATAAAATAGAAAGCTGAAAAAGTAAAAACTGCTAACAAAAAGAAGACTCCTAAAAATTGTTGTACAAAAAGAAAGCCTCCCCGAAACCCTAACTTTAACTCTCTTATATAGGGTCTTGGTTCGAAAGCCTAAAAAATTAGGATTGATCAATCGACTCTCAATTTCAATCGATCGATTCTAAACAAAGTTTTTTGCGGAATTTATTCTCTTTTAGTCAATCGATCGATTCCAAATTGGGTATTCTGCGAAATTTATTCTCTCTTTTAGTCAATCGATCGATTCTAAACATTCAATCGATCGATTTTGAACTGGGTCTTTTACGGAATTTATTCTTTTAAGCTTCGATCGACCGATCTGAGATTTGATCGAACAATTCTTCATGGATTTCTACGCATGATGGTCTCTTGGTTCTATGTTCTAGTATTTGTTGCCTTTGTGTTCTTTTATGCCATTGAATGCATCCGACGATCAGAATTACTTGAAACCATCAAAACTTTACAAAAGCTGTCAGATTGCTCTAATTAGATAACTAAATGTACATCTTAAGTTGTGAAATTTGATTATATTTTTTCACTTATCACACTCCCAACCCTACACTTTCCTAGTCATCGAGCAAAGAGAATAATAAATATGACAAAAAAATTAAACTAACATCCTAAAAGAAACAATAAATATAACTTTCGTAAGGAGCATGATTGCATTTAGCGTATACAACAAGCCTTTAAACCTCTAGGTGATCTCTAGTGGAGGAGTTTTGTCCTCTGAGAGTTTACAATGAAGTTACCAACAAACTTCAAAACATTTTCGAAACCATCGATGAAATTAAGTTTTTTAAAATATGATTTTCATAACATATATTTTTTAAGCACAAAACCATTAATTGATTCAACATATGCATTCTCAATTTCAAATATCGAAACCATATAAATCATGCGGGTGTCTATTCAAATTGTTCTAATGCTCAAATCTTTAGATGATCCATCCATTCATGCCTAATTGTATAGTGTATGCATGCCAAAGTTAAGATCTGTCAATCTCGGGACCAATCCAAACAATGAACCATCGAATCCCATGTGTTGTGATTTTAAATGTATTTTACTCGCAAGCGCACGAATGGGTTTGCAGATAGTAGGTGCAGAGTACGAGATCGTTCCCACGAGGATTAGTCAGAATATTCAAAAGAGGAAACATAAATTAATAAAGAAATTACCACAGGTCTAGCACAATATTTAAACTAATTTTATGATTCTGAGAGTTTGGCAAATGATATAAAGACTAGGCAGTAAAATAAAATCTAAACAATTAATAAAAGATAAGGATTGTGATACTAAATTCCCTCATCGTAGGTTTATCATTCATGTAATACAAATATGTGGATTAAGATATGAGATTCTCAAAAGATGTCTATGTGCAAGCACTGGACCCAAACACGCATGAGTTCTAAATTACAAATCTGAAATCACAGAGATGTATGATTAACATCTCATGAATGTATGATTAACACTTACACCTCAGATTGTATTCAGAACTTAATCTTTGGGTAAATTCTACACTACCAATATAAGATCAAGGAGATGTATAATTAACATCCCATGAGTGTATGATTAACACTCATACCTCAGATAGTGGTAGAACTTAAACTCTGAGGTAAATTTCACACTACTGATCTCAAATAGCAATCGAATTATATTCATTATCGATAATAACATCAGGGTCCTTAAAATAATCTCACATCTCAACCGTAGATTTATATTATTACGAATGAATACCTCAGATGGGGTTCATTAGATCTTCATCCTCAATGAAACTAGTCACGTATGATTGAAATAAATAACATGATTAAAATAAAACTACTAAATGACATTGAAATATTATAAAATACCTCAACAACTCCAACGACGGCTTTTAATCCAACTTTAAACCAACGGATACAATAAGTCTTCAATAGCAGAAATGGAAATTAATCTAAATCTTATGCCTAGGAAAATGAAGAACAAACAAAAAATGAAAGAAAAGCTAGAAAGAAACTAAACAAATGCTAAGAAAAAACATAAAAGGCTCCCCAAAGGGAGAGATCCCTGACCCTAACTTCCATTTTCCTTTAAATATGGTCAAATTTCAAAACCTAACTTTTTTCCCTCAATTTTGACTAATTTTTTATTTTAAAAATATAAATATTCGGTCCAAACTCGATCGATCGAGTCTATTGCTCGATCCATTAATTTTTCCAGATTTTCGTGAAACTCGGCCCAACTCTTTAACAAACATAGTCTCAATATTTTGGCTATAACTTTTTTACTTTGAACTCAGATTTAGACGATTGTTGTGGCATTGGAAAGAAGACAACGAGCTCTACAACTTTAATATTTTAGAAATTTCATGAATCCAATGTTTTAAAGGTTAAAATTGAGCTGCAAGTTAGGATAAGTTGTAGATGATCCAAGGTTGCATGAATTTGACATTATATTCTGAGCTCTTGGGTTATTTTATGCTCAACTTATCTCTAGACCTGTAAATTACTAAGATTATATATAATATATTAAATAGCTTTCATCGGGTGACTAAATATAGGTATTATGGTATAAAATATGATCATATTTCACACCTTATCACACCCCCAAATTTACACTTTGCTAGTCCTCGAGCAAAGAAGAAAATAAATAAAATTGAAAAATAAACTAATAACCTAATAAAAGTAAATTATGTCACTTTTGTAGAGAACATAATTACATTTAGCGTATGCAACAAACTTTTAAACCGCTAGGTGGTCCCTAGTGGAGTTTTGACTCCTGAGGATTTTCACTAAAGTTACCCACAAACTTCAACACATTTTTGAAACCATCGATAAAATTGAGTTTTCAAAACATGATTTTTATATATATTTAACTTTAAAACTCAAAGCCATTAATCAATTCAACATGTAAATTTTTAATTTCAAATAACAATGTTATACTAATCATACTAATATTCATTTAACTTAGTCTAATGTCCAAATTGTTAGATAACTCATCCATTCATACCTAAACGTGCAGTGTGTGCATACCTAAATCAAGATTCATCCATCTCGAAACCAGTCCAAATAGTAAGTCATAAGATCTTATGTCTCAACTCAATCCTCACTTTAGGTATACTCTCGAAATATGATCACTCTGATGATGAGTTCATTTTCGCTCACATGTGAGAGATCAAAACAAAACAAACAAAAAAGTCTCACATGATAGAAGAAATGTGACGTAATTAATAAATAAAAGAGAATCTCATCGAAAGATACTTATATATCCTATGCATGTCATATCAAGCACCATAGATATTATATATTCACTCTCGACAAGATAGTTACCAATACAAGATCGGATCATTAAGGTCTTTTGTAGGGTTGTAATGGGGCTCACGTATGGGTAAGAAAGAAATGGAAGTTGAGATTCAAAGTTTCCAAGAAATTAGAAAAAGAACTAACTTCTGATTTTTCTATTTCTCTTTTTTCTTTCCTAATATCTCGCTATCTTTCTATTTTTCTCAACTTTATTTTCTTTTCTCACTCATTTTTCTTCTTTTGAATTTCATTTAATTGAAGAACCTTATATTGTTTTTTTTTTTCAATTTTTTTCTTTTTTTCTTCTTTCATATTTCTACCATACACTCTTAGTAAACACCGCAACTCGGTATCTCTCCACTTACTCTCTTTTCGTTCATTCTCATTCATCATTCCTAATTTCTCAAAAATAAAAAGAGTAAGGTTGAATTTTTAGAAATGGTGAAGGGATAAAGGTTAATGTGACTTATAAAAAATATATAAAGGTAAAATTTTCAATAAGTCAAAGGGGTACTAAAAGGATAAATTTATATAAGGTGTGGTATTTTAAGTATAAACGAGCTAAAGATAGCCTTCAATCATGTCCTCAAAAGATGGTAACCTTGCCTATTTGTCTTGAGCAAACATATGATACGTTCTAGCACAATAATATGAATTTAATGTCATGCAAAGTCACAAGTCAAAATAAAATGTATGAGATTATGCAAAAATAATTCATATTCAAAGATAACTCCGAGTTTATGTAAACTCTCATCAAGGACGGAAAATTATCTCTGAACCTCACCGGGTTTAGTCTCCACTAAGAACTTAGGATTCAAAGTTCAAAATAGTTCATCGATTTTTAGATCTTAAGCATGGTATGCGTGCACAAAATGTCTATGCATAAATTTCAGGGCTATCTTCAAATTATCACATTAAATTTCATTATCCTAGATAGAAGTAATCAAAATATGACATCGCTATTTTCAAAATTAATTTTACATGCATCATCAACTAAAGTTTGAAAACAATCGCAAAATAATATATATGATGGCTTTTTTTTTATGGTTTTAGGGGTATCAAAATAATAAAATCACACAAACTACACCCCCAAACCTGAATAAAACAAAGTCCTCATTGTTGATAATAAATAAAATATTGCATTAAAGTGAGAAAACATATTTGGAGTAATGATTTGAGGCTCGTGGTATCACATGAAAATGGAAGAGATAGGAAAATCTCTCGAAACCTGCATGATAGTATACCAGTCTATCCAAGCATCCTCACCACACGAAAAAAATGTCAACTATAGTGAGGAGATATCAAAGCTAACAAAATACCTACTCGAATAACACTATCAAAACCACAATCAACTATAAAAATGAGTGTATCTCAGCAATTTTTTTTCTATTTTTTTAAAAAGAAAAATTGCAAAATTAATCTACAAGGTGTGAATTCATTCCGAGTCAACCAGGATCCCAAATCTTCATGAAAAAATCTCTAAGCAGGACTTGTGATTTATTTAGTTGTCCCTGCATTTCTCTTATCCGGGACTTGGTTACACCCCCATAATGTGCCCAAGTTCCACCATTATTGTCCATCCCCACCCTTAAAATCTCTACCTTATACTTTACATCCCAATGATCGCACTCCTGATTCAAACTCATTAACATTTTTTCGACATTCTGTTGATTATCTATGTATTCAATGAATGAACAACAAATTTGAAATTCATCTTTCTTTCTCAAATCGAATTCACATTTATCGGAAAAGGTTATGCCTCCCTTATCAGGTGCTGTAAGGGTGTCAATTTTACCTCTCTCGATTTAATTTGATTATTAATTTCCTCCACGGCATTAGAATCACTCCATTCTATTCCCTCTTCTCCTCGCACTCGCACTACCTTAACGCTCGTTGTGTTACTCTCAAGCGTAGTGATCAATTGGTCCTCATATTTTTAAACAAAATCAGAGGGGTCCTCTTGAAAATGTTCTTCATTCCAATTGGTATCAATAAAGGAGTCCTCTATTTTATCTTTCATTTGTAAGTACTCGATTAGCTGACTAACATGAAATTGTATCCTAGAAAGTGATTGATTTATGGTGTGCGTCAAAATTTTTAAATATTCAAAGGAGTAAGAAGAAGTTTGGGCCGGTTTATATAATTCTGTGTTTTGAAGGTACTGAGTTTGCTATAAAGACTCATAAGGGAAGTTACCAGGGTAAGAACTTTGATCATCGTTAGGCATCATATCACACATTGGAGGTTGATTATATTCACAGATGTCATTAGGTTGACTCTGCCAGTAACTTTGATCAGAGTAAGACATCATATCACACATTGGAGGTTAATTAGACCCTCACATGTCATTGGGTTGACTCTACCAGTAACTTTTATCAAAGTGAGACATCATATCACACATTGGAGGTTGGTTAAACCCCCACATGTTATTGGGTTGACTCTGCCAGTCATGAGTGTTCCAAACAGGATTGGGCGGGACTTGTTCAGGGTAATAATTTGAGTTGTTCAAGCGACACATAGGTATAATGTGCATCGAATTTTCATAAATAGTACATGATTCTGGATTGAATCCATGCATTGACATGATTTTACCGATAACACCAAATTTATTTATTTATTTATTTTTTTTTTTCAGATTCGATTGATCAAATGGTTCACTCGATCGATCAAAAAATTCAAATTTCAAATTTTTAAAAATTTGAAACTTTGAATTATTTAATTTTGATTTTTGATTTTTTTTTCAAAATCGATTGATCGACAACATACGTTGAATGATTGAATTATTATTATTATTTTTTTTGAATTTCAAATTTAAAATTTTGAATTTTGAATTTTAAAATTTAAAATTTTGAATTATTTTATTTTATTTGATTTTTTTTTTTTTTTTTTTTTCAAATTTAAAATTTAAAATTTTGACTTTTAAATTTCAACTTTCAATTTTTTTAAGATTTCAAATTATGAATTTGAATTTTTTCATTTTATTTTATTTATTTATTTATAATAATAATAATTTTTTTTTCAAATTTGAAATTGAAATTTCATATTTCAAATTTCAAATTTTAAGTTTCGAATTTTAAATTTTAAATTTCAAATTTTGAATTTTGAATTTCGAATTTCAAAAGTTGAAATTTTGAAATTTTAAATTTTCAACTTTTCAAATTTCAAATTTTGGATCTTTTTTTTTTTTTTTTTTTTTTTTTTATTCGAATTTCAAATTTAAATTTTGAATATTTGAATTTTAAATTTCAGATTTAAAATTTCGAATTTCAACTTTTGAAATTTGTTTTTTATTTTTATTTATTTTCAAAATTTTAAATTTCGAATTTCAAATTTTAAGTTTAAAATTTAAAATTTAAAATTTCAAACTTAAAGGTTCTAAATATTTTAAAGATTTCAAAAGATTTCAAAATTTCAAAGATTTCTAAAGATTTTTAAATTTTGAGTTTCTAATTTCAAATTTTAAGTTTCAAACTTTCAAATTTTTAAAATTTGAATTTGGATTTTGAATTTGAAAATTTAAATTTTGAATCTTTTTTTTTTTGGTTCGATTGATCGAGTGGATTGCTCAATTGATTGAAACTCAAAAGTTTTCAAAATTTTGAATTATTTATTTATTTATTTATTTTTGAAGTCGATTGATCGAGTGGTTGGCTCGATTGATCGAATCTCTAAACTTTTCAGTTTTTCAATGTTATTTTTCTAAAATTAATTTTCTATTTTCTAAAATTTGTGAATTTTCTATGCCTAATTCCCGACAGCGACGTCAAAAACTTATTATAATTTTAAATGTGTTTTACTCGCAAGCGCACGAATCGGTTTGCAGATAGTGGGTGCGGAGTACGATATCGTTCCCACGAGAATTAGTCAAAATGTTCAAAAGAGGAAACATAAATTAATAAAGGAATTACCACAGGTCTAGCACAGTATTTAAACTAATTTTATGATTCTGAGAGTTTGACAGATGTGATAAAGACTAGGCAGTAAAATAAAATCTAAACAATTAATAAAAGATAATGATTGATATATCAAATTCTCTCATTGTAGGTTTATCATTTATGCAATACAAATATGTGCATTAAGATATGAGATTCCCAAAAGATGTCTATGTGCAAGCACTGGACCCAAACGCATGAGTTCTAAATTATAAATCTGAGATCACAGAGATGTATGATTAACATCTTATGAATGTATGATTAACACTCACACTTCATATTGTATTCAGAACTTAATCTCTGGGTAAATTCTACACTACCAATCTAAGATCAAGGAGATATATGATTAACATCCCATGAGTGTTTGATTAACACTCACACCTCAGATAGTGGTAGAACTTAAACCCTAAGGTAAATTTCACACTACTGATCCAAGATCATGGAGGTGTATGATTAAATCTCATGAGTGTATGATTAATACTCGCACCTCAGATAGTAATAAAAATTTAATTTCGAGATGGGCAATGATTAGAATAAAATTACCATTACAGATCTGAGATCATAGGGCATGATTAGCTCCCAGATCTCAAATAGCAATTGAATTTTATTCATTATCGATAATAACATCAAGGTCCTTAAAATAATCTCACATCTCAACCATAAATTTATATTATTACGAATGAATACCTTGGATGAAGTTCATTAGATCCCCATTCTCAATGAAACTAGACACGCATGATTGAAATAAATAACATAATTAAAATAGAACTACTAAATGACATTGAAATATTGTAAAATACCTCAACAACTCCAACGTCGGCTTTTAATCCAACTTTAAACCCACAGATATAATAAGTCTTCAATAGCAGAAATGGAAACTAATCTAAATCTTATGCCTAGGAAAATGAAGAACAAATAAAAAATGAAAGAAAAGCTGGAAAGAAACTAAACAAATGCTAAGAAAAAAAATAAAAGGCTCCCCAACTTAAATAGGGTCAAATTTTGAAACCTAACTTTTTCCCCTCAATTTTGACTAATTTTCGGCTTTAAAATCATAAATATTCAGTCCAAACTCAATTGATCGAGTCTATTGCTTGATCCATCGATTTTCTCATATTTTCGTGAAACTCGGCCAAACTCTTCAACAGGTATAATCTCAATATTTTGGCTATAACTTTTTACGCCAAACTCGGATTGAGACCATTCTTATGGCGTTGGAAAGAAGACAACGTGATTTACAACTTTGGTGTTTTAATAATTTTATGAATATAATACTTTAAAGGTTAAAATTGAGCTGCAAGTCAGAATAAGTTCTAGATGATCTAAGATTGCATGAATTTGACATTATATTCTGAGCTCTTGGGTTATTTTATGCTCAAATTATCTCCAGACCTGTAAATCACTAAAATTATACAAAAATATATTAAATAGCTTTCATCAAGTGATTAAACGTAGGCTTTAGGGCATGAAATATGATAATATTTCACACCTCATCACCATGTCTCAACTCAAATCTCACAATAGATATACTCTCAAAAATAGAAACACTTTAATGAGGAGTAACTCTTTCACACATATGTGAGAGATCGAAAATAAACAAATCAAAATAGTCTCACTTGAAAAAAGAAACATGGTGCATTCAATGAACAAATGAGAATCTCATGAGAATGATACTTAGATATCTTAATCATGTCACATCAAGTACCATAGATATAATATATTTACTCTCCACAAGGCAATTGCCAAAGTAAGATCGGATCATGAAGGTCTTTTCTCAAGTTGTAATTATGAGACTTAGATAAGGGGTAGGAAAGTTGAGATTCAAAGCTTTTGAGAAATTAGAAAATAACTCATTTGTGATTTTTTTCTTTTTCTTCACTCTTTTCTAATTTCTCTCTTTCGTAGTAAGCACGATTACATTTAGCATATGCAACAAGCCTTTAAACCCCTTGGTGATCCCTAGTGGAGGAGTTTTGTCTCTTGAGTGATCCCAATGTATATATTGAGACACTTTGAAGAGTGGTCTCGGGTTGAAATCGATTGATCGATTCTGGGAAAAAATTAATTGACAACTCTCTGGTTGAAATCAATTGATCGATTATGTAAAGCGAATGATCGATTATGGGCGACAATTGTTTGAAAACTCTCGGGTTAAAAGCAATCATTCCATTCTGTAAAACGATCGATCAATTATGGGCGGACAAGTTTCGTGAATTTGGACGCTTTGGTTATTTAGAGAAGTCTTTTATTAATACTTCCTAATGCAAGTTGGAACCTATCAATAGAAGGTATTTCTATGGTTCCAAAAGAGGTTTTCTAGAGAGTGAAAACTAAGGAATACCTAGGGAGAAAAAGGTATTGAAGAATAGATTAGGGATTAAAGCATCCGATTGAAGCCGTTCTTGTGTTAGAATTGTTATTATATTCCAACAAATCTCTTCTCTGTATCGAAGGACTACGCCCATGTTTATTTAGCGTGTTATTGTTGAAAATCGTGTGAGATCTTGATTGAGAGTGTACTAGAGAGAAGAGAGTGTGTGTATTGTAAACGTTCTGAAATACAATGCTTGGATGTAGCCCTAGATTGGGTGAACCATGTAAATTCCTTTGTGTTGTGTGTGATTGCTCTTTTTGTGTCTTTATTTTACTGTATTCATCATGATAGAGTTCGATGTCTTCAATTCTAATAAGTGTTATCAAAGCCAAGTAGGTTATAATGGCAATGAAAGTATCGAATGCACGATTCGAGGTGGAGAAGTTTTCGGAAAAGAATAACTTCGTTCTATAGCAAGTCAAGGGCACAGATCTCCTTATTTAATAAGGTATTGATAATGCTCGCCTTGGGAAGGAGATAAAGAAGAAGGCAGAGACGTCCGATGGAGAGTGAATTTCTCTTTATAAGAGAGCCATAAGCACTATCCGATTTTGCTTGTCCGATGAAGTTTTGTATAATATTCTTCACGAAAAGATGATTGTGGATATGTGGAAGAAAATGAAATCACTCTATATGAAAAAGTCGTTGTCAAACAAACTCTTCTTGAGAAACAACTCTATACACTTCCTATGAAGGCTTGTACATGCATTCATGATCATTTGAATTCGTTTAATAAATAGTTAGTGAACTATTAAGCATTGAGGTGAAACTTAAAGAAGAAGATCTTGCACCTCATTGCCTGCATCTTATAAGCATCTTGTGACTACATTAATTTATGAGAAGGATACCATAGTCATCGAAGAAGTGACTATTACATTTCTTTCAGACGAATTAAGAAAACAACCTGAATCTAACTCCGAAGGGACTAATTTCTTTAGCGAAAGGAGTTGAAACCAAGATCGCAAAAGAGATGAGTCTAAAGGAGATAATAAATCAACGAGAAGAAACATAAGGTTTAAATCCAAGGGTGACATAAATGATATTATCTATTACTTCTGTAAACAATCTAGACATGTTTGCAAATATTGCAAACAGAGATTGAATAATGATAAGAGTGATGAATAAACTTCACAACAGGCTAGTATTGCTAAGTCAGATTTCGGTGAAGATCTATTGTGTGCACTATTCTGCTTCAGTCAGGTTAATGATAGATGAATCCTAGATTCAGGAGTATCGTATCACATGTGTCTATATCGAGATTGGTTTGACCAGTATAAGGTAGCCAATGGTGGAACAATTTTGATAGGGACTGATAGTGTATGTAAAGCAGTGGATATCGGCTCTATCAGAATAAAAATGTTTGATGATTCTGTTCACACTCTTACTGAGGTTAGGCATGTGCTTGATCTGAAGAAAAATCTGATTTCGTTGGGGGCATTGGATGAGACAGGATGTCTAGTCATCCTAGAATCCGAAAAATTGAAGGTTACACGAGGTGCTGTGACCTTGATGAAATATGAGAGGATGGAGAATCTTTACATTCTAATAGGCGACACAATCAACGACAATGGTGTTGCGGCTACAAAAAATTCCAAGGATTTCTCAGATTTGTGGCATAGGAGGATTGGCCACTTGAGTGAGCGTGGGCTAAAAGAGCTCATTAAGAATAAGGTGATCTGTGATATTCAAACTTGTAATATGAAATTTTGTAAAGATTAAATCTTCGAGAAGCAAAAAAAAGTTTTTCCACATGAAATTATATTTTGAAGGGGTTGATTGATTACATACATTCAGATGTATGGGGACCGGCTAAAGTCACTTCAATAGGTAGAGAGCCAACTACTTTGTGTCATTCATAGATGACTATTCCAGAAATGTTTGGGTGTATCCAATTAAAAATAAGTTGGATGTGTTTCAGAAATTCAGGCACTGACAGATTATGGTTGAAAAGCAAACAGAGAGAAAGGTGAAGATTCTCAGATCAGATAATGACAGAAAATACTTGTCATCAGATTTCAAGGCTTACTGTGAAAATTAAGGAATTGTCAGGCACTGGACTGTTTCTGAAAATCCCCAACAAAATGGTGTAGCTGAGAGGATGAATAGAACGCTATTGGAAAAAGTGTGATGTATGTTGAATCATTCCGACTTGAGTCATGGGTTCTAGGCAGAGGCAGTGAGCACAATATGTTACTTAGTCAACCAGTTGGCCTTAACAGCTTTAAACTCAAAAATTGCAGATGAGGTTTGGTATGGAAGACCCGAAAGTTACTCTCACTTGAAGGTGTTTGGATGTGTCGTGTATGCATTACTTTAGGAAAGTGAATGATCCAAGTTAGATCCTAATTCCAAAAAGTTTGTCTTGATTGGTTATGACCAAGGAATAACAGGTTATCATTTATGGGATACACAATCTCACAAAGTGATAATTGAAAGAGATGTTACTTTCAACAAAAATGAGTTTTCAATGTAAAAGGCAGAAGACAAACCTCAGCCATCTGGTGAATCATAGGTACAAGTTGATGTTAAAAGGCATAAGCAAGATGATAAAAATAATAAAGATTCTGAGATAGAGCATGATGACATAGTTTCTCCAGACTTGCAGTCCCAAGTACCAATTATAGTTTAAGCTACCTTGAAAATGTCAGAAAGGACAAAGAAATATTATGAAAAGTTTACAGATATGACGTCTTTAACACTAGCACTTATCAAAGAGAATGGGGAAACAAACACAGTTCCAGAAGCTTTGGTAGATATAGATACAGTAAAATGACAGTTAGCTATGAAAGAAGAATGACAGTCACTTTTAAAAAGTGAGACTTAAGATCTCATGGAACTTACTAAAGGGAATAGAGTCATTGACTGTAAATGGGTCTTTCGAAAGAAAGATGGTGATAAGAGACAAATTAGGAAGTTCAAAGCAAGGCTAGTTACAAAGGGGTTCTCTCAAAAAGAGGGTATCAATTACAATAAAATATTTTCTTCGATTGCGAAGCATACATCGATTCACACGTTACTGGTCGTGGTCGCTCAGAAAGATCTAAAACTAGAATAGATGGATGCGAAAATAACTTTCCTCTATGGAGATCTTCAAGAAAAAATTTATATGAGACAACCAGAAGGATTTGAAGCAGAAGGGTCTAAATCGCTCGCTCGCACTCGTTCACAAATTGAAGAAATCTTTATACGACCTCAAACAGTGGTACAAGAAGTGTGATTCATATATATATTGAGCATAGGGTATCACAGGGGCCAATATAAAAGAGTATTGTGAAGGGAAAAAATCTTTCTAATTCTCTATGTAGATGATATGCTAATAGCAACAAAAAGCAAGATTGAACTCAACAAGCTGAAGCGATCTTTGAGCCATAAGTTTGAGATGAAGGATTTTGGTTCCACAAATGAATCCTAGGTATGGAAACCACAAGAGATCGTAAAAATAAGAGGCATTGACTAACTCAAAGGACTTTTATCCAAAAGCTCATTAAGAAGTAAAATGTGAGTGATGTTAAGCGAGTATCAACTCATTTAGCAGAGCACTTCAAACTCACAAAGAAGATGAGTCCATCCACACATGCAAAAAGGGAAGACAAAAAGAATATTCTATATGTAAATACTGTTGGGAGTTTGATGTATGTCATGGTGAGTAAACGACCAGATTTAGCACATGCCTTGAGTGTAGTTTGCAAGTTTATGTCTAATCCTGGAGGAGAGCATTGGCTTGCAGTTAAATGGATATTAAGATATCTAAAAGGTACTACTGACAATAGATTGATGCTTAAAGGTAGAGATACATGCGAGTTGGATCTCTATGGTTACGTTGATTCTGACTATGCTGGTGACTGACAGTAGAAGGTCTTCCATGAGGTACGTGTTTGTTTTGGCAGGTGGAGCGATCTGTTGGAAGTCTATGTTTCAAGGGATAGTTACATTGTCAACTACAGAGGCCGAGTATATAGCGGCTACAGAAGCTGCTAAAGAAGCTTCATGGCTTAAGGGTTTGGTCAGTGAATTTGTTAAGGTTAATGAGAGTACCGATATCTTCTACGACAGTCAGGGTATCATTCACCTAGCAAAGAACAAGTTTTTCATGCTAGAATAAAGAATATAGATGTTCGGTATCATTTCACCAGAGACATGATAGCAGATGGAAAAGTATCGGTTGAGAAGATTGATATAAAAGAAAATGCAGCAGACATATTTACCAAGCCTGTTACACAGAATAAGTTTAGGCATTGCCTAAACTTGATCAACACTTGACACATATATTGATATACCCGTTGGAGCAGTGACGCGGTTGTGGATGAAACCTAGGTGGAGAATTGTTGGTTGGGTTTAATCCCAACGTGTAAATTGAGACACTTTGAAGAGTGGTCTCGGGTCGAAATCGATCGATCGATTCTGGACGACAATTAATTGACAACTCTCTGGTTGAAATTGATCGATCAATTTTGTAAAGCGATCGATCGATTCTGGGCGACAATTGTTTGACAACTCTCGAGTTGGAAGTGATCGATCGATTCTGGGCGGACAAGTTCCGCGAATTTGGGCGCTTTTATTATTTAGAGAAGTTTTTTGTAAAAGCTTCCCCATGCAAGTTGGAACCTATCAATAAAAGGCTTTTCTAGGATTTTAAAAGATGTTTTCTAGAGTGAAAACTAAGAAATGCCTTAGGAGAAAAAAATATTGAAAAATAACTTGGAGATTGAAGTTTTTATTGTATTGGAATTATTATTATATTCCAACAGATCTGTTCTCTGTATCGAGAACTTCGTCCTTATTTATTCAGCGTGTTAGTTGTTGAAGATCGTATAAGATCTTGATTGAGAGTGCACTAGAGAGAAGAGAGTGTGTGCGTTATAAACGTTTCGAAATATAGTGCATATACTCCGTGGACGTAACCCTAGATTGGGTGAACCACGTAAATTCCTTTGTGTTGTTTGTGATTGCTCTTTTTGCGTCTTTTTAATTTGTAGTATTCATCACGATAGAGTTCGGTGTCTTGAATTCTAAAACACACACACACACACACACACACACACACACACATATATATATATATATATATATATATATATATATATATATATATATATATATATGGGCTGTCAACGGGCCGATTTTTCCCCCGGACCCATTATTTTTTAAGCTAAAATTTAGGCCCGAACCTGGCCCGGCAGCTAATCAAGCCGGACTTAGCCTGATTTTAAGAGTTTTTCTTTAATATAGACCTCATTTTATTGAACCAGGCCTTACACTTTGCTGCCCGCCCGAACCCGGCCCATCCGGGCCAAGCCCAGGCTGAAACCGTGCCCGTTGATAACCCTAATTTTTATACTCCTCTTTGATATATGACATTATAGTTCGGCGTCAGGTGGGTGACATCATCTCAATTATTGTACATAGCCATCAATATCTCCCTCCACTGCTTATCTATCTGTCAATTTTAGAGTAAATCCGATAAGATGCTTAAAACGTGGAAATGGTGATAGCTTTTCCTTTAAAAGATACCACACCCAAATGCAATATAATATTGTGACGTGATGAAGGATATAAATGCCATCCACTAACGTATTTTCAAGTTGCGAGTGCATTGTTCTAACACACACACACACATATATATATATATATATATATATATATATATATATATAAGTGTACAAGTCATGAGCATAACATCTCGACGACTCAAAATAGAAGGGATACAGTTGTGACGATAGTAATTATGAATCTAAGATTATTATATATTTTTGATAGTTAAGCATGAGATTTGAATATGATATAAATTTTTTATAAGTTATCATCAAGATGATGGCCTAAGTATTACATAGCCAAATTGATGGCACGCGTTTTATATTGGTGACCCATGCACCCATATGATTTGATGTCTATGACCTCAAAATATATTTTCAAAAAGATTGGAACAGAAAATAATCTCAAATGTATGATTTAATATGATCAAACGGCATCTCTTATTAATGGTATTTTAGATTTACATAATAGCTATTAATCTTATATGACATTTGACACCTTTGAATCAAAAGATATAAAGATTTTTTTCATTTTAATCATTTACAATAAAACCTTTAAATCATAGAACACCTATTAGAGAGTATATATGCCAAAAGGTGACTCGAGTAATAGAAAAATATTTCCAATGGCTCCGTGCTTGCGTAATTTTGTAGCTAATTTTTTTCCCACAGGTGCCTTCATTTACAAACAAAGAGTCTTCCCTCTCAACCAGCATTTCATGTTCTTAAATCATTGACTGTTTTGAATTAGACTAAGGAGATCATATTCCCCCTAATCTTTCACCCATGGGATCTGGAGATCATGAGCCCACCAAAAGGTTATATTTTGATTCCACAAGGGAGATATTCCAAGAACTATGTTTGATCGACTCCATTGATTATGTTCACTTATTGGTATGTGTGAATGTGGAAAAAATATTTGACCGTTCGATGGTAGTCATGATCTCCAGGTCCATATCGTATAAAATAGTTGAACGAAAATTAATAATCTCCATCATATGATTCAATGTGAGCGATCAAATGGCATCTAATGCCTTTGAGTTAAACAATGAATATTGCTTTTCGTTCCAGTCTTTTAGCCCAAATGTGGTTGACAGCATGGATCAAAATCTTGGATTTTCGATATGTATCATCCAACCCCAAAACCGATATGTATCGGTTCCGGATGATACTTTTCGATTTAAAAATAAAAATAAAAATAAATAAATAAATAAAGCAACAAAACCGATAATTGAAATTATCGGAACGATACTTTGGATGATAATTTAACTGATTTTTAAGGGGGGCAATTATTGTATCGTTCAAGTCCAAAATCGATATGTATATATTTTGATTCATGGTTGACAAATGAGGTCCAAAATAGAACAACCAATGAAATTACATTAGCATGTTAGGTTCAGGTTTTATGCAAGTCCAAGACCGCGTCCATGTCCAAGTAGCAGGGAAAAGAAAAAAAAGAAGAGAGAGAGAGGGGGGGAGGAGGAGCCACTTTGCAACATTTTCAAACACTCAATTGAGTTCTTTCTCAAACTGTGGATCTTACAGAAAATTTGAATTTTAAATTTATCACCATTCGGCTACATCTGATAGCCATGTGGAACCAGATACGACTTGATCAACTCGGCTTCGGGATTGGAGTCACAGGCCGCCGACTGATAGAGAAAAGAGCAGCTAAAGATTTAGCCAAGCCGACGAATATGGCAACTTTAACCTGGCCTCTTTTGGGAATCAGACGGCCAGAAGATCTCTGACTCTTTTGGGGGATCATTCTTCTTCCGGCCATGCTTCTTTCTTTTTGAACTTGCTCTGCTCTTAATTTGGTCTCTGTTTTGTGGATGTTTCTTTCTTTTTGAACTCTTAATTTGGTCTCTGTTTTGAGGGAGTTAGTCACTCTGTGGCAGAGACAGTTTATAAAGGGGTAGCTGAGGTGCCTTTTAATGAAAACTCCATAAATGCCCTTACGCTTGCAAGTTTTTATAGTTATGGTAAAATGTCAAAATTAACCTTGTAATATATTTTATTTAGCGGTTTCAATTGGCCGTGCCGGGCTCCGGCTGGGCCTTCAACAGGCCGATTACAATCAGACTTGTTGAAGTTTGCCCATATCCGGTTTGGGTTTTCTGATATGCATCATCATCATCATCATCATCATCATATCTATTTGAGATCAGATATTATCATCCATCCACACACCAATTCTTTGTTTGTCCAAAGAGATATGTATGCATGTTTTATAAGGAATCCATACTCTACTTTTGTACGATGTTCTAATTAATTTGGTGTTTGGGTCACATCATCAATCATTTTCTTTTACAACATGATGGGTTTTTAAACTTTCACATCATCATCTTATCCCATTACTTTCCAAGATTATCAATTTGTTAGTTTCCATTCAACCTCAAAATTCTGGCAGAGACTGTTAATGCCATCAATGCATATACAAACATATTTTGGGTGCATTTTATAAGGAATCTATACTCTCTAATATATATATATATATATATATATATATATATATATATATATAGTCGGCATGTGTTTGGGTGGCATACGGTATTTCATATATACAGCATGAACAGTGGCGTAGTCAGGATTTTCTTTTTATGAGGGCTATCAATGATTGTTAATATATTTTAGTAGTTGATATATCATAATTCTATGATCAATAACAATATTAAAGTCGAATAAAAAACAACAAAATCTAAGAAATTGAATAAACTTCAACAAAAAATGGCAATTGATATTCAATTTGTAATTTCTCAAAAAAAGTGACTTCACAATATCAAATGAAAATTTCTGTTACAGCTGTCCTCGACGGTCTGTCATGTTCTG
The DNA here is from genome assembly GCA_021018995.1 of Chloranthus sessilifolius. Classification (NCBI taxonomy): domain Eukaryota; kingdom Viridiplantae; phylum Streptophyta; class Magnoliopsida; order Chloranthales; family Chloranthaceae; genus Chloranthus; species Chloranthus sessilifolius. The sequence goes on along the minus strand of CM037593.1, from coordinate 128,929,369 downwards.
AAAGTGATGCATGATTATCTCATTGCTGATGCTATTAAAAATATTTTTTTTCAATATATGTGACTAAACAATCATTCAACCACTCATCTCCCATTCGATTACGCAACCGATTCTTCACAATATGCATAGCAGAAAATGCCCTCTCAACAGTGGCAGTAGCAACCGGTAGGATTAGCGCTAATGTTATGAGTAAGTAAACCAGTGGATATACAATATTTTTTTTTTGTCTCGACCATCTTTTGGGCAAGTTCGCTAATCCCTTTCACTTTTGAAAACTCAATGTTGGAGCGCATATCAATTATATAAGTTTCAAGTTGATTGTAAAGAGCCATGACATCTACTGTCGAAAATTCAACTGGATAAAATTGAGCAAGGCGAACCAATTTTTTCTTGTCGAAAGCTGAAAATGACTTGATTGGATTCAGACATGATATACAAAGGAGTAGTTCAGTATTAACTTCAGTAAAACGGTTGTTGAGCTCTTGAAGTTGCATGTCAATTACAACATAGAACAATTCTGCACGATAGTGATGTAGATTTATCCTTTCTTCAGCTTTGCATCGTAATCGTCCTTGGGCTACAAACTTATCATCCATGTTAGGAGCAATGATATCGTGTTTGCCACAAAATGAAGAGACTTCATTGATGAGAGAATCCCAACCATTATCTCTCATTTTTTGTAGTCTTTTCTTCGATACCTCAACCAGAGTAATAGCATTTATTATATCTTGATCTCTTCGTTGTAATGCCTTCGATAGAGCATCGGTGATTCCTAATATATTTTTTATTAAATGAAGGGTGAACGCAAACTCAAAAGACTGTATTGAACCTAATAGGCCATCTGCTTCGTACTTTTGCTCTGATTTTGAGCTCTCTTTCACAACAATCTCAAGTACTTTTATCGCAGAAGAAAACATATCAATCAAGCTTAGTAGTGTATCGAAGTGTGAGCCCCAACGTGTCTCACCTGCTCGTTTAAGGGTAGTCTCTTGATTCAAGCCATGCCCACGCGCAATTTCTCCGTTCTTAATTGCTTCAATAACTTTAGCAGCTTGTATATCTCGAAGATTCTCTTTGCGTTTACACGATGCTCCAACAATATTCACTACACCAGCAACCAAGCTGAAGAGCGATCTAATTTGATTTTGATTTCTCACAATATCTACAAGGGCTAATTGAAGTTGATGTGCAAAACAATGAATATAAAATGCACATTTATTCTCTTTCATGATGAGTGATTTGAGGCCACCAAATTCACCCTGCATATTACTAGTGCCATCATAACTTTGCCCACGTAATCTCATTATACTCAATCCATGCTTAGAGAATAATAATTCGATTGCCTTTTTTAGTGGTATAGCAGTAGTTTCACTTACATGTACTATTCCTAGAAAACGTTCAATTACACATCCTCGTTCATCCACATAACGTAAAGCAGCTGCCATTTGCTCTTTTACAGATATATCACGTGACTCGTCAACCAAAATAGCAAATAAAGATTCTCCAATATCTTTAATAATAATTTTAGTGGTTTCAGCTGCAGCAGCACTTGCAATTTCTTTCTGAATATCCAGTGAAATCAATTTTAAATTTTTCGGAGCATTTTTAACTACCCTTTTAATATCTTCATTAAGATCAGCACTATAATGCAAAAGCTCACGAAAGTTCCCTTGATTGCTCGAACCCTCTGATTCATCATGACCACGAAAAGCTAGTCCTTGACGTAAAAGAAATCGAATGCAATTAACTGATGCATTTAAAGAGATACTGTAATCCTTACGAGTTTGGTCGGAATGCTTATACAATACTGTTTGAAGATGTTGATTTTGGTTCATTAAATCATGACACTTCTTAACGGCTTGTTTGTGCGCACTCTTGGGCCCTCCAATATGAATATCAAATCTTTCTTTCTTTTTCCAATTTTTAAATCCTTCAACCCCAAAAGAGTCACAACCTCTGTATGACTTCTCTTTGAACTAGATTGTACTTGATTAAAATTATCGTTTTGCACGATAGGAGGTAGTTGGTCAGACTTTCTTTTGAGAAACTTATCCATAACTGCTCAACAGTGAAGAGATAACATTGCTCAGGTCAGATCGACCTAATCCGACCCAATTTTTATCAGTTGGAACAACTAGTCTCGACCAAAAACCTGGTAGTGAGTTGAGCCAATTTAATAGCGAGTTGGGTCGATTCATTGGCAACCCCTAAATTTCTCACGTGGAAACCCATCATTAAATGACTATTTAAATTCTAAATTGGTCACTTTAATCTAAGGAAGATGCTTTACATTTTTTGGTGTGTTCTAAAAATGGATCTTAAGGGGCCAAAAATTAGGAAGGGCCCAATTTCATGGAATGGAGAAAAGTCTCACCATGGTAAATTTGGGTATCCATCTCAAAATCAATTGGCTATGAGTGAAGGGGGTCAGGATCTTATAACAAGAGACAAGGCTATGAATACTGAATGTGAGATTAAACTTTATTTATTACTGTAATTTTTTTATTTTATAAAGGAAGAAGGATTATTTTTCTTCTTGACATCTCTTTTGATTTTAGAAAATTTAATTCTTTGAAGACTTTGATTGGATTTACTTTTTAATTTTAATTTTTAACATTTTCTTTTTAAGTTAATTAATTATTTAGATGATCATTAAGTCAAGGTAGATTTGAGTAGAACTTGTGTTAGTCTCTTTCTTAAAATTGAAATATTTGGAGTTCAAAAGGGGGTGGACGACCCACCTATAGTTGAGTGAAATTTTTTTTTACATAATTCATTCTCTCTAACTAGGTACCTCAATTTATTTATGACTTATGAGGGTGGGCGACCAGCTTTGTAGGTGAGTCAAATATTCTTCATTTTTTCATCATAAAAATTTCTACAACTACAAATTAAACCCTAAATTATCATATAAATAAAATAGAAAATATAAAGGAATCAAAGAAAAATTCATTTTTAATCGTAGATTTATAGAACCTTAATTACAAATTTGATTCTTTATGTGAAAAGATGCATACCTGTGCGAGAGATTTATTGGAGTTTAGCGAAGAATCTCGGAGATTAAGGAGAGTGGCCAAAGGTTGCCGATAAGCAATAATCGAATGAATTCATTGTCGCCGACTCGCCGATTTTCGATTGCGAAATAAACCTTGAGAGAGAGGAGAAGAGTTGAAGAGGGATTCGATTTTAGTAAGAGAGAAAGAAGAGGATTCAATTTTAATAGAGAGAGAAAAGGGCTCAAAAGGGATTCGGTTTCACTTTTGGTAAGAGAGAGAAAGTCAAATATAATTATATTTCATAAGATGAGAGAGAGAGGGAGAAAGAGTTGAATTGGTTTTAGTAAGAGAGAGAAATGGCTCAAAAGGTATTCCGTTTCACGTTTGGTAAAAGAGAGGAAGAGAGAAAGTCACATCACATAGAATTGTATTTAATAAGGTGAGAGAAAGAGAGGGTGTGAGGGATTTGAAAAGATTTGTTTGTACTTGATGACTATTGACCGGTAGAGAGAGAAAGAGATATTTGGTAAGATGAGAGAGAGAAAGAGATAAATTTGGTTAGATGAGAGAGATTTGCTAAAAAGATTTGGTGTGACCATGTGATGTGTGGTAGAGTGATTGAGTATATAAATTAAATATTATAGGAGTTGATATTATGTTGTATAATGCACTAAAACTAAATGTATAATAGATTTGGAGGCTTAATGACCATAGATGTGGGGGCTTGATAATCATATATCTGGGGGCTTGCAAGGCTTGCACGGCTTGCACTTAAGAAAGTAATATATATTTACACCATATAAAAACTTTTTTTGAGATTATATGGGGGCTTGAGCCCCCAGGACGTTCAACGTGGCTACGCCACTGGCTTAATGACCATAGATGTGGGGGCTTGATAATCATATATCTGGGGGCTTGCAAGGCTTGCACTTAAAAAGTAATATATATTTACACCATATACAAACTTTTTTTGAGATTATATGGGGGCTTGAGCCCCCAACGTGGCTACGCCACTGGGCATGAAGGTATTCTATTTCAGTGATTCTCTCCACTACCTAAAGAAATTTGAAAATCTTGTAAAGTAATCTGGTAAAGAGAGAAAAAAACGTAGAGATATTGATGGCTTTTGTTTAAAATATATATATTTTCATGTCAAGCCACTAGGGCTCTCAAGGACCGGGCTAGCCCAGATTTTGGCCCGCACTGCACCCAACCCGAAAAAAGTTGTATATTTTATTAAGCAAACCCATCCCAATATTTGGACCAAGCTAAGCATGTTGCAACCTAGCTAAATCCGGGTCGGGCTTGGATTGAGTGTTGCAACATCCGACTTGCACCCAACCTGGATATTTTATATATTTTATATTTATCTTTTTAAAATTATAACTTTTTTTATATAATTAAATATGATTTACTTAAATGTCCTAAGATTAAACCGTTGAACGGTTTAAACTCAGAGCATTTAAGTCAAAAGCGCAATAATCTTGTGCATATATTTTTTGGTTTGACAAATTAAATGACTTAATTCATTTTCAAGCGACCATTGTATAGCTTTTTAGCTGCACAACTTGGATGGCTTGTTAATAGATTTTCAAACAACCGTTGTCCGTTATAAGCATTATGCAACAAATTAAAATAAAATATTTGAATAAAAGCATGTACCTAATCCTCTATAATGGTAATATAATTATTTCATTAAAATTTTAACCTTCTTCAAACTTTTATTAGAAAAAAAACAGCCCGACCAAATTTTATTGGAAAAAACAGCTTGATAAAAATAGCCCAACCAAATTTTATTAAAAAAAAAACAGTTGAAAAAAAATCCGGAAAAACACCCAAGCCTGGCAAGCTCGGTAGGGGGTGGGCTTGATCTGAGTATATCGTAGCCCGAGTTAGGGTCAGGCTGAAAAAATTGGGAACCTGGCCTAAGTAGGTCAGGGCTGGATTGAACCCCAACCCAACGCCTATTTCGACCCATTGAGAGCCCTACAAGCCATTCTTATTTCAAGTGAAGAATGCTGAGATAATTTTAGAGTTGGAACTAGGTGTAGGGTACCTTTATTTACAGGTCAAGATTAGTTGCTAGGGCAAAGGTAGCATGGTCTCATGGTCAAATAACTTCCTTGGTCCTACACTAATTTGAAGCCACGTGCACCCATTCTCATGATCGGCAATCATGGATAGAAGTGGCTCAATGATCATAACTATTTTGTGAAAAAATAAGATATATAAAATTATATAGTCAATGGCATCAACCGTGGTGAGAAATGATCAGTAAAACTAAATGTGATTTTACCGTTAATGTTACGTACAATTGACTCTTTTGATCGTATGATTTTATATTTTTATTTTCATAAAATAATTGTGATCATCGAGTGGCTACTTTCCATGGCATCTGATCATGTTATTGAGTAGCAAGTGGCTGCAAATTAATGTGGAATCATGTAAGTTACCTAGTCCATGATATCAGACCGCCTTTGCCTTAGTTGATATTAGGCAAAAGGTAAACTTATTTATTACCTCAAGATTCTTTCTTCTAAGCCTGGGCTTCACTTGCTAAAATCATTGCCTACTTTGAATTGGACAATGGATGTGGATTTTGAAATCATGAGCGACAGCCAGATTTTTATTCCACGTGGCACACTTGTTATATGGGAAGCATGTTTAATGTATGATCATGTTTTGTTTTGGGATGTGTGGCAGTTGCCACGTGGAAGCAGCGTTTGACTGGTAAAATGGGTCTGTTCTAGAAAATAAAATTTTAGTTGTCTAAAGGCCAATTTTGATAAAATAAAAAATAAAAAATAAAAATAAAAATTAATTAGATTACATTAATGTTGTTGCCTAATTAAGTTAAAACAGAGTATAAAATACCTTACTTTTGATAATTTTACTTTTAAAGGGTACCACTATCAATCTAATCTTATTATATTTCTGTGGCCCTAAGCCATGGCCTGATTTTAGGAATAATATCAAAAGAGCCCTTCGGTTAGCCTTCAGCCTAGATTTCGGAACCCTTTCATTTTCTTAGACAGAACTCAAGTTTAACTTTTATAAATTCTTTTGTTTCTCCTTAAGTTAGTTCTAAGGTTGTGGGGTCTTCACCCCTTAGTTTTATAAATTTTCCATTAAATCTTTTGGTCATTTAAGATATTCACTCTTATTTGTGAATTGGCCAGGCTCCTTTTGCTAAAATGATTAAACACTTACCTATAATCCTTAGCCCCAAATGTCAATTTGTAGGCTACTTTTTTATGAAGGAATTTGTTCTCTACTAAATTTGGGATGTTGCAATTATTTTGTAAGCAAATTTCTTTGTTTTAATGTCGACAACTCATTTGGCCTCTATTAGAGGTGATGTTGCATTGGAAATCGTGCATTTAATGCAAGCCAAAAAAGTTTAAAACAAATCGTGCAAGGAGCATCATCTTCAAGTCAAAGGACTCGTAATGGCAATATTCAAAGTGTCACCTCATCCTCATCAGCCCACAACTCAGTAACACCAATCAAAATGAGAAGTTTAAGTGATATATATATATATATATATATATATATATATATATATATATATATATATATGCATGGTCAAACTGGAGCGATGAATCTTTTTTGTTTTTATGTTGATCACAAGTCTCTAACTTTTAAAGAGGTTATAAATAAAGAAGGTTGAAAGAATGCCATAAAAGATGAGATCCATATCATTGAAAAGAATAATGCATCGGAGTTGACATCACTTCCTCAAGGTAAAAAATCTATAAGTGTGAAGTGGGTATACAAAATCAAACAGACCATAGGAGGCAAGGTTGAAAGTAAAGCAAGGCTTGTAAATTAAAGGCTACAAACAAGAGTTTGACATAAACTATAATGAAGTCTTTGCACCAGTTACCCGACTTGATACAATAAAAATATGAATATCTATTGCAGCCTATTATAGTTTGAAAATATACCAACTAGATATCAAATTAACGTTCTTGAATGATATTCTCGATGTAGAAATTTATGTTGAGCAACCCAAAGGCTTCATAGTCAAAGGAGAAGAACACAAGGTGTACCGTTTCAAGAAGGCACTACATGGGTTGAAGCAAGCCCCGCTTGCTTAGAACTCTCCACTTGATAGTTATCTTCAACAAAATGAATTAATCAACAGTTCATATGAACATGCTCTCTAGATAAAAAGAATTTTTCAAAGAAAAATGTTATTTGTTTGTATTTATATTGATGATTTGCTATTCACAGGAAATTGTCAGGATATGTTTAAAAAGTTCAAGCAAACTATGTTCAAGGAGTTTGAGATGACTGACTCTGAACTCATGTCTTTCTTTCTTGGCATTGAGATTCACCAGCAAGATGATAGTATCAAAATTTCTCAAGAAAAATATGCCAAAGAGTTGTTTCAAAATTTTCATATGAGCAATTGCAATGCCACAATTATACCTATTTCAGTAGGCTTGAAAATAACAAATGAAGGTGAAGGAAAGAGTATTGATCCTACTATTTATAAAAGTTTGATTGAAAGTCTACAGTACCTTACAATCACAAGGCCAGATATTGTCTATTGTGTCGAACTTCTAAGCAAATATATGAAGGCACCAAAATAATCTCATTGGCTTGCAGCAAAAAGGATTCTAAGGTACATAAAAGGTACTTTAGATTTTGATCTTTTCTATTTGTATAATGACGATGCCATATTATATGATTACTAGGATAGTAATTGGGGAGGTGATCAAGATGAAAGAAAAAACACCATATGTTATGTATTCTCTCTTGGATCAACAACTTTTATATATATGGGCATCTAAGAAATAAAGTACTGTTCCACTATTATCATGTGAAGCAGAGTATGTGGCAGCATTTTTCATAGTTTGTTAAGCAATTTGGTTGAAAATTTTACTCTAAGAACTCTATCACCGTTAAGTTGAAGCTACTTCTATCTATGTTGATAATAAGTCTGCTATTGAACTTGCTAAAACTCCAATGCAATACGGAAGAAGCAAGCACATTGAAATCAAGTATTATTTATTAAGGAGAAAACTATTAAGCTTTAGTATTGCAATATCGTTGATCAAGTTGCCGATATCTTCACCAAAGCTCTATCAATTAAAACATTCAAAAGATTAAGATCGATGCTAGGAATGATCGGAAAAGAAAAGGATTTTTAGTTTGAGAGGGCGTGTTGGAAATCGTGCATTTAATGCAAACAAAAAAATGTGCTTGATTTTTCTATGTTCTTGGATTAAGAAGGCTATTTTAAATTATTATTTTGTGGGTAAAGACAAAGGAGCAGTTGAGCAAGAGCAATTCCAACTCACCATTCGAATTATAGGACTTGCGCATAATTGAGTGACTAGCTTCCTCAACATTGGATTGGATGATCAAATGGTGAGGACCATTACATCAAACTGTGAGGATTTGTATCACAGGATTAGACATTTATTTGGGCGTTGGGGGGCAGCAGAATATGGAAATGGATAAAAGGTAGGTTGCATAGTTTTGAAGTGGAGTCTCCTCTCGGGGACTGAGGAGAAGAAGCCCTTCCTCTGCTTTAATTTTAAGGTGATTATCCCCACCAAAACTAAATTTTATACCATCACTTAAATCGTATAGTCTCAAAATGTAAAGCTATCAGTTGAGCTTTAAATATAAAGTAATAAATGAAAGTACAAAAAGAGAGAAAATTAGAGATCAATTTGGCAAGATTGTCAAAATATTCAAAGCTCCATTTCTTTAATCTTTTACACTGTACAGTAGCATAATCTAAAACTTGACACCTCTCTCTCTCTCTCTCTCTCTCTCTCTCTCTCTCTCAGTTGTTATGAGAAAGCTTGGGATAGGGGTCAGGTGGGCTTGGGGGAGAGAGTGGAACGCCGGGTGATAGAGAAGAAAGTGGATAAAGAGTGAGCCAAGCCCATGGCTATGCTAACTTTAACCTGACCTCTTTTCGGAATCGGACGCCGACCAAACGTCTCACTTCTTCTGCCCATCACTCTTCTTCCCTCCATCTGATTATTTTTTTTACCTCCTCTCTCTCTCTCTCTCTTTTTGGGCTTGAAAATATGTTGGATTGCTTTGTGGTACTGAGAGTGGAAGGGTAAGATTAATATAGAGGGAGCTCTATGTAAATGCCTCTTCACTGCTATCCAAATTACTAAACGCCACTACTTTTGAGAGCACTGATTGGTTTTTTAGAAAATGACCAAATTAACCTTGTAATTTATTTTATTATATGACATGTGTCACGAACAAATTAGGCCAAGTCACATACATATTTGTTGTTATAATTCTCCCATCAAATTGGTTATGCTCCAACAGATTCGATCAACTTAATACATACAAATATATATGGATCAATTTATCGAGTCGGTCATATCTGATCATCCCATCCATAATTCAAAATTTTAGGATTTCGGCCAAAATGTTTCGGTCTCGGTCTCTACGGAAATCGAAACGAAAACATAAAATTTTGGTATTTTCTACACTGTAAGAAAGATTTCGGCTGAAATTCAAAATTTCGATTTCAATCCCCACTGAAATCGAAATCGAAACGAAAACTGAATTTTTATCCTTGATCACATCTCATACTATAGATATCAGTTCGGAATGATATTTTGAACCAAACTGATTTGCAACCGAAACAAAATCTGAGTTTTTGATCCTTGATCCCATCTCATACTATTGATATCAGTTCGGAATGACATTTTGAACCAAACCGATATGCCCCAAATATATTGTGGGTGCTATATGTAATTTGTTTGTAAAACAAGGGCTCTTATGTGAAGAAAAGTTAAAATAAGTGCCATAGGGGATATCCATCACGTGAGCGTTTCAAGTTGGAAGACCCACTTGGTGGCGGCTATGACCCCTCTGCCTTTTTCTAGTGACTCAATAGAAATTCAACGAATCTAGACTCACCTTTCAATTGATTTCTACTTTAATATCAAGTGTAAAGCGCATATAAATATCAGCTGATGTTTCATATAAGAGGGGACCTATCTGTTTCGGGTCACGGCTGATATTGTCAATATAATTGTTGGATATATAAACAAAATCTACGTGCGATCTATGATGAATCTATACTCTCCTTTTCCATGATTTATAGAGTTTGGTATTTGGATCACATAATCTTATGCATCCTAAGATTTTTCATATCAATAATTTTGTCCATTAGTTGTCATATATTTAGCAAACCTAATAAAGTAATCCAAAATAAGGGACCATGAAAAAACGTGGGGATTTGTTTAAAAAAATTGAGAGGAGAGATTAGGGGGGCTTCTATTTTGTGGGCCGTTAAGAGTGGGGGCCAGGTGTCAAAGCACCTAATACAACTCAAGTGACCTTTCAATCTCCATTTTGCTTTATTATCTCTTCTACTGTCATAATGCGAGAAGAGAGAGATGTCATCATATCATAACTATAAACTAGACTCGGTTAAACATAAGAGTATTTTGACGATTCAATTAGAGAATTTTAGTAGCTTGAATGATTCAAGTCCTTTGATGGGCACACTGTGTAGGCTAAGACATGGATTGACCAAAAAAGGCACCACATGGATTATGTTTAATATGAATTGTCCATATAAATGTCCGAAATTTCAAATTATTGCTTAAACATTACGGTAAGGTATATAATTTTTGGCCTTAGATATAGGCAAATGATGCAAGAGAACAAATACAAGGGAAACCCATAATCACAAAAGCTTCAAATAAACTGTATCCTCTCTCTAGTACAAACAACACAAGGGATAATTAGAAAAACATGCCTCAAAAGCAAACCTTTTAGCCGAAAAGATCCGCTCTCAAACGTTTTAGAAAAGCAGTGCTTTTACGGATTTTGGAACTTTAGAAAATTGTGAAAGCACTGTTTTTTAATTTTGTTTATAAAAAAATGGTGTTTTCATAATTTTCTGAAGTTCCAAAATCCGTAAAAGCACCATTTTTCTCTCATATCTTTTTTGCTAAAAAGTTTGTTTTTGAGGCATTATTTTCTAAAGTGCCGCAAACACAAAGCAGCTTGGTCTAATGTGCCCTATAATCTTTTAGTCCAAAAAAAATTATAGCTTATACAACAACAGAAACAGTAGCAATAACTGAATTCACAAGAATGAGAAACGATGCAACGATGAAGTGCAGCTTCGGGATTGGAGCCACACGCCGCCGACTGAATTTTAAATTTATCACCATTCGGCTCATTACTTGTCCATACATCTAATGGCCACGTGGAACCAGATTCGACTTGATCAGCTCGACTTCGGGATTGGAGTCACGCGCGGACTGATAGAGAAAAGAGCGGCTAAAGATTTAGCCAAGCCGACGAATATGGCAGCTTTAACCTGGCCTCTTTTGGGAATCAGACGGCCAGAAGATCTCTCACATTTTCGGGCGATCATTCTTCTTTGTTTTTGAACTTGCTCTACTCGTTGGTCTCTGCTTTGAGAGGGAGTTAGGCACTCTGTGGCCGAGACAGTTTATATAGAGGGAGCTGATGTGCCTTTTAATAAAAACTGCATAAATGCCCTTACACTTGCAAGCTTTTATAGTTATGGTAAAATGTCAAAGTTAACCTTGTAATATATTTTATTTACCGGCTTCAATGGGCCGTGCCGGGCTCATGCTGGGCCTTAAACAGGTCCATTATAATCAGACTTGTTGAAGTTAGCGCGTATCCCGTTTGACTTATTCTGATATGCATCATCATTATCATCATCATCATTATATCTATTTGAGATCAGGTAGTATCATCCATCGACACACCAATTCTTTGTTTGTCCAAAGAGATATGTATGCATGTTTTATAAGGAATCCATACTCTACTTTTATATGATGTTCTAGTTAATTAGGTGTTTGGGTCACATTATCAATCATTTTCTTTTACAACAAGATGGATTTTTAAACTTTCATATCATCATCTTATCCTATTGCTTTCCAACATTTTCAAATTTGTTAATTAGGTGTTAGTTTGGGAACTTTTTTTCCCTTAAAAGAGATGTAATTTTAATTTTATATGTGATGGTAACAGGAGAGTCATTCGATATACAAACCAAGGTGTCAAACTCAGTTTCGGTTTCGGGTATCAGTCCAATAGAGGACCAATATGTATCGGCCTATTTAAAAAAAAAAAAAAGAGGTATGGGCCGATATACCTGATACGTATTGGTCGATACCGATACCGATATTCAAGTTAGACACGGACACATATCGATTTTCCGAAAAATCGATATCTATCAGCGATGCATATTCATATCAGCCGATTTTTGATACCATGATACAAACAAAAAAGAAAATTATGTGCGTCTTATAGAAATATGTACTTTCTATTTGCACATGATATTATATATGGTTAATGATGCATTTGGGTCAAATCGTCTATAATATACATTGAATGCCATATATGGTTATAGGTAAAATTTCTGGCAGATATTGTTAATACCATCATTGCATATACAAACGTATTCTAGGTGCATTTTATAAGGAATTTATACTCTCTACTTGCACATTATATATATATATATATAGTCAGCAGGTGTTTGGGTGGCATCATCGGTATTACATATATACGTCATGAAGGTATTTTATATCAGTCATTTTCTCCACTACTTAAAGAAATTTCAAAATCTTTAAAGTAATCTTGTAAAGTAATATGGTAAAGAGATCAAAAAACGTAGAGATATTGATGGCTTTTGTTTAAAAAATATCTCCATGTCAAGCCACTAGGGCCCTCAATCGGCCGGGCCACCCCGAATTTTGGCCTGCACCCGACCCAAAAAAAGTGATATTTTTATTAAGCAAACCCGGCCTAATATTTAGACCGAACTAAGCATGTTGCAACGCAGATAAATTTGAGCCAGGCTTTGATTGAGTGTTGCAACATCCGGCCCGCACACAGCCCGGATATATATATATATATATATATAATTATAATTTTTTATATTAGTTAAATATGATTTATTTAAATGCCCTGAGAATAAACCATTGAACGGTTTAAACTTGGAGCATTTAAGTCAAAAGTGCAATAACCTTATACATATATTTTTTGGTTGGAAAAATTAGATGGCTTAATTCATTTTCAAGCAACCGTTGCATAGCTTTTTAGCTACATAACTTGGATGACTTGTTAATAGATTTTCAAGCAATCATTGTCCGTCATAACCATTGTGTAACAAATTAAAATAAAATATTTGAATAAAAGTATGTACCTAAACCTCTATAATTGTAAGATAATTATTTAATTAAATTTTTAACCTTCTTCAAACTTTTATTAGAAAAAAAATAACCCAACTCAATTTTATGAGAAAAAATAGCCCAATCAAATTTTATTAAAAAAAAAGTCCAGAAAAACACCCAAGCCCGGCCCGATAAAAGACGGACTTGGGCTGAGTACATCGTAGGCCGGGTTAGGGTCGAGCTGAAAAAATTGGAAACCCGGCCTAAGTAGGTTAGGGTTGGATTGAACCCCAACCCGGCCCTAATCCGGCCCATTAAGAGCCCTACAAGCCACTCTTATTTCAAGTGGAGAATGCTGAATTAATTTTAGAGTTGGAAACTAGGTGTAGAGTACCTTTATTTACAGGTCAAGAATAGTTGCTAGGGCAAAGGTAACATGGTCTCATAGTCAAATAACTTCCTTGGTCCCACACTAATTTGAAGCCACATGCACCCATTCTCATGACCGGGAGTTATGGATAGAAGTGACTTGATGATCATAACTATTTTGATGATCATAACTATTTTGTGGAAAAAATAAGATATATAAAATTATATAGTCAATGGCATCAACAGTGGTGAGAAATGACCAGTAAAACTAAATGTGATTTTTCCGTTAATGTTACGTACAATTGACTCTTTTGATTGCATGATTTTATATTTTTATTTTCATAAAATAATTGTGATCATCGAGTCGCTACTATCGATGGCATCTGATCATGTTATTGAGTAGCAAGTGGCTGCAAATTAGTGTGGAAACATCTAAGTTACCTAGTCCATGATACCAGACTGCCTTTGCCCTAGTTGATATTAGGCAAAAGGTAAACTAATTTATTACCTCAAGATTCTTTCTTCTCAGCTTGGGTTTCACTTGCTAAAATCGGTGCCTGCTTTGAATTAGACAATGTTTGTGGATTGTAAGATCATGAGCGACGGTCAGATTTTTATTCCACATGACACACATATTATCTGGGAAGCATGTTTAATGTATGATCATGTTTTCTGTTTGGGATGTGTAGCAGTTGCCATGTGGAAGCAACATTTGACTGGTAAAATGGGTCTATTCTAGAAAATAAAATTTTAGTTGTCTAAAGGTTGATAAAATAGAAAATAAAAATAAAAATTAATTAGATTATATTAATGTTGTTACCTAATTAAGTTAAAACAGAGTATAAAATACCTTACTTTTGATAATTTTACTTTTAAAGGGTACCACAATCAATCTAATCTTATTATATTTCTGAGCCCCTAAGCCATGACCTGATTTTATGAATAATATCAAAAGGGCCCTTGGGTTAGCCTTCAGCCTAGATTTCCGAACCCTTTCATTTTCCTAGACAGAACTCAAGTTTAACTTTTAGAAATTCTTTTTTTTCTCCATAAGTTCTAAGGTTGTCCGGTCTTCACCCTTTAGGTTTATAAATTTTCCCATTAAATCTTTTTGTTCTTTTAAGATATTCACTGTTATTTGTGAATTGGTCAGTCTGCTTTTGCTAAAATAATTAAACACTTACCTATAATCTTTAGCCCCAAATGTCAATTTGTAGGCTACTGTTTTATGAAGGAATTTGTTTTCTACTAAAGTTGGGATGTTGCAATTATTTTGTGAGTAAATTTCTTTGTTTTAATGTCAACAATTCATTTGGCCTCTATGTGATGCTATATTGGAAATCGTGTATTTCATGCAAACCAAACAAATTTAAAACAAATAGTACAAGAAGCATCATCTTCCAGTCAAAGGACTCATATTGACAATATTCAAAGTGTCACCTCATCGGCCCAAAACTCAAGATCATCGATAACACCAATCAAAATAAGAAGTTTAAGTGATATATATATATATATATATATATATATATATATATATATATATATATATATATATATATATATATATATATATGATCAAACTAGAGAGATGAATCTTTTTTGTCTCTAACTTTCAAAGAGGTTAAACTTTCAAAGATGTTATAAATAAAGAAGGTTGAAAGAATGTCATGAAAGATAAAATCCATGCCATTGAAAAAAATAACACATCGGAGTTGACCTCACTTCCTATAGGTAAAAAATCCATAGGTGTGAAGTGGGTATACAAAATCAAGCGTACTATAGAAGGCAAGGTTGAACGTAAAGTAAGGCTTGTGGTTAAAGGTTACACACAAGAGTTTGACATAGACTATGATGAAATCTTTGCACCAGTTGATTGACTTGACATAATAAAAATATGAATATCTATTGCAGCCCATTATAGTTGGAAAATATACCAACTAAATGTCAAATCAACATTCTTAAATGGTATTCTCTGATGAAGAAGTTTGTATTGAGCAACCGAAAGGCTTCATAATCAAAGGAAAAAAACACAAGGTGTACCGTTTCAAGAAGGCACTACATGGGTTGAAGCAAGCCCCGCGTGCTTAGAACTCTCCGCTTGATGGTTATCTTCAACAAAATGAATTCATCAACTATTCATATGAACATGCTCTCTAGATAAAAAGAATTTTTCAAGGAAAAATGTTATTTATTTGTATTTATATTGATGATTTGCTATTCACAGGAAATTGTCAGAATATGTTTAAAGATTTCAAGCAAACTATGTTTAAGGAGTTTGAGATGACTGTCTCTGAACTCATGTCTTTCTTTTTTGGCATTGAGATTCGCCAGTAAGATGATTGCATCAAAATTTCTCAAGAAAAATATGCTAGAGTAATTTCAAATTTTTCATATGAGTAATTGCAATGCCACAATTACACCTATTTCAGTAGGCTTGAAAATAATAAAAGAAGGCGAAGGAAAGAGTGTTGATCCTACTATTTATAAAAGTTTGATTAAAAGTTTACAGTACCTTACAATCACAAGGCCAGATATTGTCTATTGTGTCGGACTTTTAAGCAAATATATGGAGACACCAAAATAATCTTATTGGCTTACAGCAAAAAGAATTCTACTGTACATAAAAGGTACTTTGGATTTTGGTCTTTTCTATTCGTATAATGATGATGTTATATTATATGATTACTCAGATAGTGATTGGGGAGGTAATCAAGATAAAAAAAAAAATGCCACAAGTTATTTATTCTCTCTTGAATCAATGGCTTTTACATATATGAGCATCTAAGAAATAAAGTATTGTTCTACTATTATCATGTGAAACAGAGTATGTGGCAGCATTTGCCATAGTTTGTTAAGCAATTTGGTTGAAAATTTTACTCAAAGAACTCTATTACCCTCAAATTGAAGCTACTTCTATCTATGTTGATAATAAATCTGTTATTGAACTTACTAAAACTCCAGTACAACACGAAAGAAGCAAACACATTGAAATCAGATATCATTTCTTAAGGGATCATGTGAAGGAGAGAACTATTAAACTCTAGTATTGCAATATCGTTGATCAAGTTACCGATATTGATGCGAACTTAGATCTGCTTGTTTGAATCATGGTCGGATACAGAGGAGACATCAAAAGAGAAAGTAGACCCACGAATGAGTTTTTAAAAAAGGCCCGTTAAAGACCCGTGTGCACATTAATTTAGGCAATATTTTATTTAGGTTTAATTTCATTTCTTATTAGGATTCTTTTAATAAGTGACTTGTTTTAGGACTAGTTTCCTTATTTGAATTATTTAGGAGTCAAACACATATATGTGATATGTTACTGTTAATCTCGTCACTTTCTAAGCAATCATCGAAAAAATGGTCATAAGTTTATCAACATGTGTCGGAATTGTGTGATTCTTATCTTGTTGGAAAACTACTTCGATAAGCTTTCAAACAAGACTAATTTTACGTCAATCGGACATTGTTTGACCCTTCAAAAGTGAACGCGTAATAAAAAAATGAGATTAATAGTGAAAGTAATTGTGACCGTTAGATTAGAAAGTTTTAATGATTGATGAGGAGTTTTATTTTAAGTAGTATTCCTAGATTTTTTTTCCTTATAAATACAAATTGTAATATCTTATGAGAATTAGTATTGATGATGAATGAAAATTATGAGTTTTGCTTTGTACGAATTCTAGAGAACTTGAGATAAGTTTTCGATAGAAGAGTAATTCTTCTCCCACTTGCGGTTTGATGTGAGGCCAACTTTCTTCCTTGGAGCGATTCCTTGGATCTTCTTCTTCTACTCCTATTTTTCCTTTTATTTTTTTATTTTAATTGAAAAGCGAGAACCCTAACCCCTATCTTGTGGGATTTACGCTATTTTAGGGTTAGCGTGCGATTTTCCCGCATCAGATATCTTCACCAAAGCTCTATCAATTGAAACATTTAAAAGATTAAGATCGATGCTAGGAATGATTAGAAAAAAAAAATATTTTTAGTTGGAAATCGTGCATTTAATGCAAACAAAAAAAATGTATTTGATTTTTCTATGCTCTTGGATTAAAAAAGCTCTTTGAAATTATTATTTTTTGGGTAAAGACCAAGGAGTTATTAAGTGTTTTATAGAAAAATGAAAAGTCCCATAGAAAGTCGAAAAGTCTTTTGGATTTTTTAGAGTAGCAGTTATTGACGTAATTAATTATAATTATATTGTGATGCCTATTTAAGAAAGTCCTTATTTATTTCATTAGTAAGAAATAAAGTGAAATGAAAATTAAGAAGTTCTTTAAAAGATAAAAAGTTACAATCTACTCTTTTATTTATTTTATTTTTATCTTGGAAAGGCTTAGCAAAGCCAACATGTTGTTTACCAATTAATCTCTTGGGTAGTTGAGCAAGAGCAATTCCACCTCACCATTCGAGTTATAGGACTTAAAGCATAATTGAGTGACTAGCTTCCTCACCATTGGATTGGATGATCAAATGGTGAGGAAGCCCTCAACCGATTACATCATACTGTGAGGATTAGACATTTATATGGGCGTTAGGGGCAGAAGAATATGGATATGGATAAGATGTAGGTTGCATAGTTTTAAAGTGGAGTCTCGTCTCCTCTCGGAGACTGAGGAGAAGAAGCCTTTCCTGTGCTTTAATTTTCAGGTGATTATCCCCACCAAAACTAAATTTTCTACCATCACTTAAATCGTAGTCTCAAAATGTAAAGCTATCAGTTGAGCTTTAAATGTAAAGTAATAAATGAAAGTAAAAAAGAGAGAAAATTAGAGATCAATTTGGCAAGATTGTCAAAATATTCAAAGCTCCATTTCTTTAATCTTTTACACTGTACAGTAGCATAATCTAAAACTACACCTCTCTCTCTCTCTCTCTCTCTCTCTCTTTCTCTGTGACTTGTTGTGAGAAAGCTTCGGATAGGGGTCAGGTGGGCTTCGGGGAGAGAGTAGAACGCCGGGTGATAGAGAAGAAAGTGGATAAAGAGTGAGCCAAGCCCATGGCTATGCTAACTTTCACCTGACCTCTCTTCGGAATCGGACGCCGACCAAACATCTCACTTCTTCTGCCCATCACTCTTCTTCCCTCCATCTGATTATTTTTTTTTGCCTTTTCTCTCTTTCTTTGGGCTTAAAAATATGTTGAATTGCTTTGTGGTACTAAGAGTGGAAGGGTGAGATTAATATAGAGGGAGCTCTATGTAAATGCCTCTTCACTGCTATCCAAATTACTAAACGCCACTACTTTTGAGAGCACTGACTAGTTTTTGAGAAAATGACCAAATTAACCTTGTAATTGATTTTAGTATTGACATGTGTCATGAACAAATTAGGCCAACTGGCATACGTTTTTGTAGTTATAATTCTCCCATCAAATTGGATATCCTCCAACAGATTCGATCAACTTAATACATACAAATATATATGGATCAATTTATCGAGTCGGCCATATATGGTCATCCCATCTATGATTCAAAATTTTGGGATTTCGGCCAAAATGTTTCAGTTTCGGTCCCCACCGAAATCAAAACGAAAACATAAAATTTTGGTATTTTCTACACTGTAGGGAAGATTTCGGCTAAAATTCAAAATTTCGATTTCAATCTCCACCAAAATCGAAATGAAATCTGAGTCTTTATCCTTGATCACATCTCATACTATAGACATCAGTTCGGAATGATATTTTGAACGAAACTGATTTGCAATCGAAAGGAAATCTGAGTTTTTGATCCTTGATCCCATCTCATATTACTGATCAGTTCGGAATGACATTTTGAACCAAACCGATATGCCCCAAATATATTGTGGGTACTATTCGTAATTTGTTTGTAAAACAAGGGCTCTATGTGAAGAGAAGTTAAAATAAGTGCCATAGGGCAAATGCATCACGTGAGCGTTTCAAGTTGGAAGACCCTCTTGGAGGCGGCTTTTGACCCCTCTGACTTTTTCTAGTGACTCATTAGAAATTCAACGAATCTAGACCCACCTTTCAATTGATTTCTACTTTAATAACAAGTGTAAAGGGCATGTAAATATCAGCTGATGTAAGTCGATACTGACCGACATTTAACCTTATTTCATATAAGAGGAACCCATTAAATGTCTACAGAAGTATCATATATGGCTGATATTTAAAATAATGGGCAGTCCATCATATTCATCTTTTGTGATGATTAAGATTCACATCCCACAATATTGTTCGATTCTGGGCTTAGGTCTTAATCCCGATTTTGTTTCTAATTTAGGTTTAAATCCCCACTCAAAACACGCCATGAGATATAGCATCTGCAATCATATATAGTCTAGGATCAGGACTTTTTCCTATTCCATGTGGGACTATTACATCTTCACTATCTTGGTCTGTTTGTTTCCGATCACCGGCTGATATTGTCAATATAATTATTGGATATATAAACAAAATCTATGTGCGATCTATAATGAATCTATACTCTCCTTTTCCATGATTTTTAGAGTTTGATATTTGGGCCACATAATCTTATGCATCCTAAGATCTTTTATATTAATAATTTTGTCCATTAGTTGTCATTTATTTAGAAAACCTAATAAAGTAATCCAATATGGGACCACAGAAAAACGTGGGGATGGTGATGGCTTTTGTTTACAAAAATTGAGAGGAGAGAGATTAGGGGGCTTCTATTTTGTGGGCCATTAAGAGTGGGGGCCAGGTGTCAAAGCACCTAATACAACTCAAGTGACCTTTGAATCTCTATTTTGCTATTTTCTTCTCCATTTAATTATCTCTTCTACTATTATAATGGCAGAGGAGAAAGTTGCCATCATATCATAACTATAAACTAAACTCGGTTAAACATAAGCAAAATAGGTCATCGTATAAACTAAACTCAGCTAATGGGCACACTGTTTAGGCTAAAGACATTAATTATGTTTAATATGAATTGTCCATATAAATGTCCGAAATTTCAAAATATTGCTTAGTCCTTATAAGAATTTCATGTTGTAGATCAGGGCAGCCAGGAGAGGATCTGTTTATTTTTATGATTTTTTTAGAGATAAAGAGAGGATCTGTTTATTGATAAAACAATATCAGATCATTCTAAATAGAGATATGCTCTCCTCAAAGATATCAATAGAATTGATGGTTACGCACTCGTAATAGAATACTGTCAAAAGTTAACCTCATTTAATTCGGAGTGTCTGACATCATGAAACGTCAACCTTTGACAAGATTCTGCCACCACAAGGGCGCCTTAAGCGCCCTTGAGGTTGGTTACTTACACACACATTAGATCTTTTAAACATTCTTAAACATTATGGTACGGTATATAATTTTTCGCCTTAGATATAGGCAAATAATGCAAGAGAACAAATACAAGGGAAACCCATAATCACAAAAGCTTCAAATAAACTGTATCCTCTCTCTAGTACAAACACAAAGCTGCTTGGAATGTGCTCTATAATCATTTAGTCCAAAAAAATTTATACCCTATACAACAACAGAAACAGAAACAATCACCGAATTCACAAGATGAGAAGCGATGCAATCGATGAAGTACAGGAGTGCGAGAAGAACCTGATCCCATCGTATCAAGTATTTATAAAGACTGCCACCTGTTACACCTGGAACAGCAACTTTCAGAAAGTGTATTATAATCCTGCCCTCATAGCACCTCGTGCAGCCTCACGCTTCATCTCAGCAGCTTTTCCACTCCCTCTGAAGTACATGTACACTTGCTGCATATGGAAAGCGATAATGAAAATGTGCAGTCAATTGATGAGATCATTTATCCGAATATATTTTGGAACACTTATATTTAAGCTAGATGTTGGTGAATGTGTCACCATCCAGTCCATGATGGAACCGTATCGGCCCTTTAATTCTTAATATACCATCACCTGTGCTAAATATCAGGTGATAATACACATATATCCATTTTCGAACACCATCTGATCCAATGATTGGAGGTTGTTAGTTCCACTTTTATCTATTTTGGACATTAAATGTTCTACAGAATATTTTTCCCCCAAGACATTGATGCCAAAATAAGAAACATACCTGAATAACCCAGACGCTCATCAATGATTCGATGCAGAATAATCCAAATCCGATGAAGTAAAAGATCTGTAAGAAAAATGTAGTCAGTTCTGGTTTGAAGGTAATGGTAAGTGTGCGTATGACCATCATATCTTTCTATGCAGCAATGCCCACAAAATCACATTTGGTGCAAATAACCACGCTAATTAAGGGGCTTTTCAAATCAATAAAGAACCACGCTAATTAAGAAACTGGCCCACTAAATAATCAACTTAGGTCTTCATTTTATTCTTTGAATGAGAATTCAAACAGATTCAACTCGGCCATGTCCAGTCAATCGAGTTTTTGAACATTAAATAGTATCATGGACCACGTGACAACTTAAATTTAATTCGAGTAGCTTGCACATATTGACTATTCAAAGGCAATTAAATATATCTAAAACTGGTGGTAACACATGAATATTGAACCAAAAGACAACTGTATATGTTTTTATTAAAATCCCTAAACAAACTCTAGTGACTATGCAATACTATTTCAAAGGCAAAGCACTACACAACTCCAAAAATCATTGTGTACTCGACCGAATTTCCAATTGACTAGGACTTCGGCCCTCAATGATCACAAACGAGCCTCCTGCTAAAAGGCTAGAGAGATAAATGGCGAAAAGCTCGCACCTTCCATCCATCCATCCATCTTAAGATTTCTACTTCTCAACTATCAATTTTAAGCCTTGTATATAAGTAATTCTTGCTGATGATCGACAACAGTGGCTTTTTGATGCGAACTTTAGATCCGCTTGTTTGAATCATGGTCGGATAAAGAGGAGACGTCAAAAGAGAAAGTGGACCCACGAATGGGTTTTTTAAAAAGGCCCGTTAAAGACATGTGTGCACATTAATTTAGGCAATGTTTTATCTAGAATTAGTTTCCTTTCTTATTAGGATTCTTTTAATAAGTGACTTGTTTTAGGATTAGTTTCTTTATTTGAATTATTTAGGGGTCAGACACATATGTGATATGTGACTGTTAATCCCGTCACTTTTTTCACAACCATCGGAAAAGTGGTCATAAGTTTACCAATATGTGTCGGAATTGTGTGATTCTTGCCTTGTTGGAAACTACTTCGATAAGCTTTCAAACAAGACTAATTTCACGTCAATCGGACATCGTTTGACCCTTTAAAAGTGATCGCGTAATAAAAAAAACAGGATTAATGGTGAAATTAATTATAACCATTAGATTAGAAAGCTTTAATGGTTGATTAGGAGTTTTATTTTAAGTAGTATTCCTAGGGTATCTTTTCTTTATAAAATACACATTGTAATCTCTTATGAGAATTAGTATTGATGATGAATGAAAATTTTGAGTTTTGCTTTGTGCGAATTATAGAGAACTTGAGATGAGTTTTCGATAGAAGAGTGATTCTTCTCCCGCTTGCGATTTGGTGTGAGGTCAACTTTCTTCCTTAGAGCGATTCCTTGGATCTTCTTCTACCCCTATTTTCCCTTTTATTTTTGTTTTAATTGAAGAGCGAAAACCCTAACCCCTATCTTGCGAGATTTACGTTATTTAAGGGTTAGCGAGCGATTTTTCCCGCATCAAATTGGTATCAAAGCCAAGTTCAACACTCGGCACGTGTAGTCCATCATAAGTAAAGAACAGTTTATCGAAGCCTTACACGAGTTGAATGGATTCATGATAGCTAAAATGGGATCGTTCGTGGATCGACAAAAGTTCCTTGATTTGTATCAGACGATTGGTAAGATTAGACAAGCATGGGAGGCAGTGAAAACTAGATCACAGAGTCTGAGATATTTGAATTTAACACCTCAATATTGGTCAGCTTTATATGATTGAGCATTTACTCTTGAGATTAGACGTGAGTTAACAAATACATGTCAGATAGCGGAAGCATTAAACAAGAGTCTCGTTCAAGAATTTCTTGAGAATTTTCTCTTCAAACTACAAGAGGAAATCATATCGGTGGGACATGAAGCTTTGAGATTTAAGCTTTCAAAACCCGTGTCCGTTAACCCAACCCCATCACCAACCGTCCATTGTAATCCCATAACAATTTCTCATCCTATAACCATTGTAAAACCTACACCCGTTACGGAATCCATTAACAGTGTAAAATCTATGCTAATTGTAGCCCCCGTAACAACTTACAAACCAAAGCCCGTTCAAAAAATCAAGCCCGTCAACGTCGTTACCCTAGCCAACCTCATCTCACCTAAAATTGTTATCAATCTTCTACCTGAACCCTTGATATCCCCAAAATCGGTCGAAGAGTCGGTACTGGTTGATGAGAACCTCTTACGATCAAATATCTATGCTAATCCCGACACCGTTGAAGAGTCCGAGACCATTGAAGAGCAAGTTGCCGCAATCAGTCCTCTCAAGTCCCAGATTGTTGAAACACAATTGCTTGGAATAAAGACTATTGCACCACAACCCACAGGTCCTAAGATCGTGTTGGTTGCATGTTGACGTCCATTCCCGTTGGTAAGTCGAAGATCAAACAGATCGAGCCTGAGTGGAATCATGTTTACTTGCTCAAGCCGCTTTCGAACGAGGTTCTCTATATATTGTCTGTGATCGCGACTGTAAAAATTCATACCAACCAAAGTTCGAGGTCGAACTTTTTCTAAGTAGAGGGGATTGATGCGAACTTTAGATCCGCTTGTTTGAATCATGGTCGAATAAAGAGGAGACGTCAAAAGAGAAAGTGGACCCACGAATGGGTTTTTTAAAAAGGCCCGTTAAAGTCCCGTGTGCACATTAATTTAGGCAATATTTTATCTAGGTTTACTTTCCTTTCTTATTTGGATTCATTTAATAAGTGACTTGTTTTAGGACTAGTTTCTTTATTTGAATTATTTAGGGGTTAGGCACATATATATGATATGTGACTGTTAATCCCGTCACTTTTTGCGCAATCATCGGAAAAGTGATCATAAGTCTACCAATATGTGTCGGAATTGTGTGATTCTTGTCTTGTGGGAAAACTACTTCGATAAGCTTTCAAACAAGACCAATTTCACATCAATCGGACATCGTTTGACCCTTTAAAAGTGATCGCGTAATAAAAAAAACGGGATTAATGGTGAAATTAATTATAACCATTAGATTAGAAAGCTTTAATGGTTGATTAGGAGTTTTATTTTAAGTAGTATTCCTAGGGTTTCTTTTCTTTATAAAATACACATTGTAATCTCTTATGAGAATTAGTATTGATGATGAATGAAAATTTTGAGTTTTGCTTTGTGCGAATTCTAGAGAACTTGAGATGAGTGTTCGATAGAAGAGTGATTCTTCTCCCACTTGCGGTTTAGTGTAAAGCCAACTTTCTTCCTTGGAGCGATTCCTTGGATCTTCTTCTACTCCTATTTTCCCTTTTATTTTTGTTTTAATTGAAGAGCGAAAACCCTAACCCCTATCTTGCGAGATTTACGCTATTTTAGGGTTAGCGAGAGATTTTTCCCGCATCACTTTTGTATTTGCTGGTCAAATGTTTCATTACATGTACATAATGGTTCTATTCACTCAATGACATATTTCCCCTTAAATAACCAAATAAAGAATGGAAAAATTGAGGGAAAAAGAAAAGACGGTAGCAATACACTAGTAGTACGCAGATAAAAAATCAAACTTACCCCAACCACAATATGGTCGCCGATGACATCTATTGCTGGCAATATACCACTAATCCAAAGAAAAAAAAATGAAATGAAGAAGCATTAGAAACAATGAAAAGCAGCAGCATTAGAAGGGTATATAAGAAAATGAAAATGCTTAGATGAGAAAGGGAGAGAAAGAAGCAGTAGAAGGCTGCATGTGAAAATTATAATGCTTACATGAGAGAGGGGGAGAGAGAGAGAGAGAGAGAGCAATGTCAGCATGTTTATCTTTATAATAAGATGTTGCATTATTTATGCTAAAATCTTTTAGGGTTTCAGGAATCTTTCTATTTATCTTTATGCCCCAATGACAACCATCAACCTAAGACTATAAAATGACAGCCATTCTTGAAAATTGTTATTGGATTTAACAGACGTACGAGTCTTTTGTGGCATCAAATCATGTTCAATTAATTATCAGGATATATAATGGATATAATATGTTCATTTTAGTTTGTTCGTATGATTCTGTATTATGAACCGGTAGATGATAAGAAAATTTATGTTCATTTTTCAAATCACTAATCCCTTTATATTTTTTCCCCTATTAAAATAACATGTTTTAAATTTTACATAAATTCAATATTTTGTAATCATTTAAGGCTTGTTGTTAATCTAAATTGGCAGTTTTCATCCCTTATATAACTGTGTTAAATCCATTATAGTAGATATCGTAAGAAGTGTTAAAAGATGCTTTCAGATAAATGTCCACATCCCACAGCAACCAACTCATTCCTCACCATGATGCAGAGCAAGAAGAGAATATGGGACTGTTTTGAAGGTCAGGACAGTGCTTGAATGGGGGCAAAAAAAGGGCTAAATTTGGGGGCTGAAACTTGGCTTCAATTAACCAATAAACAATGCCAAATGGGCGTTATGATTGGCCTGGAATAAAGGCCTGACCACTTTAGGTGGCCACGTGAACCAGAAAAGGCAAGTTTGATAAATGATAATCTCGTGTTAATGGGTCACGTGATCACTTTAAGTGACTGTGTGACACATGCTTCAAAATTTCGGCCGATAAATCAAATTATTGGCTGAATGCATCGGTTTCGGCCATGGCCGAAACGATATGATGAATATATTTTTTGGTTTCAGAAAAAAGAAAAAAAAAATTGGGACTGAAATTTCAGCTAAATTATCGGTTTCAGGCCAGGCCGAAACCGATATTGAAACCGAAATTTTGATCCTTGGTGTGACATCTAATATTCTGAATGTCCAGTTTTGAGAATCTCAGGCCTGCGAGATTTCCCAAGTTATTTCTTTTATTTTAGTACATTTGGAAGTTCTAAAGTTTAGGAATATATTTGAACGAACCTTCCTCTAAATCAGCTATTAATGAACATTGAAATCTCTCTTTTATTGAATCGTCCGTGATGCTGTGATATTATATTTAAATAGAGAACGAGATTTGGGAGGTTCAGAGATTGAGAGGCCCGAGACCATTGAGTTTAAATGCTGATCTCGAGACTTTTAAGCCTGTTATTGCGGTATATTGCGGCTGCTGTGCTGCTGTATTTATAGACTTTTCAGTCTACAAATCGGATGTTGATCTGAGAAAATTAATCTGTGATTGAAGATTCCATCTAGCTCTTATGTTGCTACTGTAAAATGTATGCAGCCTACATTTTTCTCTTGTTGAATAATCTTTTAAATAGCAGTTTATATTCAGATATCACAGTGATCATGTGAAGTGTTGGACTGTACTTTTACACATAAACTAGAGATGTGAATAGCTGATTTTTATTGGTGCTCAACAATCCTCTTTACCCCTGTGATATTCAATTTATCAATTAAATACCGTGATATTAAGGGCAATTTGACTGTGTTTTTATACAAGGGAGCCATTACTTGCACCCGGTTATCAAATTTAAAGAAAGACTTGATAGTTTAGGGACATGTGATATGTAAAAATGCAAAATGGCCCGTCTGATTTGAAGTTCATGATCAATAGATCTCTGGTACATAAAATTGGAGCAAAACATGAGACTTGTCATATGATCTATTATAGTCAACTGTTGAATTATATAGTAACCTTTGACTCCATTTAATCAAATGATGAAAATTATATTTTGTTCTAATATTTTGCAATTGATATCTTTAATCATGGCCTTCAAATCAAACGGCTTAGATGGTGTTTTCACATAGTAAAGGTCACTAAACTTGCAAGTCTTTCTTTTAATTCCAGTGCAATCACTTGAAAATCGTGTGCAAGTAATGACTCCCTTTATACAATGAGGACAGATTTAAGGGAGGTTTTTGCCTCGTTAATATTTGTGGGCTGCAGTCTACATTACACCACATGCGTGCACATCACATGTACTACTGTTATATCGGAAGTAAGGACTCATATGTCATAATCTGTGGATTTTATACTTACTAAGACAGTTAAGTCTGAATCCTTGACCCAAAAGCTATACACAAGAGTCAGCAATAAAATTTTTTGCAAGCTTACGTGTGGAATAGAAAATGTTCTAATTGTCACTACCTTTTGGTGTTGGAACGATAGCTTATTGATACAACAAACTAAATATTGACACAATTATAACACCAGAACTATCTATTCTTCAGGTCAATGAATTTCACAAGGGAACTTACGTCAAAGATTTCCCTCTGAAAATAATAGGAGGAGCCACCGCAGCAAAGATGCAGAAGCAAATGTGAAGCTGTAAGTAAAATTAAAGAGAATGATGTAAACCCCACCGCCATTAGTTTGGTCGGAAGAACGATAAACTGAAAGAAAGCTGGAATTAAAATATGAAAGAATTATTACCATGTAAAACAAGAAAAACCACCCAAACCTCAAAGCACTTTCAGTCCTGAAAAATATGCCACCATATGATTAAGAACACATCTCATCAAGTAGAAGTGCTTATCAAAGCCTCAAATTCAATATAAGGAAGAAATTATTTATACATACATTGTGAAGGTATATGTAAAATCTTTTAAGAGAATAACAAAATTATTACCTCATGGCACGATAAAGAGGGCGATACCACAGTACATATGCTCCTGGACACCCAGATATAAAGTAGATAACAGCAAGGAGCCAGATTCTTACACCTATAAGATAAGACATAAAATCAATATCAATCAATTCAAAAAGATCTACAAGATAAGAGATCAGGTAATAGAAAGGAGCCAGATTATACCTCTCATGATGCAGAAGGCATAAAATTAGATAAAATCAAACTTAACAAACTAACCTTCCCCTCTGATCCAGGCTGCAGTAACTGCTACAATATTCCATAGAAGACACCCTATCAATCCTGCACAATATTCCATTCACACTCTCAAATGTAATAAATGTGAGCCATAATATTCCTACAACAAGATGTAAAGGTAATTGTGAGCATGCCTGCATATTTCACTTGAGAATAAGATAGCATGGTTTCAACAAAAAAGAAAAAGAAGCACAAGTTATTTATCTATTTATTAATTTTGAAATGGTACGGAAATGCATAAATATTACACAGGTAAAATTAGTTACAAGTTAAAAATGCTAACTGAGATACTACCAACTGTTTACTTCTAATGAAGTAAACTTTTTAAATAAATGATTGAATGAAATGAGTAAAAGAAAACTTAACAAATAGCACCATTCAGATTGAATCTAATAGTGTTCTTCGTATATGCATGAACACTATAGTTGTTAAAATTGTATAATTTAAGGGTCCAACCATACAATTTGAATAAAATCATAATCATGACGATTGAATTCATAGGATGCATTGTATACTAAACAAAAACATACAATTCAAATTATAAATTTTACTAATGATCCAATATGAAAAATCATGGTCACAATGTGCATGTGCATATTTTAGTTTATTTTGTTCTTTAATCTTTGTCGGTTTATAAAGAGAGAAATTGTTGCCTCTCATGAGTAGTCTCATCAGTCCGAATCAAAGCATGTTTGTTAAAGGGAGACAAATTCCTGATAGAGCTCATGTCGGCCACGAATGCATTCACTTGCACCACTCCGATAGCTTTGCCGGCTTAGCGTGTAAGACAGACATGGAGGAAGCTTTCAATAGGGTTCAAAAGAATGGGATTCGGTCACAATTGGCTTCGTTGGATTTTGGCTTATCATTGCCTAACTTCTTGGTCGTGATCAACGGAAATCCTAGTAGCCTCTTTGAGAATAGTAGAGGCATCCACCAAGGCGATCCTCTTTCGCCTTTCATTTTTAATCTTGTAGGCGAAGCTCTAAGCCGCCTCCTCTCTGGAGAAGCCGGTGCTGCTCTTAGTTTCAAAGCCACGAGTAATCTCGATCCTATAACGCATCTGCAATTCGCGGATAACCTTATTGTCTTTTGCAACGCCTCGAAGGAAGATTTATTTAATATGGCTGCAACCCTGAAGACTTATTTAATATGAAACTCATTTTCCGTTGCATTGAATTAGTTTCTGGACAGAAAATTAATCTTGGAAAGTCTCCCATCATCGGCATCCGTATTGAGGATTCTCAAGCTCAATGCCTTGTTAATTATTTTGGTTGTGGCTTTGGTCAGCTCCCATCTTAATATTTGGGTCTGCCTTTTTGCCTTCGCAAGTCGCTGAAGCAACTTTCGGATCCAGTGATCGAAGGGATTAATCACAAACTCGCATTATGGAAACATAAATTACTTTTCTTTGGGAGGGCAGGTCACTCTTCTCAAATCCATTCTCTCCAATTTTCTTGTAAACTACATGTCGCTTTATCAGTGGCCATTTAAAGGCATCGACACTCAAGAAAAAATTTATGTGGACGGTTGGTAACAACAAAAGAAATATGCATCTGATACATGGGATACGACTTGCCGCCCAAAAAAAGATGGTAGGCTGGATATCAAATCGTGATTGATACGAATACTGCCCTCTTATCCAAATGGCTCTGGAAGCTTCATACTAATCGAGATAGCTTATGGCTTGCTCTGGTTTCCAACAAATACAGGATTAACAATTGCGGATGGAATTTGCGTTCTTCTAGTTTGCAATGAGCCTCTGGCAGATGGCACAGTATCTGCAATATAAACAAGATTTTCTGGCTGAGGGTCAGGTTTAAACTCGGGAATGGTGAAGATATCAGTTTTTGGAACGATACCTAGCAAGGGGACTGGCAGCTATCTTCACAATTCTCCAAGCTGTATGTTCTTGCTACAAATAAATTCTCATCAATTAAGGAGTGACGCACACCAATTGAAGTGGTTTCGGGCTGATCCTTCACTTCTCGCAGATTCCTCTACAAATCGAATTTCCCCTTTTATCCGACCTTGAATCCTTCTCAGAATCTTCTCTGCTCTTAAACCCAGCAGACGACACTAAACAAAGGGCCTTCGAAGAGAGCGGCCATTTCTAGGTAAAGTGTATGTATAGGGTTCTCAATAGAAGATACCTGATTCGGCAACCCAGGACTAGATTTTGCCGGAGCAAAATGAAGACGATCAAGAAACTCATTCGCGGTGGTAACATAATTCCAAATTGATACATCATGTGTAGTCGCAGTCCGGAATCTGTCGAGCACCTCATGATTCACTGCCCTTTGCCTCCTCTAGTCCTCTATATGGAGGTTCTTTGGCTGCCTATTCCACTTATTTAGTTACCTTCTCCTTCTCTACACGGATATGCTAGCTGAATCATTCTGTTTTGAAGAATCCATCATTTTGTGCTTGGCCAACTTGCTGCCCTTCACTATCTTTTGGGTTATCTGGAATAAGCGAAATAGGTGTATCTTCGAACGAAAACACAGACCGATGATCACAGTTATTGAGGATGTTAAATACTTCATGCTGTTCCGAGCGTTCCTGTCCAAGATCTGCAGGAATTGGTTTGATGTCATGGCAGAAGCAGCTTGGGAATCTCATTCTGGCTGCATGATTTCTGTTGTTCTGGTGATTTCCAGCCCAGGGATGGCAGTGATGCTGAAGCTTCTATATTTGTTGGCTTCAGTTGTTCTGATATCGGTTCTGATTTTGTTTTCATTTCTTTATACTTCTTTTCTTGCCGCTTAGCGCAATCCTGGTGTAATTTTATTTTGTAATGAAATTGCATCTTCGCCGATGAAAAAAGAAAGTGTCGCCTTACATAAGAGCATTGAAGGGCAATCCACCCCAACAGTCAACAATTTTTAGTACATAATTATTATCGTTGTAGATGTCATGGTGGTGTTTTCTGGATGAAGCACCACCTTGCTAGAAAAATTAAAAATGTCACCCCGAGTACAAAATGTGCAAAGGCCATTGCATTGCAGTTTAAAGAAATTTTAGAAGTCAATCATGTGATAAAAACGAGTAGTTTAAAATTCAATTCAAAACCAAAATGCCCAATTATTATTATAGGGAGTAAAACTCCTAGGCAAGAAGCCGATGGTGATAGCGAACACCAAGTTGTGAAAGAAAAAAATGCATCTAGAACCTAACGAGTTTAGGTGAGCTGGCCAGGTACCTGCTTCCAAAAGCAGGAACCCTAGGGATTGAAATCCCGTGCTGACCCGGCATGTGCTAAATTGGGGTGCGTCAGCATGTGCCCCTGGGATTAGGCGGGTGCTCTAAGAGACCCGGATACCCAGGTTATCAAAAAATTAAAAAAAGCATCTACATGATTTTGTTAATGGTAGTGTTACCTCAAAACAAAAACTCCAAATGCAATGTGGAATACAGAGATAAAATAGGCTTAGATATTGGACAGTTTTTTCATAAAATTGGACTTGCTTTTAATTTAATTAAAAGCTCAGTTTTCTCACTGTGTTAATCTATAGCCATATATGGACCTGGCTTGAAGCATCCTACAGATTATGAGATGAGAAACACATTTTTTAAAAGCTAAATGCAAGTTATATATATATATATATATATATATATATATGTTAATCAATTGAGCAAGTCATGTGCATGCTTATATTTCTAATCTAATGAGAAAGCATACAAAAGGAAGAGAACTTATTTGACCCATCGTAACTCGATCAGTGATATGTCTTTTCCTTAAAAAGCATACTTTAATTAAAAATTGGATTGAGACCAACATCTGCATCAAAAGAATAGGACAAGTATTCGCTGTCGAAAAGTCGAAAGGAATTAAAGTGCATGACATTGTAGATTAATTCTTTTAAGCGTTCATTGTCACTTGTAAAAGTTTTTCGATTTGTTAATTCAAAAATGACACCCACAAGAAGGTGTATTACATGGCCATTGACCAAGTAAAGGGTCAAAATAAATAAATGATTGTTAGTGAAGCAAAACACAATGTAGGCCAATTTACAAGGTTATAATGATAGTTCGGAATCCTGTATGCATCATCCTTTGCAAGTCGTGTGATATTATTTAAATCCCCAATTTCAGTATGAACTCTATGACACAGAAGAAGTCCAATTAAATGAGAAAAATGGCATATTTAGGACAGCAAAGTCAACCATGATAGTAAGTATACAATGTAAATTGACTTACATTATCATCATCATCATCATCATCATCACCGCCTTATCCCATGTATTTGGGGTTGGCTTTGCAAGTACTATTTCTCCACTCGTTTTTGATCACCGCTAAGCTCTATAAGTTCGCAATCCTTCATATCCCTTCTCGCGGCTTCTCTCAAGGTGGTCACTGGTTTTCCTCTTCTCCTACTTCCTTATGCTTGTTGCATTTCACTTCGTACAGGGTCTACTTCGTGTCTCCGACGAACATGTCCAAATCACCTCAAGCGACATTCCATAATTTTTTCCTTCATAGATACCACTGTCAAATTTTCTCTTATGTACTTGTTCTGGATTTTACCCTTTCTTATTACCCCATGCATCCGCTTCAACATACGCATCTCAGCCACATGTACTCTATCTTCTTGTCGCTTTTTCATGACACAACATTCTGCACCATATAATATGGATAATATGGCAGGTTTGACAGTCGTCTTATTAAAATGGTCATTCAATCTAGATGTGATTAACGGTGGTTGATCATGTTAGGGTTAGGCCTAGGAAGGAGGAGAGAGATGAAGAGAAGAAAAGGAGAAAATTAGGGTTGAGTGAAATAGCTCAAATCCTTTCTATTATTACTATATATATGAAGTCACTTACATCTCACGTGTTTCGGAACTAACAAATAAGAGCAATATCCAAACTAACATTATTTACTTACAACACACCCACTAATACTAAAGACACCCAAATGGGCACACATTCCAACACTCCCCCTGAAGTTGGTGCATAGAAGTCAGTCACGCCCAACGAGGTAATAGCCTTTAACCTTATCCTCCAAACAGCCTTGGTGAATATAACAGCGAGTTCATCTTCAGAGATGCCATGAGGCATACAGAACTCTTGAGCTTCAACCTTTTCTCATACGAAGTGACAGTCAACTTCAATATGCTTTGTTCGTTCGTGGAAAACAGAATTCTCAACAATGTGTAAGGCGGCTTCATTATCGCCATACAGAGTCATACGGAGATGAACCTGGATGTCAAGGTCTGAGATAATGAAGAGTAACCACATTCCTTCTCGAGCTCCGTGTGACATTGGCCAGTACTCAGCTTCAACACTTGAGTTAGAAACAACAACCTGTTTTTTACTTTTCCATGTAACAGGTTTCCACCGAGTAATGTGACATATCCAGAAGTAGACCGTTTATCACTTATAGATCCCACATAGTCTGCATCATCAAGGCGGCCATTGTCTCTATACAGATGACCTCTACAGGGATGAAACTTCAAGTACCAAAAGATTTAATACACAACATTCAAATGAGGAGTTCTAGGGGAGTGCATGTGCTACACCACTAACAGCAAATACTACATTTGACCTGGTCATAGTCACATAAATCAACTTCCCAACAAGTCTTTGGTACTGTTGTACATCCATGAGAGGCTCCCTTGTTTCAGTGTTGATCCTATGGCTCTGATCAATAGGAGTATCGATAAGCTTACACCCCAAGCATCTCAGCCTCTTTAAATACGTCCAATGCATACTTTCTCTACGCCAGAACAATATCTTTTTGCGATCTGCCCACTTCGATTTCCAGAAAATATTGAAAAGGACCAAACTTTATGTCAAACACTTGCTTTTTGAACCAATCTCGCGGTGATTACTTCAGATCGTAAATAGCTTTCTCAATCTACATACTTGACCTTCCTTCTCTTGAGGAATAAAACCAAGAGGCAACATGCACACCTCATCTTCCAGGTCACCAAAAAGAAAGGCATTCGTTACATCCAACTGATGCAGTCGCAACCTCTTATGTGCGGCAAGGGCCAGAACGACACAAATAGAATTGAGTTTAGCCACAAGGGCAACTGTGTCTTAAAAATTTGTGTCAATTGGCTGCGTGAATCCTTTCGCCTCAAGCCTAGCTTTCCCTTCGATGGTTCTATCAGGTTTGGACTTTACTATGTACAACCACTTGCACCTCCTCTTCCAGGTCACCAAGAAGAAAGGCGTTCTCACATCCAACTAATATAGTGGCCACGTCTTATGTGCGGCAAGGGCAAGAATGACACGAATAGAATTGAGTTTAGCCACAAGGGAAACCATTTCTTGAAAAATCTCTGCCAGGTGTATGCATGAATCCTTTGGCCACAAGCCTAGCTTTACATTTGATGGTTCCATCAAGCATGTACTTTACAGTGTACAACCACTTGCACCCTACAACTCTCTTGCCTTCATGGAGACTAGCAATTTCCCAAGTGTGATTCTGATCAAGGGCTTTCATCTCATGCATCATAGCTTCTTTCCATTGTCGTTGAGCTAATACTTCAGACACAGAGTTAGGGATAGTAACAGTCTAAGGAAGAGATGAAGCTAGAATAGGATGCAAACAAGGCATGATACGACACAAATTTACTATGGGATGTCATGTAACTTTCCAAAGTGCAATTGGGAGATCCAAATCAGAATGTGGAGACCCTCTTGGACCTTCTTCGGGAAGAAACATTTCGTTTGTAATGTGAGGGAGAGATGAAGGAGCTTGAGGTGGCACCTTCTTTCACACAAAGATCTTTCCTTTCCCTATATCAAATCTAGTCACTTCTGGATCACTCGTACTGGCCAGTTCTTTGATTTCATTGTTGACATCGTCTTCATCTTTTTGAAGTATAGGTAAGGGAGCTGGTGGAGAGGAAGTGCTCTCCTCTTTAGTGTTAGACTTCTCTCCCCGAAAAGGACATTGAGAGGACTTGGTGAACTTGGACGATTCGAAGAAGGTAATAATGTCCATGGTGACAAAACATTTACTAGACATGGGATCATAACATTCATACCCTTCCTAAGAAGGGAGATACCGAGCGAAGAGACATCAGACAGCTTTAGGAGATAGGTTATCTCGATGGATAAGGGACATGAGCAAACCATAAGCAGCTAAAAATGCGAGGTGGAACCAAAAACATGCGTTTGTTAGGAAATATCACCTTGTATGGACCTCCAGGACAGAGGTAGGCATTTTGTTGATAAGATACGTGGCGATGAGAACAACATCACTCCAAAGACGTTTAGGGACATCCATGCCAATTAACAGAGATCGAGCAACCTCCAAAATATATCTACTTTTCGCTCAATCGCTCCATTTTGTTAAGGAGTGTAGGAACGAGAGGGGCTTGCCTCTCAATTCCATGCATGCGAAGATAGAACTCAAGACAATGGAAGTACTCATCACCATTATCATATCTCAAAATATTCACATTTGCATTGAATTGAGTTTCAACCATCTTGTGGTAACAGGGGAAAATAGCACCAATTTCATCCTTTGTTTTCATTTAAAAAAATAAGCAATATATCTCTAGTGCATTCATCAATGAAAGTAACTAAATAATGATAACCAAACATGTAAAGCAACAATAGGGATGAACCCCAAACATCAGAGTGAATTACACTAAATGGAACTTTACTTTTATCATTACTTGAGGGATAATTGGTTTTACAATGTTTAGAAAGTTGACACACTTCACATCGAAAACCTTGATATTCAAGGTGACTAGAAAAAAATTTCGGAAACACAATGCTTGTTTTGTTAAGCATAATTCATGCAAGTACGTTTCTAACATTTGAGGGGAAAATACTGATAAAACACCTAGAATAGAAAACATACCTAATAATGAAGCAAATGCAACATACTGCATCCTTTGGAGATGGATTGGTATCTCGTTTGCAATATCATGATGAATAATGGGAAAAAATGGTGGCCAATTTTTCTCCTCAATAACAATTCCAGCTGAAAAGATAAAAGGATGTTACATATTTCGAGAATCAAGATCACCTTGCAACATTAACCTAGTGAAGCAGTACAGCAATTGACATTAATTTGCAGTGCTATGGCAGAAAGTGAAAAATACCTCGTGCAGCAGCATCTTCCTTCCGTTTTACTTCCTACATGGCATCAAAAAGATAAATTACCAAGACATAACTCACACAATATAGCAATATATGAAAAAAATAATATCATGCAAAAAACTACCATTAGAGGTGCTTTACTCAATAATGACATCAGGAAATCAATATCTCTACATATGCAACATGCACATGTGAACATCATCCGAGGAGGATAATCATCGAACTCCTACTGGTAGTGCCACATGTAATTTAATAGGACATGCACATGCACTGCATAGCATCAGCAAGAAATCAGCAGTTACCTGTTCCCGCTTCTTCAATTCTGCTTCCTTGGCTTGGAGCTCCTTCTCCTTCTTATCTAGATCCTAAAATATGCAAAAGAAATTGTTCAACAGACTATTCAACTTTATGCCCACATAAGATATGCATTAAAGTATAGATGATGCCTTTTGCTTCAAGAGGAATAACAACTGTTGTACCACAATCGTAATTAAATCTGGAGGTTCAAGAGGAAGAGGTGAAAGCCTTGAATTTCCAGCAGGAGGAAGACTGCTGGAATGCTGAGATTTTTTATAGGAAAATGACCTCAGAGCATGGGTAAAAGTTTTGTGTACGCAAGTATAATGAGCAATGTTCTTAAAATTGCCGGGCGGGCACGGGCGGTCGGAGGGATGTTGGGGCGGAAATCATTGGGCGGTGCCTGGGTGGGCGGCCCAAGCCGGGCTGCCACTATGTATATATATATATATATATATATATATATATATATATATATATATATATATATATATTATTTGCACCCTACAACTTAGGGCGGGTTATTTGCGTTATTTGTAACCAATTTATAACTTAAGGTTGTGTTAATTGCACCCAAGAAGGGTTCTTTGCTTATTTGCCCTCAATTTCTAACTTAGGGTGGCGTTAATTGCACCCAAGAACACCCACAAGATCTATTGTGTGAAATTTCGGGGTGAAAAACGACCTTTGTCATCTAATCTGACACCATCAATGGTCTTCACATGTCACATGTCCCCAAAATACCAAGTCTCTCTTTGAAGTCGGTGCAATGGCCAGCTTTCCAAGTGCAAGAGCCCTTTCAAAATCTGCCAAGTAATAACTCCCGAGAAAAAAAAATTGGAACTGGACCTCGACCTAAATCGGGGCGCCCGGGTCCCCAAACCACCCGAGCGGCCACCCAGGGCGACTTTCAGAACAGTGATAAGGAAGCACGTACACCAAAAGTAATTGCAACACAGAAATGCATTACTAGCTATTCGAAGCAGGAGGCACAAAGGATATTGTGAGTGTGATATTCAACAAAAGGTTGCAATTAAGCTATTTTATGACATAAAGTGGGAGTTGGAGCAGAATCACTACGTAGAAGACTCCTGCTACTAGGAGAAAGTTTGCCAAGAAAGTACATTATAATGGAATAACATTACAAGAAAGTCTATCAATTCAGCTTTAAAACAAGTCAAAATGTCACACGATTCGAATGTGAATCGAGTGAGTTACGAACAAAATAGGAACATAGTCCCGTATTGTCAATGAATTTAGAGGTATTTTAGTAGCTCATCTAAAATTTAGGCTAGTTACCAATTCATTGAATGGATGTTTATAACTAGAGTAGACATAGGGTTGAAATTGAATCACCAATGTATGGGTTTTGTTATAGAAAGATTCTTTAAGTATTCTTAATAATACATTACTATTACTACTTTGATTAATGAAATTTGGAAGAAGAAAAAAATAAAGGACTTCTCTTCAGATTTGAGTTGTATTATTTGCTCTCGTTCCTTTTTTATTTCTGGACTGCTGTGTGCAAGCTGCATATTGCACCAATTGAATCAAAGCAAGTTCATGAGAGGCACTCTTATTCAACCAACAGAAATCAAAGCTCTTGAACTCGAGCACAAGGTTTCTCTAACCCAGAGAGAATGAAGTAAGAAAATTGGTGGTGATGAGAGTGATTCTCGATAGTTTAGGAATCATAACTGATTTATGATTATGTGCTGTTCAAAGTTTACAACCGATTCATGTTAATGTTTTGGGGGACAATAGATTTAAATAATGCAAGATGGAGGTGAGGTGGCTGTATGGACCTATGAATCTGGGTCATAGAACATAAAAGTACTGAAAGATGACACAGCACACTATCTTAAACTCATTTCATGGAAATGGTTTCATTACAAAGCCTAAGATCACGCGACAGTGATTCTCGATAGTTTAGGATTCATCCTATATATGAATATGTTATTTTCAAGATTTACAATCAATTCATCTTTATGTTTTGGGGGACAACAGATTTAAGTAATCCAAGATGTAGATGAAGTGATTGTATGGACCTATGAATCTTGGCCATAGAACATAAATGTATTGAAAGATGGCACAACCCACTATCCTAAACTCATTTCGTAGTGGCCAATACTGTTGAAAGTTAAAACATCATGAAACTGGCTTTGTTACAAAGCCTACGATCTCTAAATCATGATGTGAATAAGTTATGACCAAAATACAGATAAGAATGTAGTGGTGTGGTGATAATCAATGCATTTAGTGGTATGGTAATTTTTTAAATAAGATCCGGGGCTAGTTATCATTTATTAATTAGATAGTTAGGAATAGGATTTGATTTATATGTTGGGCCGAGATTGAGTCTTGGATTTAATTTTTACAATAAAATGATTCTTTAGGGTATTGTAAAGAAAGGGAACTCAGTTCTTATCTTGGTCATTGACACCGAGAAAAGAATTCCCTTTTTGTCTTTGATATTTCGTCTTCGCTTTTATTTCTTCTCGTCTTTCTCCTGCGATTTGCAAGTTTTAGTTTACAACACCCAACCTAGATTTTCAACTTTACTTAATTGCTCCTCTTGAGAAAACAAAGAGCAGAGCTTTACTCCTTTAGATAGCCCAAATTTGCATTTTCTAACCAAATCAAATACCCTTAAGGATGGTTGAGAAAACTTACTGTTGCATAAAATGAACCACCTCCATAGTTTGATTGCCCCGATGTTTTTCCCCGAACTGCTGGATCCTGAAACAGAAATAACCAAAAGTAAAAAGTTGCCTGAATATATGGCCATGGTTTACTTAAATTTCAACTGAGTAACATGAAAGCTTTTGCCGTCTAAACGATAATACATGAGGATCAAAGTTTGACCCCATGAAGTTGTTCACTGAAACATAAAAATATAAATACATTCAATTTAAAAGCGAGAAGCAACACTTCAGAAATAAGGTATAGTGCGTTCTCCAGGATGACATCACCTTAAGAGACTTTTTATGACACTCAGATTTTCTAAAAACCTAGGATAACATCACCTATATACGGTTGCTATAACTATCCACAAAAGGAGGCACTTTTCTAGTAATGTTTTCTCGAATCCTTGATGTCACTAGCCAAAATCTCCAACAAAGGCTCCCACCGATGATTGTTTGACAGCAAGTCAACTGTCTTAATGCTGGAAATTTAACATTTATTATAAATGACCAGTTTCAAGATGAGATAAACCTTGTGCCTAGTCACATTAAAAGTTCTTTTGGTAACGGAAGTCAAACTTTGATAAGTTGATAAGTCAACCGAAAGAACTGCATAATAAAATTAAGTTAGTTGCATTTCAAGTAGAATTTCAACACACGAAAATTCACAACTCTGTCAAATCCATGGCAGGTTTATGCAAAAGTTCAGGTGGGGATGACAAGAACATCACGATTTCAACCAGTGTTTTATGATTAAGGGTTTGGATGGCTTAATAATATAATACCACTCCAGACCCTCCTTCACCCCTTTCCACCAAGGATCAAAATTTCGGTTTCGAAATCGGTTTCAGGCATGGCTGAAACCGATAATTTGACCAAAATTTTAAAATTTCAGCCAATAATTTAGGGCTTGGCCCCATTTTTTTTTAAACAAAAAAATAGATGAGATTGCAAATTATTGGCCGATAATTTGCAGGCCCATAAAACGAAACCGATATATAGGTGATTTCATTTCGGCCGATAACTTGAATTATCGGCCGAAATCTTGAACCATGCTTCCCACTACCAAAATACTCTATCTACTCTCAGTTCTCTCTGGTATTGACCATTTGACAATTGTTGGATGTTGGTTGCTCAATGTTTCCCTTAAGGGTAGTTTTATCATACACTTGTATGTAATGTTAGGACAAATAGTTCATGCTAAAAGGGAATTTATGTAATATTTAAATTGAATAGCATTTTATGTAGCTCCTACCTAAGAGAGTGAAACTAATCTCTCTAGGTTTTCCTTTTTTATAGATCACTTCAGCGCTGTAGTGCCTAGTACTCGGACATTGGCTGGAGGCATTTCCTCTGGCCCTTCTTACCTAACTCTGAAAAAGCAAGGCCACTCTGCATCCTTGAACTGATAATCATCTTTCGGTTAACCTAGCCTCCATCCCTCAGGACCAGCGAGGGGTAGAACAGCAATACTCACCTATTATCCATCGACTATGCCTTTTGGGCTGATCTTAGCCCCTTCTTCTTCTCTCCTCCTTCATCTTCTTCTTTCTTGCCTAACAACTAACAAGAATTAACCTAAGAAAAGCCAAGTTATAAATTTATAAACTTCTTTTCTTTGCCGTTTTAATTCTAAGTGAGTGTCACTTATTAGTATGCCTTTGTCAAATTATGTTTTTTTTCTCCTTCGGTGACATGTTATATCTAAACTCTTATGGAGAGCAAATTTGGGAATTTTAATGAAGTTAACAAATCATGGCCATCTGTAGCTATCAATTTATCAAATGAGATATCCCTTATTCCCTCACTCTTTTGAAATTTTATCATATTGATGAAGTGAAATATTCCTTTTGAATAGAAGATTTCCGATTTAAAATGCTTAGACACAGGTTGACGTGACACAAGCAGAAGCTTGACTCACAATATACAGTCAACAAAGAACAAAAACTAGAAATATTCCACAATGAACTAGATATAAAAGAGAATTCACAAATCTCTAAAATATGGAGATTTCCAGCAACATAAAAAATAATAAAATAAACCAGTCATTAAGAGTCTGACTCCCACTCTACATCGCTCATATAATAGTTTTTAACCAAACAAAAAAGTCACAGTCGAAATAATATTCTAATCTAACCAACTAAGCTAAATAGCAATTAAAAGTTAAAACACCTAGAGAAATAATATAAAATCCCTACTTCGACACTTGTGTTAAGACCATCTAAGAAGTGAGAGAAATTATGCAAAATTTATTTTCTTTCCCAAAACAGCCAAAAGATGGAAATAAATATCTCCCACAACATAGGCCATAAGATATTGCAAGCCCTCTTTTTTTCTTTCTTCTGGTATGATTGGGCTGCATCATGCTTTCCTGGTTGGAAGAAAACAGTTATCAATTTTGAATCGTTGTCATGTCCATGGGTCAAAATATCGGACAATACCGATACGTATCATCCGATACGTATCGTTTTTGAGGGTCAACGATACAATAAATAGGGTTTTTACCGGGTACCCTCTAAAACAGTCAAATTATCGTCCGATACGGGTAAATTATCACTTGATTTTTAAATTGGAGTAGAAGTTGTATTCTTAAGATCTCTAAGTTCATACTTCTCTTTACGGTCATTTTCCTCAATCTCTATACACCAATTATTCAAATTTCCATCACCCCCAATCAGTATCTTATATTATTCACGGTGACCAATTTGCTCCAGATCATGATCACAGTCATTTCCGTGATCATGATTTGGAGCAAATTGTTAAAGATAATTAACAAAGGATAGTCCTGCCTGTGATTATTTTAACTTAGGGACAGCATCATTATTCTAATCTAATTAATTTTTTTTGTCCAAACTGGCCCTAATAAAACGAAGGCAATACCATAAGTACTATTAAACAAATCAAGAAAAGAAGCAAGCCAGATCTGAGAACTTCGGTAAGCAAACAACATAATCCACAGAAAAATCAATTTAATCCCTCTCTAGAGTTTCAGCGAACACGGAAAAAATGCAAAACAACTCAAGATACACTAAAACTAATTATAATTGAGATTTTTCCGTTTGGGGAATATTTGTTAACTAAGCGTCACATGCAAGCAAATTCTTCGAAAATTGAACTTAAAAATTATTGAAAAAATTTATACAAAAACAAAGAGGATGTGAAGAAGACGAAGATCTTCGAGTTTTAGTTACCGCAAATGGATTGACTTCTTCTTCGGCGAAAGGATTGGTGTCGAAACGGCCTGCCATCTGATTTTCTAGCTAGAGATCAATTGATCTCTGAGGAAGACGAAATGAAGATTCCTTGCAAGAGACGCAATTCAAATGCCAGATTTGAAAAAATAAATTAAATATAGGGTTTTAGAGAGAGAGAGAGACAGAGCAGAAACAACTCTTCGCGACTTTTGAACTGTAAAATGGTGGATA
Organism: Chloranthus sessilifolius; assembly: GCA_021018995.1. Classification (NCBI taxonomy): domain Eukaryota; kingdom Viridiplantae; phylum Streptophyta; class Magnoliopsida; order Chloranthales; family Chloranthaceae; genus Chloranthus; species Chloranthus sessilifolius. The sequence continues at coordinate 128,886,452 of CM037593.1, read as the reverse complement.
TGGAATTTGGGATCGGATTCAGTAGAATTCTGATATACAAAAGAACTACTTTTTAAATCAAATGGAAGCTATAATTCAGTGTAGATTTCTATACAACATAAGGGTTTTGCATCAACCTAGTTGTGATTTGATTGATCTGGGCCATAAGGAATATTTTTTAGCGTCAAATTAGTGAAAGGTCAAAAGTTGAAATCTGCACTGACTTTTTTGCACATTAACAATTATGTAGATCTCAACGATGGACCATTTGGATGGAAAGAGATCTACCTAATATACCACTATACCAGCTCTACTTTTGTGCAGATTCACACTTTCCATGGTAGTTGGTATTGCGTGTAGGACTGGTGCAACAACTCCTATAGAAATCATTCAGCCCGAAGGCACGGCATTGAACAATTTCTATCGTCTGATCACAATCTTAAAAGCCATCTAAGATGGACCTCTGTTGAACGAAGTGCACTATAAAACCACATGGATGGCACAAGTGTTTAATGTTTAAACAATTCCAGTCATCAAAGTCACAGCTAATACTTGAATAATGAAGTCAGCCCAAAGCAACACTCTTTAGAAGTTTATTATTATAATTTTATAATTTAAAAATCCTTTGAGCTGAGATAGCATTAAGTTATTAATTGTGTGGATAGATAGATTAAAATGTTTGCTAATAATGGCTTGTTAGAGGTAGATATGCCCGGTCCATTAGGGCAATGGTCAAGTCCAATTGGTTGAACATATTAGATTAAAAAGGAATTTTGACTTCCAATGATTCCCTTTTATTGGATGGTTGTAAAACTGGTTGAACACAATATCTTGTTCAACCAGTTGGACCTGAATCATTGACCTGCCCATTTGTTTAAGAAATGTGACAACTCCTTTTTTTCTAACAAACAAAGCTTTTGTTAGACTTGACTTAGGATTTGAACTGCATTGTACGCATAGGACCAGTAACAGAAAAAAAAAAAAAAAAAACATTTCCATCAACCTATTCAAAGCCATAAAATCAACGGTGCGATTTCTCAAGAAAAAAAAAAAATTATCAAAAAAGAAATCAACAGTTGTCATTAATTTAAAATAAGTTTTCTGCTATGAATTGCACAATGAAGATGTTTTCTCATGCAATCTTGACACCATAGATCTGTAGATCATCACTTTCAAATCAACTGACACAGATAATGGTTCCAAGTGGCGTCCATCCAAAAAGTAAGAGCACCAAGTCATCCAACACTCGAGAAGTTACCTAACACTAACTCTAAAAGTTTTATATTAGGCTGATCAGTCCTAATAGTATACAAATCTAAGCTCTAATTTTTCAAACACAAAGGCGGCTGCTGCGTGCGTCTTCATACTTGGCAGACCAAGCCTTCGATTCACATGCCCCGTTTTGACTAATTGGTCTAATAGAACTTTGAGTTAATCTGAGTGCCAAATGACTTGATATTTGGGCCACATTTGATGTCCCTTTGCTACATGAAAACACATGTGTCATCTAATTTGAAGGCTATGATCTAAAGATCTATATGCCCTAACATATAGGAAATAAATATTTCCGACACTTCCTATCAATCCATGCCTTCAGAAATAAAGGGACCATCCTAAAAAAAAAAAAAAAAAATTGGAAGGCAAAAATAGCATCCTAGATTTTATAACTCACCCTCTAAGTAATTTTCTCACAGCTCCTCTCCTCTAAAAACTGAAAGTGGGAAGCCATCTGCAAGAAAATCCATTCACTTATGGTTTGTGAGTTGTACCGTAAGTATTGAGGCTGCAAATAAAGCCAAAAAAAGGAAGACAGTAGGGTGCCGGACACACCTTTTGAGAGAGAGACTTGATTTGTTGCTATTAATTAGACGTTCCAAGGTAATGTGTTTTCTATACCAATGTGAAATCATCATGGCATTTAAACGGTGCAACATATTAGGACAAAAAATGATCTCCATCAATTGATTCAACATATTGTCAACATTAGATGGTGATTCATTGGATTGATTGCTTTGAATAAGTAGTTCGATAACACATTTCGACCCAATCTTTTTTGCACAATAGATCTTCAGATCATGGGTGTCAAATGACACAATATATATATATATATATGGAAAAGGTGCCCTTCCTCCATGGGAAGAGAGTCACCATCCTCTAAGGGTCCAGGTGGAGGTCCATGTGGCATTCAAAACATTGTTTCAATGTCACATGGACCTTAGATGCATTGCTTAGATCATTTTTTTTTTAAATAATTTTGAAAACTCATCTCCACCAAATATAGACCATTGAAACTAGTCAAACACTGACTTACGTTTTTTTTTTTTTTTTAAATTGAAATTTCTTTTTTTGAAATTGATTTAAACCATCCACCTGTGCTCCATGTGGCAACCAAAGAATATTTTGAGTGCCATGTATACCTCCACGTGGAGAACGGTCAAAGAACTGGCTCCCTATATATATATATATATATATATATATATATATGGTAGTTACATATGGCAGGCATCTCAAAATGTAAGCCCAAATACTTGAAATATGGTAATTCCACATTGAAAGTTTGAAACCACCTTCTATTTCCATACCATCCCTAAATAAAAAAACAGGCTACTCAGCATTCACATGCTATAAACAGGATACACATATAATGCTTTCGCATTAGGAAGTCATTTTTTTTTCAGTTGACGTTAGCACCCGAATTTATTTTGGTCACTATGCTGAAAAACGATAAAAATTATAAAACATTGACTGCTTTGAATAAGACGATGGATCAATTTTCATCCCAAACTTCCACACAATATGCCGAAAGAATGACCCAGACGAGCTCCAAGGCGACGCGCATAGGGAAGTCCGAAAGAGCACAAGTCGTTTGCTCCAAAAATGTACGAAGGACCGCATCACTCCAGTACCTTCTTTCCCACTGAAACCAAAGATTCCCGCACCACTCCAGCACCTTCTTTCCCGCTCAAACCAAAGATTCCCGCTCTCTCTGTACCCGAAACCTCTTTCTACTCTAAAATCACTTTTGAGGGAGATGTGTGCCATGTATTGTTTGAGTTACTTGTTTGAGATCTATGCCATGATGAATAAAAATCTTCTTACCGTTTGATGGTACGTCAAGATCCATTATGTGGAAGATTGGCATAAAAGTATAATAATTATGAATATTCACAATAAGAAGAAAACAAAAAGGAATGAAATGTTTTCTTCCAATCTAACCAGCTTGCAAGATCTCAGAGAAATTGGCGCCTCCTGGTTCTTTCAATGCGAGGTTGGAATGGATCAATCCAGTCCTTGTCTTCTCTGGCAGCCTGCTCCCACCGCTCCCGGAAAATTTGAAGCTCCGATGTCGATTGCCTCCGGATCTGCTTGATGCCATACAAAAATTGTAACGTAACAAACTACAGAAATGCTAAACGCAAAAGGCTTTCTCAATAAGTATTAGAAGGGGGATCATAGCATGGGGCCGTTTTTAACATAGTATGATACTACTGTGTGACTCATTGGTTCTACAAGGTGACAGAAAGGGTGAAAAGACTATAGTGTTGCGACTCCCAAGCAATATGGGCCTTTCTTTCTGCTCCAGTAATGTCTACGCACTAATGGTGTAACGGTTAGGTCCTTACAAATGGTATCAGAGCCAGTACCATGTCTCGGATTCAAGTCCTCTAAAGGGATACTTGGGAGAAAGTGCTACGTGGGGCTAACTGAAGAAAGTGCTACCTGGGGGCCCACAAAATATGGTACCAGACTAAAAGCTGCCGTGGCCGGCTGTGGAGCATAGTGGTGTGTTACCAAACAAAGCTATGAGGACTATACACAGTTATGAGGACTTTCAACTTTCCGCTGGATGGAAGCATAGGTGCTTTTTGGTGCAGTGGTTAGGTCCTTATCTACAAAAATCACAGGATGGAAATGAAATCGGCCTTTGGATTTCCCATTGACTCAGGCAACCTCAATGAAAGAATCGTAGACTTCATAGCAACTTTTCCAGGTTAATTGATGAGGTTTTACAAAATCAGAATTTGAACTCTGGTACTCGAGCATAACTTTTTTTTTTTTTTTTTTTGAATGAGCCCCATATATTTTCTAGTCTCTTCAAAGTTCAAACATTGTTATGGACTACGAGCTCCAGGGCGAATATTAACGCTCCATTTCAAGCCAAAGTAAACAAAAATCATAAATATCAGTCTCACCTTAGATCGCATAGCAACTGCCGCACTTGGTCGTCTCTGTAAAAGGGAGAAGGAACATGAAAAAAATTACTTTTAACAAAAGCACAGTGCTCCAATAAGGTTAACTGTCATCGCCCTCTGTAAAGATAACACCCTCACCCTCCCACTTGTCAGTCACATGGTGCCACACAACGCATGTTCTTGACCAATCCAATTCATCCACGTGGAAGAAAATCATATAAACTTCATTGAGTCCGATAAATATGCTCATCAAAGCATCCGCACCATCCAACCCAAGCATTCGTTGTTCATATATAGAGTATAGACCCTATGTTATATATGAATAACAGTCCATATTAACGTGTCTGGATTGAATGGTTTAAATCCTCTGATGGGGCATTTGTTTCGAGCTGAGTAGCATTCATATGATGTTTCACTACTTGGACAAGTTTAACTGGCAAAAAAGGTCCATCATGTGGCCTAAAATCTGGGACAGTGACCTACCATTAATCCAAATGATAGTCTAGCATCGCATTTTGCAAAGTGTACCTGCATAGTGTTTCCGGGAGGCAAAGCTTCGGATTTCTGCATAAATTACAAAATTGCTTTTAAATTAAAACGAGGAACAGTAATAAAAAGTCAGAAGTACCAAGGCAAACCTGAAATGAAATACAAGAAGCAACAAGCCATAATTAAAGCAATGAAAACAAGAAAAGGTCTGACCCAGATGAAAATCAAGCACCCATGTGAGATACTCTAGTCACTTTTTCTGGACAATAATCCAGATCTCATTTGTGAATAGAAAGAATCAAATTCAAGCACCTCAAAAAGGAATGAAAGGCCAAAGGTATACCTATGCCACCAAGGGTCTGTCCGCGGGTTGTTTGACCCATTACCCGACCTGCCCAACCTGGTTTTTTGAACCGAGTTGGAAACAAAAACTTGACTTATTGAGTCATGTCGAGCCATGCTAGCATGACCTCGACTTAAAGGTTGGGTAGATGAGAATAACTGTGGATCACTCGCTTATCCATTGTTGGGTGGCTAGAGGAATATGGGGGACTATTCTGTCCATCGTTGGTGCTTACTTTGTCTTTCCTAAAGATAGTGGCAGTCTGCTCACGGCTTGGGAGGCAGTTGGATTTGAAGATAAGAAAGGAGATTTCTGGAAAATTATGATTTTAGCAGTTATGTGGTCGATATGGAGAGAGAGAAACAACAAATTTTTCTAACCAATTTGCATGATCATGAAAGAGATTAGAGACTATGCTCTGGAATGGAATGACCTCGCTTATGTGGGAGAGAAGTCTGTTGGGCAGGACCATAATGGGGATTGAAACAGCCTCATCATGTGGCCTCTTTTTCTCTCACGGTGGACTTCCACCTTACTTTGGTATTGGCTAGGCTTGATTTCAGTAAATGCATGTGCAGAACCAATGGTACCTGACTCAGTAATATGGGAGGAAGATGCCTGGCCAGGATGAGATAAAGTAGCCCGCTAGACTGTAGATCCTGGTATTCTATGTGAGAGTCACCAAAGTTGAGGCTGCAGGTGTAGCAAAGCTGGAAGCACAAGTAAAAGCAGCAGTAATAGTAGGTTCTGGAGCAGTAAACTGATATGCCATGTTGTTGTTGTTGTTGTTAAAAAACTTTGGCTTGTCAATGAGGTCCCAACAAGTCTTCTTTCAGATGCCCCTTTTTCCCACAGTGAGAGCATGTCAGTTTGTCCTTTTCTTCCTTAGAGAGACCTCTACCTCATCCACCCCCCATTACGGCCTCCACCAAGTCGAAACTCAGTAAATGATGGAAGAGCAGTACGCTCAGGTGGATGTGAAGTAACCTCCATATATCTCATGCGAGTCTGCCCGCGCTGCAGAAGGGAAAACAACGTACCAAGAGGTAGGAGTGGGAGGGTCTCTTTACCAAGGTTATTGGCCCATAGAGGCTCATCTCAGGGTTAACACCTCGCAAAAAAACATATATTTTCCTTGTATCATAATTATCTATCTATATCTTCACGCAATCACTGCAATGTGCTGTCCTAGCACAAGTAGAACACTTGCCGCTTGCTTGGAATTGGCTCAACTTATCCCACATGCCACAAAGTTGAGTGTATTAAGTCCCTAATGGACTTCTCCCCGTCTGGCCTTGCTAATTTGGTCAATGAGACTTAATACACGTGCATAATCCTGTCTCTGAGAATAAGCATCTCCAATCGTAGGCCACAGTTCCTTTGTTGATGAAGCATACATAAAGGAATCAGCAATAGTAGGTCGCATAGTGTGTAACAGCCATGTCATAAGTTGCATGTCATCACGATGCCATTCAGGGTGTCTCACATCAGTGGCAGCCGGTTCCAGTATAGTGCCATCAATGAATCCAAGCTTTCCCTTTGCACCAAGAAACAATTCCGCTGATCTAGACCATGACAGATAGTTGGCCCCATCAACTTTTAACAGTAGTAATTTGGAGACCATGGCTCCCTTCCACATTACTACCCACTTGAACTGTGGAGTCTTCCACTGCAGTGTTAAATCAAGGCCTACACAGGCAAAAAACTGAATAGAAAGGTTACACAACCTTCTCTAACACTACAAAGAGAGTCCACCCGCTCAATTTTCAAGGTTCTACAACCTTCGAAAAGCTCCAAAGCTATGCCTGAGCAGACAGTCTTAATAACCAACATACACTGATAAAGCAGACCCATAACAGCCAACTCACAATCCTTCGGATCAACAACAACCAAGATTACATGCTAAACTATCACTAGAATCCACCACTAATCCATCCACATAAGAGTTTAAAGATGTAGGAACCAAGCAACGGTGAAATAAATAGACATTAAATTTTCCCTAGCAAGATTTCAGAATTCCGGTGGCAATCCCGAAGTTCAGTGAATATTCCGATGATACTTCAGAGATTCCGATGAGAGATGCAACAGACTCAATCGAAAAAATTAAATAACCAGTATATCTGATATCACATACCTCTTCTTGGGGGTTTTAGATGAAGAAGAGAGGAACCCTGGAGGTTCGAGTGACCTGAGATGGGTTTCTGCAACCCTGGAGCTTCTACAACTCGAGAGTAACGAGGTTGGAGACGATCTGAGATGGGGCACCTCCGGTGGTCAGACGAGAATCCGGCAGAAGATAAAAAGTATCGGGCAGAAATCCCAATCGAAACCCGATGAGGATCACTCGATTCTGAGGTCAATATTTGACCCTTGCTGATGCTGCCTGGCATCATCAATGATGTCAGCAACTGGATGATGACATCATCAATAGGATAATTGATGGGGACATCTGATTCAAAGAACTGCCTATGGTCTATCGATGGCGAAAGAAGCGTGCGAAAGTATCACGAAGGCTCCTAATGGAAGAATGAGGGCGCTCTGAAAAAGTGAAGCACGGACGTCTGTGACTTCAGCACGGACGTCCGTGACTTCAGGACGGACATCCGTGAATTGGGAGGCTTTCTGTTTTGTGTACGACGGACGTCCGTGAATACTGGACGGACATTCGTGAGTACAGAACAGACGTCCGTGAGTTGAGTTGGCGGTTTTAGTTGTTCTCGTACTTCAAATTTATGGAATTGTTTTGTGCATGACAGACGCCTGTGAATACAGGACGGACATCCGTGAGCACAGGACAGACGTCCGTGAGTCAGTTGTTTTCTTATTTCGAATGTATGATTAGTTGCCTATAAAAGGCATTGTAAAGACTATTTGGAGAATTAATGACTATTGATTATCACTATGCAAATTGAGAGCTTTTATTAAGGTTTTCTTCGAGTGTGGTTCTCTCAAAACTTAGACGAGTGAGTCTTCTATCCGCGTGTGGTTTGGTGCGAGATCAACTTTTCTATCATCCGTATCTACTCTTATTTCAATCTTACATGTAAGTGTTTGATCAATATCCTACTTAATTCTATTATGAATCATTTGATTTCTACATATCTAGAATCATTTTTACTGTGGATTCCACTCGAATTCGAAAAGTTCGTTCGAAACTCTAAACTGTTGGAGATCTAGTTGCTCGCTAAGAACCCTAGTATTCTAGATCTTTATAGGGAACGCACAGCGAAAGTAACACTGTTTTGGGCTAAGTCAAATCATTTAATGAAAATTCTCTTTATTTTCAATGTAAATTTGTTAGGAAATTTATATTTCAATTACTTATATTAATTCTTGAATAATCTCAGCCCATCATATTTGCATCGTGTTAGTTTCTACATCAATAATCCAATGAAGATATTTCTGTCGATCGATGTTACTCGAATACCAAGATGAGATTAACATAGAGATTAGTGTTAGGAGGAAGAAGAAATGAATTAGGGTTATTTGTGCTAGATGGCACACATCCCAATACCCTCCAGTGGTCAGATGAGAATTCGGAAGAAGAGAAAAAGTATCCGGCAGAAATCACGATCGAAACCCAACGATGACCACTCGATTGTGAGGTCAATATTTGACCACTACTAACGTCAGCCTGGCATCATCAGTGACATCAGCACCTGGATGATGACATCATCGATAGTTCCAATGAAGATTTTTCCATCGATTGATGTTGCTCGGATACCAAGATGAGATTAATATAGAGATTAGGGATATGAGGAAGAAAAACAGAATTAGGGTTGTGTAAGCTAGTTGGCACACATCCCAATACCCTCCGGTGGTCAGATGAGAATCTGGCAGAAGAGAAAAAGTATCATGCAGAAATCTCGATCAAAACCTGATGAGGATCACTCAATTCTAAGGTCAATATTTGATCCCTACTGACGTCAGCCTGGCGTCATCATTGACGTCAGCATCTGGATGATGACATCATCGATAGGATAATCAAATGAAGATTTTTCTCTCGATCGATGTTGGTCGGATACCAAGATGAGATTAATAGAGAGATTAGGGCTACGTGCTAGATTGCACACATCCCAATGTTCTTCACTTATTTAACATCTTAACATATTCACATATACAGAGTACATATGAAAGAGAGGAGTCACTTAGAGTTACCTCTGACACAGCCAATATTACTCTATACACATGAACTAAATTAACTCTATTCCTTAACACAGGTCGGGTTGGTTGGGCCAAAATGGCCAGACCCAGCTTAATTATTTTTTTTAGTTTTATCACTATATCTATTAGATATTATATATGTAATATTTTAATATATTGTATGTCAGGTGGGGGGTCAGGAATATGGTCGGGTCGAGTACCCAAAGGGAACTGACCTAGATTTTGGCCTCACCAGACTCCACCTGGCCCGGCCTCTTTACAGCCGGGGGACCAACTTCCTTAATAAACCAACTTTCAATTTAATAAAAATCCAAAATGCATAAAGATACAAGAATAGGTAGAATATGAAGTGTTTGATCATAATTAACATTCAGTTTGTATAATTTATAGCTCAAAAAAGAAAAGAATCTATATAATCGAAACAATCTTACCAGTAGAAACTTTTATGAGACATATGAAAAACATTATTTTCATAAGACTATTATGATTTCCTAGTGAATTTCTTGTTTTGAGCTTCTCTTACCAATACAAATATGTCTACAGACTACAAGTCTAGATTCCTAAATATTGAAAGGGACATAAGGCTGAAGAAAGATTATACAACAAATAAAGCCTTAGAGGGTAAAGTAGAAAAGCATGCATATGGAACTACAGAACCACACATTATGTCATTTACAAATAGTTATGAAAGTAACAACTACAAACTGAAGTTCAGTTTTGAATGATGACCTTTTTTACGAGAGATTCACCCAAAGTTGGTATCCCATGATGGACAATGAATTCACTATCAATGACTCCCACTTTCTTTGTTCGGTCACCCTGAAGATCCAAGATATAAATTGGCATATCAATTTCACATGCATAAATAAATGCTAATGGAGAAACATTTAATCATATTAACTCAGCAAAAGGAGACATTTGCTTCTTGAAAACAATAGGTAAATACACCTAGTTGGTTGCTTGTAGCTAGGATTACAACCACCAGTTTGATTTTTTGAGGCAAAAAATCCATCAATTGTACAGCCACAAATAGAAGGGACAAGATGATGATGATGATTAGAGCTGTCAAGAGGTCAGATCAGCCACCCCACATCAAACCCCCCCCCCCCCCTTCCCCAACTGATCCAGTTTTTAAACAGGGTCAGGAACATAAACTTGACTTCTAGGTTGGTTAGTATTGGGTGCCCAAAAGGTGGGTCAAACCTACATTTTCTCCCAGCCCAGGATTTACTTTAGTAAAAGAATACAGATTAATGTCAAAACTGATTTAATTTCAGTCTGAAATAAGTGATGTCATCTTTGAAATTCAAGAGGTGATATACAAAAGTTCTAGCCTTGAGATAAACTGAAGAGACCCATATAAAAAGGAGACAGTCTGGAAAAATATACTTCAACTTAATTACTAAATAGCCTATTAATCAAGTAGTCTGGACAGTTGTTCGTTTAATTAAAAAATTGAAATGACAACTGATTAAGAATCTTTTAAGGCAACTAAAATATCCATATCAATAAATGGCAAGTCATGCATTATAGCATTTCACGAAGCCGAGTGACTAAAGTAAAATACAGTAACTGTTATAGTTTAGTGGCATCTCTTAAGGGAATATCATGACTAAGTCTGCTCTAGGCTATATATTCCCAAGCCGGTAGTGTCGGCACCTCATATCTGATGTCCAACACCGGCACGCGCCATAAAGATAAAGTAAAAGAAATCTCACCTGAGCACAATAACCAAGTTTCATATCCATTCCCCATCCATGAATCAAATCATTCTGTCCAATTGCAAGTACCAACATAAGCAACAAAGGCCATTCGTAAATAAAATCCTTAGACACATAGAAAAGTATCATTTTTTACTTTACACATAGGATTGTACAAGAACATTTGCTAAAAGCGTATGTGAAATGATATCAAACTATTTTGAAGAGCTCAGCCTCTATTTTCGTTTAAGGGAAGAAAAAAAGCTCAGCCATCATAGAAAAGATGGGTAAGAAAAAAAAAGCATCATACTACGAGGGATAAAATACCAACTACCAAAATTGATATCAGCATGTATGAGTTCATAGACCTGCAATACTGTATGGCGCTGAAGGTTGGGCCATGAAAAGGCGACAAGAAGATAAGAATGCATGAGGCTGAGATGTAGGCATACGTTACAAGGGATGTGTGGAGTAACAAGAGAGGATGAAATTAGGAATGAGTACATCAGAGGAAATTTGAGAGTGAAGCAGAAAATGACAGAGTCCTTTGAGGTGGTTTGGACATGTCTATCGGAGGCCAGAAGCAGACCATGTATGTTGGATTGAGATGCTACAAGCACAAGTAGGAGAAGAGAAAGACCAGCGAAGGCCTGAAGGGAAGTAGTTAGAAAGGACAGAAAAGATTGCAAAGTTACGGAGAGCTTAGCACTGAACGAAAACGAGTGGAGAAATAAGACTCGCAAATCTGGTCACAAAAAAGATGGGATAAGGCCATGAAGACAATGATGATGATGAGTTCGTAGTTCCCCTCTCTAACAGTATCAATCCATTTTGGACATAGTATTTCTATCCCTCAGTATCACTGGATGCTATAAGCCAGTTTTAGATGACACAGTTTCCATCAAAAATGTTATTTAAGATCTACAAGCCAGCCATGGCTACAAAAAATGTATACCTGAATTAGATGCCAAGCACAATGCCAAGCTGATCTTGAAAATACTGGTGCCATCCCCTCAACCCATCTATAAAAAAATATATATATGCAAAACATGGAAGTGTTGGGAGTCATACAACTGATGCACATGGAACAACTTTAAAATGTGATATAATAAGCAAATGTAAATGATTTCTTCAACAAACTCAGTTCTGTTTGATAGTAACGAGGCAAAAAATTGGAGGACACAACTTTTTTTTTTATCAGCAAAATATTGGAGGATGCAACTTATAATATTGAATAATGAGTCAACTAAAATCTCAATCTAACTGACCCGGTGCATGGGGGTTCCTTACTGAGGTGTGAACATTTTACACTGCCTCGAATATCATAGATTCTTCTGCAAAAAAGATAATAAAGCAGATGTTAATATTAGTTATCTAACACTTTATTGGTTCAACTCTATGAAACAATGTTGAAAAAAAGGTCTCTCATGCACCTGTGAACCTTCCTTTGCTTTCTGCGGACGGTGATCTTGTGATGTATTTCAGATAGATCAGGGTCCAATGCTGGCTGAGAGATCTCCAGTCCTTCTGATTTCATAATTTCCAAGTACCTGGGGAAGAAAATTCTTATGAGACAGCTACTTTTGCAGTATGGATGCAATGTGTTTGTAACAAAGAATCAAACACATTGAGAATGCCTCAGCTAAACAAAGTACGAGTAATATCATAAACACATTTGTTTTTCTTTCACCCATTCATGAAATTCTAACTGCAAAGCTAAAGTGAGAAACCAGTACACAATTATCTCTGTATATTCTGAATCTTGATAGAACCCTAGGAGGTCATATTTTGCAGTGGCTATGGTGCAAGTTATATTTTGTGATAAAAAATAACGGGAAGATCAGCTATAAAAGATATGCCCCTCTGACCTAGTTACAAAGTCATACATACTATTTTGATAAATAACATGACCATCCACGAGATTTCTGCCAGAAAAATGACTAATGCATTCTCTTTGCACCATTAGATTTAATCCACACAATTTATGCTTTGAAAGAACCAAGCATATTTTCTGGTGAGCTATGTATAATACTCCATCTTCACAATGGCCTTTTAGTCTATCTACTCGTACAGGGGTTAGTGACGCGGGACAAACGCTAAAATCCTAATATGCGAATTTGGGATTAACTTTTAGAATGAATTGAATAGCGGTAATATTTAAAATCAAGTAGCACATAAATTAATTCAATGAAATTAATAAAACAGTTAGGTTAATCCATTCTAGCGTCTACATGCATGAAAATTTTCCTGATCTAGAAAAACGGCTCTGATGAAGGAACTCGGAATCCGTTCTAGTTTAGGGCATCAAGCGATAATTGCAATATCGGATTTGATTCCTCGGGGATTTTGAAGGAGATGAAACTTGAATAAATAGTTCAAAAAGGGAAGCTTAATGATATCATGGAATACGATTCTTTTGGGATTTTTTGTTCTTTTATCAATGGAAATAAAGAAAAATAATACCTGACAACTAGAGAAAAGACAAACTAAAAAGATAGATTCCAAGGCTTCACACCAAGGGTTTTCCGAAGCTTCACACCATAGTTATACGTCAGCTTCGCACCAAGTCGCACGAGAAATGATTGCTCACTCCTCAAGGTTTGAAGGGTTCACTCCCTCGATTGAAAACTTTTCACTAGCTCTCTAGGGGTTTGCACAAAAGCAACTCTCTTTTCATTAATCAAAAAACTCCCTAATTACATTGTTTAAAGACCTTATATAGGAGGTCTTACAATAAAAGAAAACCCTAAAACGAACATTAAATAAAAGACAAATAAACCCCTAAAACTTAAGTTCGAAATAGAAAAAAAAAAATTAAAAATTAACTAACTCGACGCGATTTCGATCGATCGAAATTAAAATTTGATCGATCGAAAATAAAAATCGATCGATTGAAAATGAAAATCGATCGATCGAAATTCATATATATGAAATATCGCCGTCGACATTCGATCGATCGAAATAGGACTTCGATCGATCGAATTTGCCATGTGCTCCTTCCTTTCTCCAGGATTTTCATCTTTATGCCTAGTTCTGGTTTTCGCTTCTTCTTGGCTGAAAATTTTGTTGCGACTCGAATCTACGGCTCTTGATTTTGGCGTCCCGCATCAGTTAGGTACAATATAGATGCATGTATTTAGACACGGACAATATTCCAAGCAGATATAAGTCTCAAATAAGAGATAGACCTATCAACTGGAAACTATTCAAAGAATCACTTTATCAAATGGCTAAAACCAATTTTTATCCTTATTTTAGCGTCAATTCTGCACATCTAATTCTCGATTCTGTAGAAGAATCTGAAGAAACACTTGACTTTTCATTTAAATTATACTCTTATTTATGAAGAAATTATTTTTATTGATTTTATTGTTCATTTTAGGGAAAACAATACCTGCACATACTCATAATTGACATTGATACGTACCTTCCGGGATTGAAATTTTCTACTCCTAAATCTTCATCCCAGATAAATATATAATCGTACATGGACACAACATCTGGATGAAGAAAGCGTTTTGCAAACCACCTGGAACAGAGAAACAATCATGTAAGATGATGACATTAGTGCTGGGAATAAACACAGTTAAACTTAAAACAAACATCTAAAATATGGTAATGCTCTCTTATGGTTAACATAGTTTCTTATTGTAGTGCATAATTCTGAAACGTAAGACCCTGTTTGGATAGGGCCATAAAATGTGGATTGCTCCCTTGTCCAGATGGCACAATCCACCTTTTCCAAACATTAGTGTTTATAATTTGGACAATTCCAAATTATAAAAGTGTGGATAAGATGGTGTTATCAATGTTTTAAAGTGGATAGAGCCATTTCTATTGAACGCTAATTTTCTTTTAATATCTATTATATCATCCGTGTTATATATCATCCAACATGTCCACAGGCCCTTATCTTGTATTAACAAAAGGGCGTACAAATTCTACAAGCTAACCATTTCGTTTGGTTATGAGCAGCGATATGAATTGTGTTCCCACTCCACTGAAGATCATGCCACCCATTAACATTTCCATCGTAGTGGAATAGAATAATTGTAAAATTCCCTGAAAGAAACTGAACTCACTGAAATTAGATAAGAATTTTCGACAAGAAGACACACACAAAATAACTGAAAGGGAACCTCTGTTCTCACCTACAAGATTACTGAAAGCGCCTACAACTGAAACTCATTGACTGCTTGGAATCAGACAATGAAGATCATTTTTCACCCCAATATTTCATACAATGGATCTTGAGACCATGATCTTACCATCAGACTTTCTGTTTTTTATTCCACGATGCACAAATTCCAAAAGAATGTCCCTATCACATTTGACTGTGATGCATGCCACGTGATTTTAGGGCCACTTTTTAGAGATCTATACCAGGTGGATTCAAAAACTGATCGTCTGATGGTACACTCATGGTCTCAAGATCCAATGTGTAAGAGATAGAGTTGAAAAAACAATCTTCATCATCTAATTCCAAGCAGTCAATACGTTTCAAGGGGTTTCCGATGTAGATGCTTTCAATAATCCTGTAAGCGCAAACAAAGGTACCTTAAATGAAATCATACCTTTTGAATAATGGCATCCACAGTTTTCTTTTGCTTAATACCAGCTGGAATTGCCAGTAGATTTCGATGACTTGGAACATCATCCTGCAAAAGAAATATTTTCAGTCATTCATCGTCATTAAGATAGCATGCACCTATACGTCAAGTCCACGTTCACAACCAATATGAAACAGCTTTCTATTTCATGATAATTTCCACAACCAATATGGTACCACAAACTGAAAATAGCTTTATAATTTTGCATAGCCTAATTCTGACCACTCTTTGATAAGTAGAAGAAAATAATATAGCAGATGGCTAACAGAAAAGATTTCCCATAAGGTACCCGGCCAGAGCGCCAGCAGTGGTACCTGGGTCAATCTCTTTCCATCAATCTTGAAAACTAAATAGATATTTTTGAGCGACAACAACGTATAACAGCATACTTTCACTGATTTGTGTGCTCATAGATAGCTGTGCACCTCCCATGGCTTGACTATTTAGACAGAAGGAGATCGAACCTAAGTTCCGCTACTGACGCTTGGGATAGGTACTTAATGCTAGCTCAACAGAAAACATGCGCGAAACCCAGATACCATTGATCGAAGGTCTGAAAGTACAAAGCTTCAGAATATATGTTTTCAAATTATAAAATAACAATAGCTAAACATTGTGTTTGGTTGAAAGGGATAATTTATTCAACCTTGCACCAAACGATTCACTATAACTAATCAGAGGGAGAGTCACCTCTGAAAAATTATGAGATTTCAAGCAATCGCATGGGACAAGGGTGTAGACATTAAAGTGCCAATTGATTTATTTTCATTAAAAATTACTCATGAACATAAAGAAAGAATTTCAAATGTTCTGGGCCATAAAAGGTCCATTTAAGCTGAAACGGAACCTCGATACATAAGATCCAATTGGAAATAACCTTTCAACATAAAGGAATATGAACTCTAGGTATCCAAAAACAAACAATTTTCACAAAGGATTTACTATATATTATGACAAGCAGAATAGTCTCCAACATTTTCAAGCAATCATAAGGGAGGTATAGACAATAAACTGCGGTCTCTTCACAACATTGAAAATTACTCATGGACATAAACAAAGCATTTCAAATGGTTCTAGGCCATAAAAAAGTCCATATAAGTTGTGCATAAGATCAAATTGCGAATAACCTTCCCAACTATTGGCATGTGAACTCTAGGAATCAAATTTTCAAGTCATTAAACAAATAATTTTAGTAGAATAGGCATACTAGAGTTTTGTTGATTGACAGGGTCACCATCAGAAAAGACAGATGTGACACTTACAGGTGTTAAAAAGTAAAAGTACAAAGAAGATACAGGCAACTAATGTATGAACTATCAAAAGATCAGAAAGAAAGAAAAAGTAGCTACATGGGTACTTTGCGTCCATGGATCAGAATATGAACCTTTAATGTCAAGCTCCCTGTCATCCATAGAGGCCTTAGTTCCATGTCAGAACTTGATTGCACTATACCGTGGGGTAAATAATCCACCTTCATATCATTTTCATGATATCCCTGAACCGCAGCAAACGGAGACTCTTAGGAGTTTTCCAAAGTATAATTAATCGAGATGACTTAGTAAATTTTTTTACTCCAATAGTAAAAAAACTCTCAACTTTAGATTATAAGCTCTTTAAGGTTGAATCAGGTTGACTCAGCTGGCATAGTCCGAGTCAAATTTTGAGATAATGAAGGTTGGTCATACTCCCAGACTTCTAATGACATGTTTTTTTATAGGTAAGCTGGACTCGAGCCTGCGACCTTGAGGTTGCAAGATTCTCAACCTTCCATTGTGCTACAGGCTCAAGTCCCACTTTTAGTGACAATTAAGAGCCATTAGCGAAAAAATAATATTTCCTACCAAGTTCTGAAATGATTAACGGGTGTCACGGACTGAGATCATAAGACCACTAAGCATATGAAGAGCATTCCACCCATTCAATCCTGTAAACGGATGATGAGAGATGTCAAGACCCAACAAAATCTGTGAAAATAAGATTTCAGCAGGATGTGATGGTTTTCCAAGATTGTTCATATAATTGGCAATCTTATGTTATTTCCCAACAAGGTCTAAAATGACTAACAGGGTTTCATTGGCATCATAAAACCACTAAGCTTATGGAGAAGCTTCAGCCCAATCAATCCTGTCAACAGCTGACGACAGATGTCAAGGCCTGCCAAAATCTGTGGAAGTCAAATTTTGACACAATGTGATGGCTAAAAGACGATTCATATGATTGCTAATCTTATGATGTTGGTGAGGAAAAGCAATCCCATTCTAAGAACATAGATCATTACCACTGAGAACCTGCAGAGTTAGTAATAGTTGTTCTCTAAAGCCAAAATGAATTGGCTGTTTGAATCTAAAAAGCTTGTTTAACCAACATATAAAAAGAAAAGATGCCATGGAATAATCTAACATAACGATTACCTCCATCGCGTCGAAGGGACGGAATCTCTCTTCCATCTGAAAAGTTCACAAAGCTTCATGTTAAACTCACAAAAAAGGGAAAAAATTGAATCTTAATGTACTCTGAAATTACTTGACAATACCGACGTACCTTAGTATGATGATGCTGATAGTTTGTTGTCCTATATATAATGAACAACATAATTGTACACAAAATTACCATAAATGGAAGCTGTTTCATCTTAACCCCATGAGTTCCCTGCATTTCACACCTCTTATTATCAAGTAAAAGAAAATTATGTTATGAATATGAACTTTTTATTTGAAAAAAAAAACATAGAATCATCTCAATTTCACTGCAAAATATTTTAAAGAAAAAGGTAAATATTAATGAATAAAACGCTCACCTTGCTCCAGAATAAACTCTTGCTTTTAGACAGTGGTTGCCATGATCTTAAAACGTCCATAGAACAAGTCAACATAACTTCACAGTGTGCTGCGATCAATGTATAAAGGAGGTAGAACAACATCAGAAGACAAAACAACAGTCCCGCATCCTTTAAAGTACAAATGGTTAGCCTTAGGATACGGTACCCAACCCGAGCAGCAGCTGTGGTCTTGGGTCAATCTCAAACCACCAGCCTTGGTAAAGGCTCAGATATAGTTTATGGCAAATCAGTGTAGGTCAAGAGTAAAGTTTCACTGATTTGTGCATTCATCAATAGCTGTGCAGCTCTCAAGGTTTGGCCACTTGGAGTTCTGGACAAAAGCAAGTTGACCCAAGGGCCGCCCCTGGCGGGTCAGGTACCTAATACCAGCTCAAATGTTAAAGTTCTGAGCAATTAAAAGAAATTGAAATTCACAACAAAGAATTGACATGTTTAGAAAAGTAACAAAACCACCAGAAATGTGACAGCCCGAATTTCGGAACCCCGAAATCCGTGCCATCAGCACGGCCTTCAAGGCCGTGCCCCGGGTTCCTTACGAAACATTAGTATATACAAGCCAAAACTGTAATTGAGGCACGCGTAGCTACTCTAAATAAAATCTCAAAAATAATCAAGGTATTGCAAGGCAGTCCTTGTCCCATGCCAATTCATGGACATAAGAACTTACCCAAACCATTAGTGATAACAGTTCATCCTAGACGTCTTGTCAAGAAACGGTATTTAAAACATTCGAAATAAAGAGGCTTGATATACCAAGTCATACATAATACTCTCAACTCACTCTCAAAGTATGCAGCGAGTTTCCTAGAAGAATTCCTCAGGAGGAGGTTCTGACTCTTCTGTGGGCACGTAATCCGAAGCCCTTGGATCAGCTTCTCCAGAAGTCTTTGCTGCCGCTAGTCCTGGACCTGCGACGTATAGTCTAAGGGGGGTGAGCTACATCCTAGCTCCGTAGGGAAAACAAAAAGAACATATAGATCAACCTTCACACATATGTCAGTAATTTAACAAGCATGGAATTATAAGGTAATCGCTTATGGACAACAATTTGAATAACAGGAAATACCCAATGATTTTGGTCGTTACTTAGCATGGTTTCGTTTAATCTCCTTATTTGTTTAGTTGTGAAATTTGGCCTAATCACTTAAATCTTAACTTAAGTAGTCCCCGAGCAATATAGCATCGAGCCCCGATGGAATACCCACCATCGTCGTCTAACTAGACAGTTATTACTATACGTATCCCCTGGGGATACTGCCCAAGCCCATTTCTCATAGGTGGTGGGTCTATTCTCAATCTACATCCCTGGGATGTGTTGTAAATGTACGGATTGGCCGCCGTACCGGTCACGAATATCCTGCCGTCGATTGTGGGTATCCCCACGTCGCTGGGGTATTCTAATCAACCTTAAATAATAAAAATATCAATGTGCTTTACATATAGTTATTCACCGTGATTGTGCTAATTATATTACATTAGGCCTTATCACATTACCTTCGTTTCTCTGTTTGTTTTCATCTGCATCCCTGGGATGCCCCATACTTCTGTTGCACCCCTCTTTGATGAAACTACGTGATTTTTCGTCCCCTGGGGGCCTCAAGATTTTCACGTTGTAACACACACACACACCCTTATCATAAGGGTTCATGAAATATATATATAACTATTTAAAATGATTATACTACGCATATGAGTTCACGGGATAATGCACATGTTTCAAGAATATTCCCTACCTCGACGAAACTCAAGGCACGCCTGCTCGTAAAGGGTTATAATGCAACAAACCTACATTTCAAAAATAGGTTTAGAACAATCTAAAGTCATTGGGGTGTATGACCCCCACGTTTCTTATATTAAAAAAAAAACCAAGATCTGAGTGGTCACCAGACCTCGCTCGCGCGGCCACTTATCCTCGCTCAAGCGGTCACTTGACCTTGCTCGAGCGAGCTTCCCTTTAGTTTTGGGGACCGCTCGAGCGAGCCCAGAGTTATATTTTCTTCTATTCATCCTCGCTCGAGCGAGCCTTTTAGACCGCTCGAGCGAGGAACGATGATTTTGTTCCTCGATCGGATCGAGAACATGCTTCCTTCCTTCATGTTACCTTAATCTCATAAAAAGAAATATTCAGCCAACATTCTTCCTACTATTTAAAACATTCCTAGGCATCTATCATGTCTTTAACGTACCTCTGACGATGATTCACGCGCAAGTTCGGTTCACGACTCGAAATTTTACTAGGCCAACAGGCCTCTAAGGTTCTTTCTTCCAGTCTCTTCCTCTAATCTCCTTTGCTGACTTGAGTCCCAACGAACCCTAGTTCTCTACTAGGCTCTTCTCTTCTTTCTCTCTATATTCTCCTTCTCTCTCTATTTAGGTTAGAATAGAATTACGTAAGGGTTCCTCTCTCTCTCTTTCACTTTTATATCTATAAGTTAGGGATATGCTAGTGTGTTTCCCACATACACACTTAGTGTCTTTGGTTCGTTTTGGTCTCCTTGTGAAACACATGTACCTATGTGTAAAGCATGCCGTGCACTCATCTCAAAAATCTGGGGTTGTGACAATCACCCCAACTTATAAGATTTTCGTCCTCGAAAATCGATATTATTCTCTTAAACAGGTATCACTTCTGTCATACGACTCGCATATCAAAAATAGTAATTAAACGGTTGTCATTTAGAAGAATAAGCGTTGGCCATATGCCAACAAATTTTTTCACATAAATGGCGAGGTCATTATCTTTATACTCCTTCCATATATATATTTATCATTCACAACAAAAAAAAACAACTTTGTGACATTCATGTCACGATAGTTTGAAAAGATTTTGACCAAGAACCCACCTCTTTACAACTGCCTCAAAATATTACATATACTGTGTTCAAAATTTTCGTTACTATCTAGTCCTCATCCTCCTCGTAGTCGTCGTCGTCGCCATCCTCATCCTCATCGTCCACCGTGACGGCTGTGGTACCTGCAGTGGCACTCCTCGTAGCCGGGCCGGAGCTTGACGCTCCAAAAATAGCGTCCCTCATGGCACCTACGCGCTGCATGTAAGATCATGGTATGTCCGCCCATGAGGTCGATGAGTAGCGCTTCTGAACCTCGATGTAACCGATCTCCGCCCTTGTCAAGGATCTCCCTCATCATGCCCGTGAGTAGTGGGTATGGGTCATGAATCGAGGTAGAGGAAGTGGTCGGTCCCACCTAAGTGTGATGGGTGGTGGTTGGAGACCTGCTTGCCTCTCTTGTTGACACTAGTTTGCAGGCTCTTAAGGTTTGGCTCCAGTCTTGGGGCGAGGTATGGGGCGGCGTTATCGGTGAGGAACAACTCGTCCTCCTCCGGATCCTAAATCCTCCCTTCCCATTCCGTGAGTCTAAGAGTGAAATCAACCGAGCATACGGTAATCGGTTGATGGGTGGAGGGACAGACCCTTACATTTCTTTTGTAGGCATGCACCATGCCTTTTATGATGACCATAGGTGCGTTGATCCACCTATTGTGAAATGCGGTGTGTAGGGCTCGCAGAAACGCATCTCGGCGTTCTTGATCATGGCCGGTTGGGTGTAGATTCTTTTTAAAGATAATATCTAAAAGCCACATGCGCGGCGGTAGTTGTGATCGGGTAATTGATTGTCTCGAGGCGGACATGCCGATGATGTGTCGGAGATGATCGTTGGGAAATCGTTCGGAAAAAGGTGGTAGGATGAGTGGGCTAGGGGTGTAGATGTGGGGGCATTTCATGATTGAGGAAATGTCGGCACATCTGAAAATTACTCATTACCATCGATGGTAGCAGTATCCTCATCGATGTTCATGTTTAGGGTTTGGTAAAACAATTTCACTAGCCTCGGGTAATACCGATCCCCGAACGGCGTAAGCAAGGTCTTGAGATGGTTGTTGGTGAGAAAGTCCGATGTCCACTAGGTGGACGTCGGATCCCCGAAGCATGAGGGATGTATTTCCCATTCAGCTTCGAAAGTCTTTGCTCCCCACCAATCATCCAGTGCGATTGGAGTGGAGGGCGGGTTTGATGATGGTTGAGAGGTTTGGGGCGCTTTGTTGCGCTCCGGTGGCGACCGAATTGCCATCCGTTTCTTAGGTTAGGTTGGGGCATTTAGTATAAATAAGGCTTAAAAGGAAGGAAAGATTTTAGGAATAGGTAGATTTTACCTAGAGAGTCGTCTTAACGGATCGGATTGTTCAAATCCGGTTGGAATCTGACGGAAAATGTCTCAAATCGTTTTCTAACCCCCGCCGCTCTTCTCTCCTTTCGCTTGAAGATGAGCAGCGCTCTGCCATATTTATAGTTCCGCTTCGCCGGCGGTCATTAGTTCTCGCCGGCGAGAATGAAATAGTATTATCATATACTGCAGCCTCGCTCGAGCGGTTATAATGCCTCGCTCGAGCGGTCAAAATGCCTCGCTCGAGCGAGGAATAGTTATCGCTCGAGCGAGAGGAAGTGTGAATTTATGTAGTTCGCTCGAGCGGTCATAAGTGGTCGCTCGAGCGAGACCAGAAACATTCCTCTGGTACCCTTTTCTCGTTTTCGGTTTCAATTCTCATCACTAGTTCCATTAATTAAGAGTTTAACGACAACGTGGTGCAATCCTTGTTTGGAGTCAACATATCTTTAAAAGGAAAATATACATAGCCTTCATAGTACCCGTAATCACCTATTCTCAAAAGAATGAAACCATTCAGTTGGCAATTTCGAACAATTTGAGATATTGTTCTCTAACATCTGCCTCGCGTTCCCATGTTGCTTCTTCGACAGGATGGTTCTTCCATCGGGCAAGCACTAAGGGAATAACTTTTGTTCGCAACACATGTTCTTTTTGATCTAAAATTTCTACCGGCTCTTCAATCATGGTCATATCTTCATGCATTTCGAATGATTGTCCGCTCAGCACGTGGTCAGGGTCATTGAGATATTTCCTGAGCATCGACACGTGGAATACATTGTGTACCTGATCAAACAATGGTGGCAAACCAATGCGGTAGGCTACTTCTCCCACTCGACCCAAAACTTCAAACGGTCCAAAATAGCGGGGACTTAGTTTCCCTCTCTTCCCAAATCTCATCACTCCCTTCATCGGTGATACTTTCACGAACACATGCTCACCCACTTTAAAGTCTACACTAGTCCGCTTGATGTCAGCATAGCTTTTCTGTCTGCTTTGAGCCGCCTTTAATCTTTCCCTGATCATGCGGACAATAGCAGCGTTATCTTCAAGTAGCTCGGGTCCCAAAACAAACTTCTCGCCAATTTCCTCCCAATTGATTGGCGACTTACATCGTCTTCCGTACAAGGCTTCATACGGTGCCATTCCGATGCTCGTCTGAAAACTATTATTATAAGCAAACTCAATCAATGGTAGATGTTGATCCCATGATCCTTGCAACTCTAACATACATGCCCTGAGCATGTCTTCAATGACTTAGTTGACCCTCTCGATCTGTTGCTTTGTGGGTGAAACGCCGTACTAAAATCTAACCTAGTTCCCATTCCTTCTTGGAATTTCCTCCAAAACTTTGATGTATATAATGGGTCTCGGCCTGAAACAATGCTACTTGGAATCCCATGTAACCGGACGATCTCTTTCATATATAGTTCTACTAATCTTCCCGCCGTGTACATCGTATTGTACGGCAAGAAAGAAGTGTCTTGAAACTTAGTCAATCGATCAACTACTACCCAAATGTCGTTATGCCTCCTTGCAGTTCGCGGTAGACCGACTATGAAATCCATTGAGATAGATTCCCACTTCCATTCCGGTATGGGTAGAGGCTGTAATAGGCCTGCGGGGTGTCTATGATCGATTTTCACTTGTTGGCACGTCAAACATCGTGACACGTACTCTGCCACATCTTGTTTCAAACCTCTCCACCAGTAATTCTTTTTCAGATCTTGATACATCTTCGTGCTTCCCGGGTGGATAGCATAGCTTGACTTGTGAGATTCATCAAGAATCGTTCGCCGCAAATCGGCATTGTCCGGAATGCAAAGTCGCCCCTTGAATATTAAGGAACCGTCTTCCTTGATTGAAAAATCAGATGTAGTACCTTCGATTACATTTTGGTGTATCTTTGTTAGAATCGGGTCCTTCATCTGTAGTTCTCGTATGTGTTCGAATATCACTGGTTTCACTGATATGTTGGCTAAGAAGGCTCCTGTGGCTTGTGGCTGTATGTCTGCGCCACATAACGCTAGATCCTCCAACAACTTCCATCGATGTATACTCGAAATTAGACCAGCCAACTGGGCCGAACTTTTCTGACTCAAGGCGTCCACTATGTTAGCTTTGCTGGATGGTCTTGTATGGAGCGATTCGTAGTCTTTGAGGAATTCCATCCACCTCACGCCTCATATTCGTTCCTTCGTAAAATGTATCCGAAGCTCTTATGGTCGTGAAAATTTCAAATGTTTCTCCGTATAAATAATGTCGCCATATCTTTAATGCGAATATGACTGCTAGTTCGGATCGTGTGTTGGGTAGTTCTTTTCGTGCTCTTTCAAGTATGCAGCCGTAGTAGCTATTACCTTTTATATTGATTTAGCACACAACCCAACCCGTTATCTGAAGCATCACTATAAACAATGAATCCTCCACCGATGGAATGGCTAAAACCGAGGTGAGGTGAGTCTCTTCTTGAGTTCTTGAAAACTCTTCTCACTCCTCCACTCAAATCTTGAGTCCTTTCTGGTAAGCCTTGTAAGAGGTCCTGATATCTTTGAAAAACCTTCTACGAAGCGTCGATAATAACTTTGCCGGTAAGGAAGCTTTGATGTACATCATCACGGTTTTTGGTTGCTCCGATTCACTCTTGCCTCGATCTTAGCGGGATCTACAGTGACACCATGCTTGGAGATGACATGTCCCAAAAAGCTAACCTCTTCTAGCCAAAACTCACATTTGCTGAGCTTGGCGTACAGTTGGTGTTCACGCAAGGTTCGTAGAGCGACACGTAAGTGTTCTTCATGCTCCGTTTTTGATTTTGAGTAGATTAGGATGTCATCAACAAACACTACAACGCAGGAGTCTAGGTGTGGTTTAAACACTCGATTCATCAAGTCCATAAACGACGCCGGCATATCTGTCAAATCAATGGCATAACCAAAAATTCATAGTGTCCATACCGTGTTCTGAAAGCCGTTTTCTGAATGTCCTCGGCCCTGACTCTTAACTGATGGTAACCAGATCTTAGGTCGATCTTGGAGAAATGTTTTGCTCCCTGTAATTGGTCGAATAAGTCATCTATTCTTGGCAACGGATATCGATTCTTCACCGTGACTTTGTTCAATTGATAGTCGATGCACAACCGCATCGACTCCATCTTTCTTTTCACGAACAACACCGTGCTCCCCATGGAGACACGCTGGTCGTATGAACCCTTTGTCCATGAGCTCTTGCAATTGTTCTTTCAACTCTTTCAACTCGTAGGGCCATCCTATAAGGTGCCTTTGAAACAGTTCCGCTCTCGGTGCTAAGTCGATCGAAATTCTACTCCTCTTTCTGGAGGTAATCCTGGCAATTCTTCTGGGAATACATCTGGGAATTCTCGCACCACTGCTATCTCGGAGATAATATTCTTTACTTCTTTATCTCCTTTCAAAAATGCCAAATAACCGCTACACCCCTTTTTGATTAAACGCTCGCCTCGATCGCAGATATGAGTGGTACTGAGTCGATCTCTCCTTGAAATCAAAACGATCTCCTCGTGTTAGGACGGAAAATAACAACTTTATCCAATTGCTATGCAGTTGATGGGATGCAATAATCCATGCCAAGGATTACATCGAATCCTTGCATGTCCAACCATATTAAATTTGGTCTAATTCGTGGACAACGTGATCCCGAATGTTTTACTACTACCGATTTGCAGACTAACTCCGTGTCCACTAATTCTCCTGTTGGAATGGACACTGATAACACAAAGTCCAGTGTCTCCGGAACAATCTTCATCTTCTTTGCAAATCTAGGGGTGATGAAGGAGTGGGTAGACCCTGGCTCTATCAAGACTGTGTCATGTGCTACGTAGCACCCCTTCTCATAAATCTGTAACGTACCTACAATGCATGCATATACGTATATAACATATACATAAGAAAAATTTTCACTCTTAGGTTTAATAATGGGTATTTATATATTTATCCTAATGGAAGCCCATTCTTTATCTAGAGTTGTATTGCAACCGAAATTCTCTAATTTAAAGGAGATCTCACCTTGAATAATGTCGTACACTCCCCGCTCGGGTGGTAATCATAGGCTCTCCCTCGAATAACAAAGCTTCGAGATTGAATAGGTTGTGGCATGGAAGTTGGGGCCGTCTTTTCTTTAATCGCCTGTGGCAATCTCTAATCATGTGGCCTATCTTGCCACAGAAACAAATTCCTCGCATTCCACCCTACAATGTTGTTTTGTGGGGCTTCCCACATTTAGCACAAGTTTCCCTTGGTGATGAAGTAGCAGCTCTCGAAAAACCTTGTGTAGTTGTAGCCCTGCTGGAAAAAGCAGGACCTTGATACTTCATCGGTCTCCCTGATGCCAGCAACGGATAACCTTGATGGGTAGCTTGTTGTGCGCTCTCCCATACCCTATCTGAACGATTGTCTCGATTCGGTGCTACAAAACCTCGCTTTCTTATATACCGATTCATAACTCCCCGCCCCGCTTGGATCAATGCTTTCCCTACCTTGTGGTTCCTTTGACAAGATCGGTATTGTTTTCTTCTTCACTACCAATGCCTTACTCATTACTTCTCATAGGTTTTCAAAGGAAGGCGAAACCCTCCTCGAATGTCCGACCTTAAGCCGTTGGAACCTCTTCGCTTTCATCACGCCCGGTTACGTAGTCCGGGGCGAGCCTCATGAATTCCACTCCATACTCTCTCACGGTCATCCTTCCCCGCGCTTAGTTGTAGAAATTGGGTCTCCATCCGATTCCTCACAACTTCGTGAAAGTATTGTTTATTGAATTCTTCTGAATTCGTCCCAAGTCCACGGCATATCCGAGTTTCTTGTGCTCTTGTTCATAAACGGATTTCCACCAAGGTCCAGCTTCTCCATCTAACATATATGACCAACGCTCTCATCCTCCGTGCATGTCAAGACGCTAAACACCTTCCATTTCAACCAGTTTTGGCCATCAGGTTCCGCCTTGTCCTAAAAAGTTTGGAGGTCTCATTCTTCGAATTCGGTGAATCAAGCCACCGAAGGTGTAAGTCCCACCGAGGGGTAGTAGGTGTTCGTTGTGGTTCTGATCTGTATACCGCCAAGGACGCTTGTTGTGCCATGGCGCTTGCCATGGTCTCCATTGTGTGCATCATCCTCCGACGCCTCTTCTCTTTCTTCATTTCTCTCTCACCCTATCTTGTTCCCTCCGATCTCGATCCTGTCTATCTAGATCTTACTCCTCTGCTTGAGTTTGGTTTCCTCCCTGGCCACTGCTCTCGGGAATCTCCCTGTTTCCCAATGGCACTCTGTTTGTAGGTGAGACGAACCCATCTCTACTGCGCAAATTCCTATCATGACCACCCCTGGTGGCCTCTCCTCAGAAACATAGCAGTGCATGAGAATCCATAATCTCGTTAGCGAAGTCCTAGATTGACGATATGATAGTAACAATTTGAAACCAAATCAATATCCATCAATACGACCTTCAAGGCCGTGCCCGGGTTCCTTACGAAACATTGGTATATACAAGCCAAATAATTGAGGCACGTAGCTACTCTAAATAAAATCTCAAAAATAATCAAGGTATTGCAAGGCAGTCCTTGTCCCATGCCAATTCATGGACATAAGAACTTACCCAAACCATTAGTGATAACAGTTCATCCTAGACGTCTTGTCAAGAAACGGTATTTAAAACATTCGAAATAAAGAGGCTTAATATACCAAGCCATACATAATACTCTCAACTCACTCTCAAAGTATGCAGCGGGTTTCCTAGAAGAATTCCTCAGGAGGAGGTTCTCTTTCAGGCACGTAATCCAAGGCCCTTGGATCGCCTTCTCCGTAAGTCTTTCTTTGCCGCTTATTCCCGGACTCGACGATAGTCTAAGAGGGTGAGCTACATCCTAGCTCCGTAGGGAAAACAAAAAGAACATATAGATCAACCTTCACACATATGTCAGTAATTTAACAAGCATGGAATTATAAGGTAATCGCTTATGGACAACAATTTGAATAACAGGAAATACCCAATGATTTTGGTCGTTACTTAGCATGGTTTCGTTTAATCTCCTTATTTGTTTAGTTGTGAAATTTGGCCTAATCACTTAAATCTTAACTTAAGTAGTCCCCGAGCAATATAGCATCGAGCCCCGATGGAATACCCACCATCGTCGTCTAACTAGACAGTTATTACTATACGTATCCCCTGGGGATACTGCCCAAGCCCATTTCTCATAGGTGGTGGGTCTATTCTCAATCTACATCCCTGGGATGTGTTGTAAATGTACGGATTGGCCGCCGTACCGGTCACGAATATCCTGCCGAGTCAGTCGTGGGTATCCCGCCACGTCGGTGGGGTATTCTAATCAACCTTAAATAATAAAAATATCAATGTGCTTTACATATAGTTATTCACCGTGATTGTGCTAATTATATTACATTAGGCCTTATCACATTACCTTCGTTTCTCTTGTTTTCATTCGCATCCTGATGCCCCATATACTGCACCCTCTTGATGAACTACATGATTTTTCATCCCCTGGGGGCCTCAAGATTTTCACGTTGTAACACACACACACACCCTTATCATAAGGGTTCATGAAATATATATATAACTATTTAAAATGATTATACTACGCATATGAGTTCACGGGATAATGCACATGTTTCAAGAATATTCCCTACCTCGACGAAACTCAAGGCACGCGCCGTGAGAGGGTTATAATGCAACAAACCTACATTTCAAAAATAGGTTTAGAACAATCTAAAGTCATTGGGTGTATGACCCCACGCTTTCTTATATTAAAAAAAACCAAGATCCGAGTGGTCACGGACTCGCTCATGGCCACCACTTATCCTCGCTCAAGCGGTCACTTGACCTCGCTCGAGCGGTCTCTTGGCCTCGCCGAGCTTAAATCGAGCTTCAATTATTGTGGACCCTCGCTCGAGCGAGCTTCCCTTTAGTTTTGGGGACCGCTCGAGCGAGCCCAGAGTTATATTTTCTTCTATTCATCCTCGCTCGAGCGAGCCTTTTAGACCGCTCGAGCGAGGAACGATGATTTTGTTCCTCGATCGGATCGAGAACATGCTTCCTTCCTTCATGTTACCTTAATCTCATAAAAAGAAATATTCAGCCAACATTCTTCCTACTATTTAAAACATTCCTAGGCATCTATCATGTCTTTAACGTACCTCTGACGATGATTCACGCGCAAGTTCGGTTCACGACTCGAAATTTTACTAGGCCAACAGGCCTCTAAGGTTCTTTCTTCCAGTCTTTTCCTCTAATCTCCTTTGCTGACTTGAGTCCCAACGAACCCTAGTTCTCTATTAGGCTCTTCTCTTCTTTCTCTCTATATTCTCCTTCTCTCTCTATTTAGGTTAGAATAGAATTACGTAAGGGTCTCCTCTCTCTCTCTTTCACTTTTATATCTATAAGTTAGGGATATGCTAGTGTGTTTCCCACATACACACTTAGTGTCTTTGGTTCGTTTTGGTCTCCTTGTGAAACACATGTACCTATGTGTAAAGCATGCCGTGCACTCATCTCAAAAATCTGGGGTTGTGACAAGAAAAGAGAGATTTTGTTCAAGCTAACAGTAATAGAAATACCCACCAAAACGATCTCCAAAACTCAAAAATATCATCGTCAGCAGCAACATCATGATAACCTTATCACGTCTATTTGGGGTCGGCTTTGCAAGTCCTATTTCTCTACTCGTTTCTATTCAACGCTAAGCTCTCCATAACTTTGCAATCATTCATCTCCTTTCTAACTACTTCCCTCCAGGTCTTCATGAGTCTTCCTCTTCTCCTACTTCCTTGTGTCTAGCATTTTAATCCTTTGGATAGGGTCTGCTTTTGGCCTTTGATAGACATGTCCAACCCACCTCAAGCCTTTGACATTTTTTTCCTTCACATGTGTCACTCTCAAATTTTCTCTAATGTACTTGTTCGTAATTTTACCCTTTCTTGTTACTTCACACATCCATCTTAACATATGCATCTCAATCCCATGCACTTTATTCTCTTGTCCTTTTTTAGCTCAATATTCTTCACCATATACATGGCAGGTTTTACCATAGTCTTATCAAATCGTCCCTTTAAACCAAGTGGAACTCTTGGGCTGTACAATACTCCACTTGCTTGTCTCCATTTTATCCAACTTGCATTAATCCTATTTGAGAAGTCTTCCTCAAACCCCCCATCAGATTTTTGATCCAAACAAATGTTTTAGAATAGCTGGAGTGCAACTAGTTATCATTAGGTATGTAGGTAGCATGTTTAAGTTATACTGTTTCTTTGTTCCTTCTATTGTTCTGATATACATGGGATATTGTATAAGGTTATTAATCTAATAATAGAAGGGTTTCAGGGACACAACACTCAACCCTAATTTGCTCCATCTCTCTTCTTCCTATTCCAAACCCTAACCCTAACCACACCATAAAATCATCAAACTCAACTTCAAATACTTAACTCCACCATTAAATCATCAAACTCAACTACAAATACTTGCTTAAAGAAGAAATCACACTATGAAGTACAGGAGGAAAGAGCAAGTTTCTAAACTAAAAAGTAATGTAATAAAACTCCCTATTCAAGTAACTCCTACTATATTAGGAAACTTACCATCCAAGTAATTAATCTTATTCTATTTGATTCCTTATTAAACCTAAGAACTCTAAAATACTTCAATTAATCAAGTCAACAACATTGAATTTCTCTATTCCAGCCTAATAACTTTGTCCTATTGAATGTTTCTAACTAGCATCAACATGTGCCATTTAGCCAAAACTCAAAAGTAACGTAGATAAAACAAAAAACCAAAATCAAAGTAATCCAATTCCAAACTTCTCAAAATGTGCAAAGGAACAAAAAAGAGAAGTAAATTATCTATTTTCAAACCAACTGGAAAGAAACGGATTCTGCCCAAGCATCGACTCAAATCTTTTTTAACTCAATCTCAGCAAAATTTTGTAGTACCAGTGACCCACAGTTATAGAAATACCCACCAAAACAATCTTAAAAAAAAATAATAATGAAAATAGACAAAATTCAAACCAACACGACAGTGCATGCCAATTAATTATGGCATTGGCATCAAAGTAATCCAAACTTATCAAATTATACAAAGGAACGAAATAGAGAAGAACACTATATCTGTTTTATCTTTATCGAACCAACTGAAAAGAGATGGATTCTGCTCAAGCTAACAGTTACAGAAATACCCATCAAAACAATTTCAAAAAATTAAAATTAACATGGATAAATTAGAAACCAACACGAAAGTACATGCCAATAGAAGAATTGACATCAAAGTAATCCAAAATTCTCAAAATATAAATGGAAAGGATTCTGCTCAAGCTATCAATTTAATAAATTTCCGCAAAAAAATCTCAAATTTTTTTTTAAAAATATAGATAAATTAGAAACCAACATGAGAGTACATGCCAATAGTATTGTGGAGCAGACATCAAAGTAATCCAAACCTCTAAAAATATCAAAGGAACGAAATAGAGACTCAAGTTTAAAGGACCCGCAATTCGAGGTTTAATAGCAGTAAGGATCATTCAAAACATCCCAATAGTCAATCTTCTGCCTTATTCTGTAATTTTTGGCTTTATTCCGCGTACTTATGCTGTTAATCAAAAACCTTCCCAACTTTAAACATATGAGTCCAAGATAGAGCACTATAAACTGCAGCATAGAAAGCCTGCTATTCACTGAGGACCAATTTTATTTGGAGTTTTTTAGAAATTGGATGAGTGGTTGAATTGACTGAAAAATCTGTTTGACCAATTTGATCAGTAGATAAAAAGTAAGTTGGTATTTAAAACCAACTCATCTTTAAAAACCATGAATCTAATCTGCCAATTCTGGCTGCTAGCATCACCACAATCAGTGACTAGAAATGTGGGAAATAACCATGATAAGTCAAAGTAGACAATTCTGTCTGCTAGCATCACGAAAATCAGTGGCCCATAGATCAGTTCCAAATAATCTGCATATATCTATCCACAGTAACCAAGTTTGGATTCAGCAATAATTCGGGGTTTTTTCAGTTCGGTTTCATTCGGATCAATTTGGGAAAGATTCCAGGAAAAATTCGGGGATTATAAAAACAATAACAAGTTATTAAAAATGTACGAAATATATGTTAATGTTAACCTATTTAAAGTTAAAAACGATTTTTTCAAATAATAAAATAACTATATTACATAGTCTACATGCATTAACAATTTACAAAATCATTAAAAAAGAGTACGATTAAAGTATGTAATGTATCGTAAGGAAAAAAATTCATCAAATTTGGAAAAAGTTTGGCAGAACACCTATTGGGAGAATTTTTCCAACGTGTTGATTAATTCGGAGAATTTTGTGATATACCTATCCAACATATATCAACTTTGCAACAAACCCTTGCTTAAAACGGAAATAGAAACCAAATAAAAATCTTTTATATTTTACCTTGTTTGGTTCTTACTTGAATTTCCTCGGGGATACCCCAAATTCCCGCCGGTGAGCCTATTTTCCAATTATTCCAGCAGGATTTTTGCAATCTCTTGCCTTTTCCGACGAAGAAACGAGAATTATACAACCAAAACGCTGACATTTCTGTGAAAAAACATATTTTTGAGCTTCGCTGGCTCCCATAGCGTGGTATCCTTATATGTCCTTATGAAAATTGAACTAAAAGGAAATTTCCCATCGGATAATAAGATTTCAAGCTTTTTCGGCACCAAAACTGTAATATCTACGATTTCCCGGTGAATGAACTAGAAAACACAGCGAAAATAAAAAATCGACAGAAAATCGACCTAAAACGAGAAAAAACAATGTAGATTTCCTAGTTGAACCAAAATCATTAATTTTTAACCTTTCACTGATCTATCACGAGATCTGCAGCTACTTTGGACAAAGAAACGAAACAAAATCCTAACAAATCAGTCCCTTTTTCCCCTGTGTTTTCACTTTCTCCAAAGAAATTCAGTCTTTCAGGCAAAATCTTGGTAAATTCCCTTTTATTATTATTATTATTATTATTATTATTAACGAACTCAAAAAGATTTAATATAATATACAATTTCGATTGGATTCAAAGATTTTTTACCTAATTTGAGAAAAAAAAATTAGGTAAAAACGATAGAAACCTAAACCAAATATTCGGAGGCTTCAACAGAAGAAAGCTCCACCAAATGAGTCGAAATTTGATATTTTGGGATTATAAGTTGGCAATCTTCCGGAAAAAATTGGTCAGAACAGGAGAAATCTGCAGCAAAAGAGTCGGAATTTGATGTGTTGGGATTGAAAAAAGGGTGATGGAGCAAGGTAGAAAGGAGTGAAGTGGGATGATTCGAGAAGGAAGGCAAGAGATTTGAATTTAGCGGGCGAGAAAACGGGGCAGAAGTTGACGTTTTCCTGCAACGAGAAAGCGTTGCATGTATTTTCTCAACGACAAGTGTAGCTTCCCAGGTTAGATTTGGACACTAAACGCAGGGGTATAAGAGCCGTGCCCGAAATGAACATTGAGATTTGACTAGAGAGATGATAAAGTGTTATAGGCCTGTAAACGGGTCGGATCGGATCGGGTCGACTCGATCCCGACTGAATCAAATAATTTGCTTTGTACAAGCTTCGCCTGTTCAACCATGAGAGCATTTTTTGGGCTGAACCGTACAAACCGGTTTTGGTCCGGTTTGGTCCGTTCAGCCCAAAAAGTTCGGTTTGGATTTGGTTTGGTTTGGTTTGGCAAATCAAATCGGACAAGTACCAGATTGGATTTAGTTTGGCACAAAGAAAATCAAAAAATTCAATTTGGTTTCGGTTGCGGGCCTTCCAAAGTTAAAACCGACCGAATGGAACCGATTGTAAGTAAATTTTTTTAATATATATATATGGAAAAGGTGTCCGTCCTCCCATGAGGACGGTCAACGTCCTCTAAGCTTCCAAGTGGAACTCCACGTAACACCCAAAATATTGTTTCAATGCTACGTGGAGCTCGGGTGCATTGTTTAGATCATCTTTGAAAAAAAATATAATTCAAAACTAATCTTCACCGTGTGTTTTTTGAATCGTGAAATGTGGACCAATAAAATCGGTCAAACTCTGACTTGTGAGTTTAAAAAAATATATTTCAAAATTTCTTTTTTTAATATTGATCTAAACCGCCAATCAGTGCTCCACGTGGCACCGAAACAGTATTTTGAGTGCCACATAAAGCTCTATGTGTATTTTGGAAGACAGTCACTATCCTCTATTGGAGGACCTAATCGGCTCCCTATATATATATATATATATATATATATATATATATATATATATATATATATATATATATATATTCATCTCTTCAAGTATTCTTCTTTATTCAAATTGATTAATTAAAGTGAATGTAATTATTTATTTTTGTTATATGTTTTGAGAAGAGGGAATAAATTATAAAAGTAAACCGACCCTGGAAAAAAAATAAAAATATTAAAAACATAAAGCAATTTGAGAAAATGGGGAAAAAAATTTGTACAATGCAGCATGCTCTATAAGAGAATTGGACATAATGACCATGTTAGGTCTTAGATTTTCAGTCATTGGATAAAAACGAATTTTGAGTTAAACCTTTTTCATTAATGAGGTGAAAAATCTCTTCTATCCAATGGTTGGAGAAGTGGTTGAAGACGATAACCAATTCAACCAGTTGGACCTCATGATTGCTTATTTTCGTATACAAGTGAAAAGGTCAAGTTTCCGTGTGCTAAGGCTAACAGCTAAGTAGCGGCTTATATTTTATATTTGAAGTGGAGTTGATGGAAAGGGGTCCCCATCTTTAACCTTGGAACCTTTAACAGCATTCCTAACTCCTAAGTACAGGTTTAATTAAGCCACATGAGGTAACCCCCAGCCGAGGCTAAGGCTCGGACCAGCCCGGTTTGAGAGAGATTTGGTCAGGCACAATGAAGTGCCATGCCATCCCCTATTAATCCAGCTGCGAAAGGGCCTTTTGTTTTATTTGGAAAACGGGTCCGTGGTCCCTTAGAGCACTCGACTATATCACCGGTAGGGATGCAAACCCTAAACTAAACCCAGAAATTAAACCAAAAATTAAGAACACTGAACCGACCTGAACTGCACCAAAAACCGAAATGAACCGAACCGTATCCCATTTCGGTTTGATTTCAATTTAGGATGGTAAGAACCAAAAACCGTGGAAGTAGGATTAGTAAACTGAAAAAATATATTAAGAAAAGTAGGTAAAAAACCTACACCATATAAAACTGAACCGAAGCGAATCGATTCGGTATTTTTATTTTTATTTTTTGAATTTGCATCCCTAGTCTCCAGGTACGTGCAACACTCACACATCACAAGTATCAATCAATAGGGATAAAATTCCTACGAGTGGCAAACTAGGAGTGGGATTAGAACTCAAGACCTACACTCATGGATTAAAATATCATCTGATACCGATACGTATCGGTATCGGATGTGAACGATACGGTACATTAAATGTACCGTATCATTAAAATATATATATATATATATATATATATATATATATATATATATATATATATATATATATATATATATATATATATATATATATCGAACGATACATTTAATATATCGTTCGATACGGTCCAATACCGATACATATCGTCTAATGTATATTAATTTTTTGATTGGACGATATGTATCGATTTTCTGATATTTTGATCTATGCCTACACTTCTTGAGGCGTTGAATCAACCCTAAGTTGATTCAGCTGCGAACACACTTAGGGTTAGGACTTAGGACCGTCCACACATTGATTGCAAGATATGGGACATGTACGGTATGCGATCTGAAACATATAAAGCTTCGTGTAGTGGTAGGAAGGACTCAATTATTGGTTCATGCAAGTAGTTGGTATTAGGTTACCCAACATCCGTAGACTAAGTGCAGTTTTATATATATATATATATATATATATATATATATATATATATATATATATATATATTATATATAATGTAAGACTGATTTGTTGAGAATAAAGTGCGGCCGCTGATGTGGCATTAATTTGTTGAGAATAAAATGCAGCCGCTGATGTGGCATGACATGATTGGCTGCATCTGCCTGCCTTAGTTGAGTTCCACCTCACTTGCTGCCAATTGTATCGCACCCATCACCCTGTCCTTTATACCCACCCTTTGTGCAATGATCCAAAAGCTATAATAGTAAAGCAAGCTATATTCTTATTAAAGGCAGTACCTCTCCCTCCTCTTGAGCTATGGCCTATGGTTGTCGCCTTTTAAATTTGCCCTATTACCCCATGGCCAAAGCTAACTTCCATGTGTCAGCGCTAGAAGAAGTGAAACTCAAATTTGTCTTATTACCTTCACCGCCATTTAAACACAAAAATACTGCTTACATGACTTACATAATCAATGGTTTAAGATGTTTAAATCATGGACTAAAGTACAACTGGCTCAAAAATAATATTTTAGGAAATTTTACATCATCAGATTGGTTATAATATCTAAACCCATATGCCACAATATTGCTCAATTCTGAGTTTAGGTCTCTGCCCCAATTTTGTTTCTAACATGAGCTTAAGTCCCTATTCAACATGCGTCATGATATATAACGTCCGCAATCACATATAGTTCAAAATTAAGACTTTTCCTTATCCGATGTGGGACTATTACAATTATATTAGCTGATATTAAAGTTCATTAATCCAATGGTTCACATCCACTTATAAACATGTTATCTAAGATCAGTTAACACCAACATGTTGTCTAAGGTCATTTAAACACTATTTTAACGTCCGCTAAGAACTATTATCTAAAAAAAATGGGTTTTTTGCATATAACCCCCCGTGTTATGTTAATATTATAAAAAAAACCCTGAGTTATGGGTATTTATTCTGCAGCCCCTACTTTTGTGTTTGTGTTTCATATAACTTATAGATGGAAAGCCTATTTTGCTCTTAATGAAACTAATATTTTAAAAATACCACCATTCTAAAAGGCCCTTCATTCATCTATATTTACAATTCATGCCATTAAAGTTTATCACCATTCTAAAAGGCCCTTCATTCACCTTTATTTACAAGTCATGCCATTATAATTTACTACTATTCTAAAAGGAGTACCTTTAAATCCACCTACAAAATCTTTGAGTTCACTCATGTTGAAACACATCAACTACATTGAATCAAACAATGGAGATTTTTTATCGTCCCAATCTTTCATGAGATCGATCTTTAGATCATGGGTGTACCATTGATTAGGCCCGACTTTTTATTTCATGCGACATAATATCAATTTTAAGCATGCATGTGATGTTAAGGTCACTTTTCTGATATGTGTGCCACGTGAAATAAAACACTGACCGTCTGATGGTACGATCATGATCTCAAGATCCATCATGTGAAAGATTGGGAGGATAAATGATTTCCATCATTCGATTCAATTCAATCAACATGTTTCAACGTGGGTGAACTTAAAGATTCAATGGGTGGATTTAAAGGTACTCTTCTAAAAGGCCCTTCATTCACCCATTAGATTCAAGACTCATCAGATGGGTGATTCCTCCATTAAAGCATGCCAACGTTTAGGCGAATACTCAACCAATGGAGGATTTGTGGCAAACGATGCAATTATTCTTGAGAAGAAAACTTTTAATCTACGTGTTCCACTCAAAATATTCGTCCCTCCAATTTCCTATATGATTCAAGACCCATTTTTAGGAATTGGATTGCCTAACCGCGTCTTCTTCCATCCACAGAATCTTTGAGCTCACCCACGCTAAAACACATTTATTGCATTGAATAAAACGATGGAGATCGTTTAGGCATACCATTAGACGATCAGTATTTTATTTTGTGGCACACATATTAGAAAAGTGACCTTAACATCACGTATACGGTTAAAATTAATTTAAAATTTCATTTTTTTTAGTATGTACCACATGAAATAAAAAATCAATCATCTGATGGTGCCACCATGATCTCAAGATTCATCGTGTGAAAGGTTGGGACGATAAACAATCTCCATCGTCCGATTCAATGCAATCAACCGTCTGATGGTGCCACCATGATCTCAAGATCCATCGTGTGAATGGTTGGGACAATAAACAACCTCCATCGTCCAATTCAATGCAGTCAACTCTCTGATGGTGCCACCATGATCTCAAGATACATCGTGTGAAAGGTTGGGACGATAAATGATCTTCATCGTCCGATTCAATGCAGTCAACCGTCTAATAGTGCCACTGTGATCTCAAGATCCATCGTGTGAAAGGTTGGGACGATAAACGATCTCTATCGTCCGATTCAATGCAGTCAATGTTTTTCAGTGTGAGTGAACTCAAATATTTGGTGGGTGGATTTAAAACTATTCTTTTTTGTAAGTGGAGGGATGGATTTAAAATTACTCTTACTACTTGTAGAGGGTGACAATTTAGTAATTTAATTTTAAATAGGATAAATATGGTATTTAGGCTATTCTTTAACCGTTGTTTAATCATTTAAAGTAGCATCGGTTAAAAAGGGTGTTTTACAAACACCAAAATGCTAACTAAGGAGTTTAATGCAAATAACTATAACAGGGGAGGTTATTTGTAATATCAACATAACTAAGGGGGTATTTGCAAAAAAGCCCAAAAAAAATTAGCGGAACAAGAAGAAGAAGAATAATGACAGAGAAGAAGCAAAATAAGATTACCTCCCCCATCAGATCAGACGATCAGCGCATAGGCATTGTTGATTTCTGTCTCTGGCCTTTTGCCGATGCAATTGAAGAAGAAAATTGGCAGTTGCCAATAAATACTCATGATTTAATATACTAAAGGGTCCCTACATGCATATTTTATATGGAAACAATTGGCAAACATAAACCTTCTAAATTAAATAATATATTTATTTGCAACCCCGGACTCTTTCTTCTCAATTTGGATTCAAGTGCTTAAACCGTCAACTTCTTTGAATCAAAAGATGGCGATCGATTTTGGATTAACTCGTCAACACAATAGATCTTGAGATTATGGGCGTACCATCAGACAGTCAGATTCTAAGTCAATGTGGCACTCATCGCTAAAGATGAACATGATCATATGCATACATCAAACATAGTTTTTCGATCACTTTTCGGGTTGCGTGCTTGTGGAATCAAAATCTAACCGTCTAGTGATAGGACGCTGATCTCAAGATCTATTTTGTCGAAGATTTGGATAAAAAATGATCACTGCCATCTATATCAAAGCAGTCAACAGCTTGAGGACATGAAACTCGAGTTGAAAAGGAAGAATCTTGGGTTGAAGATAAATGTATTTTTATTTAAAATGCGTTTAATATATTAATGAAGCAAATATTAAAATGTGCGTAATTAATTAATAAAACAAATATTAAAAGTGTAAAAACGGTTTAATATATTAAATACCATCTCCCGATACATGATAAATTGTGTAGCAGGTGCCCATTGCGAGAAACAGAGAGACAGAGGTTAAAAAATAGCTCATATATGTGGTAATGGGTCACTGATTTTAAACACGTGGCACATAATTTCACAACTTGGGTTTGTGATTTGAAAGGCTTTATATAAAATTATGATTGGTCGTAGATTGCATCGAAAATACTTCTTCATCATCGTATGATTTAAAGTGGTCAACTATTTTTTAAAGTAAACGACTATCATATAAATTTCTAAAATCAGTTTCAGCAATTCATTTTAAAAATATTGATTATTTTGAATCACATGATATGACCGAAATAATATTTCATTAATTATTTTTATTTTTTAACCAATCTTTTTAAATAATAGATTTTTAAATCATGACCTAGAAATCAAATGGCACGCATAATGAAAA
Organism: Chloranthus sessilifolius; assembly: GCA_021018995.1. NCBI lineage: Eukaryota > Viridiplantae > Streptophyta > Magnoliopsida > Chloranthales > Chloranthaceae > Chloranthus > Chloranthus sessilifolius. The sequence goes on along the minus strand of CM037593.1, from coordinate 128,846,107 downwards.
ATGATGTCACATATAAAAATAAGTTACTCGTTCAAATTCTTTGTTCGAAATGTGTGAATTCCATTATATGAGATGAGATGTCACAAAAATGTCTCTCATAATGTTTAGTTAAGAAAACAGAAATAAGACTTTGATGAGTATAATGAAAAATTAATGGGGCTTTACTATAGTATCAAATATCGGCCGATATTGATATATATCGGTTTTTCAGAAAATCGATATATATATATATAGAGTATCCAAATCAATATCAGTATCAGTATCGATTGAGACCTTGAGTTAGAGCAGTCTTTGTCAACCTTCCATTGTTCTACATATTAGTAATAACGATTAACGAAGCTTAACTAGTGGAGGCGAGAGTAGCGAAATATTAAATCTTATAATATAATAACATCAGGGTTACATGGTGTACGGCCATCCACTTTCAGATTAAAGCTTGACACCATATTTTTAGTATGGGTCTCAATGGGCCGGGCTGGGCTGGGCTGGGCTCAGCTCGGATCACGGGCCACCGCATCTGACATTTTCATTGTTAAAAATCTCTTTTTATTTTGGATATTAAAATGTCTTGGTAAAAAGCTAGAAAAAGCACTTTACTTGAAGAGGAAACCTTTGTTATAATGTGGGCATAAATGTGATCCAACCGTTAAAATTATATATTAATTATTGATTGATGAGAACCGTTACGCATATTGCAATTAAAGCCTCTTAATGGAAAATCCATCGGTTACATTGATTTGCATATTTAAGCGATGATATAGATTTAGAAAAGTGTACTTGGACACATGAGATAAGCCTTAAACCGATCGGACGAGCCGCGATAAGTGACCATCAGTCGAGCAACACTGTCACCCTCTTGATCGCAGCATGTGGCACAGATTTCACAATCTTTAATCCTTCTGCTCTTTTGCAGGTCCAGCTACCCTAAACGATGGCTGATTAACTGTAGGCCATTCTTAATTTTTCTAAGGTCAAACATTTAACCTCTTCATGCCACTTCGATTTCTTTGGGGTGTTTGGTTTTCTTTACGTTTGGCCATAAGTTCATCCCTGTCATCTCACACCCTTCTTTTTTTTACTTTAATTTAAATTTCTTTGATCACAAACTTGAAGTGTGGCACTTTAATTTATATATTTTTTTATATTGTTTTAATTTAATTTACCAACCCGTGTTTTTTTACCATGTCAAGCACATAAACTTGACTTCCCGGGTTGCGTAAATAAAAATATTGGGTCAGACTGACCCAACACAATATTCTATATGTAAATATCGTAGAAAAGTGGGGTTTTTTAACCAAGTGGGGTCAGACTTTCAGGTTGGCATTGGGTCGGTTTTTGAGATCGGGTTGGGTAAAGCATATACCCTTGACTCGTCGGGTGGGTTCAGGTCAGTTAGGGCATGTGCCAATTTCCCATTGGGCAACCGAAATTTTGGGCCGACCTGACACGTTACAAATGGCTCCTGACGAACATTTACACACCAAAATGGAGTCTAAATGATCTTACATCATTATTTTAGGCTTTCAATCTTAGACCGTTAAAATGTGATATACTATTATGTCACATGACGCTCATCTATGAACAATCTAAATCATTCAAGTGGCAATCTATCATTGAAATATGTCTCAGCCAAAAATCATTTGAACTTTAATGCGAGCCATTAAAATATAAGAACAACAGCTGCTAATATTAGAATGCACGGATCTGATAGTTAAAACCTTTCAATGAGTGTGATCTTTGGGCACATTGCCCTTCAATGTATGATCTTATCACTTTGACGATATGGATTATCAACATCTTCTATCATTAATGGTGTAAGATCATTTAAACACCAATTTGGTGCTTAAAATGACGGTCAAGAGAGTCAGGTCCTTATCCAAACCCTTCATACTCTTTAAATGGTTTACTTGATAGGGTCTCCATTAGACCGATCAGTCTCATATGATAGTTTTCTCCTCCTTGGGTAAAATTAATAATAAGTCCATAGATCAGAGCCCTTAAACTAGTATCTGAGGAAAATAATATAGTATTTTAAAGTAAGCAATAAGTAAAATTAACAGAGGTGGAAAGAAGTTCAAAATTTAATAGTTATATATTTCTTAGAAAAATTGAGGTATATCAGAATGAGCCACTGTAAATAATGATGGAATAAATTGAATTAGCAGTTTGAGAGAATAAAATCGATCCCATTGATTTTATAATTAAAACAATAGTTGTTTATAATAAAACAGGGAAAGAAATGAAGCAATGGGGACACCTACATGGCCAAGCTGGAGGCACTCGTCAATACTTTCCAATCACCCTTGGATGATCACGTTAATGGAGGTAAAGGGTTGCAACACTGGCTTCCACTTGGGACCCCCTGATGAGTTGTTTGATTTCCTATCAATTTTACATTTCACTATCTGCCTTAAATAGAGGAGTCTCCATTCCGTTTCTTGGTTGGGGCTCCCCTCGGCATCATATGTAAGATACTCTGAACTATCTCAGACATGGGTGGCCGGAATTCCGGCTCAGCCTGCAATGGAAGAGTTGAAATTAGCCATGAATGATAAATGCGACAAGGAAACATCCCATAACGTACAATATTTCTCTACTAATATCAAATATCGAATCTGAGTCAGCAGTCTCGCTGTGATAAAATCTCTATAAAGTACTTTTTAACTCGTTTCCGATATTGTGAATATTTTTCCTATATCTGGAACTGGATGCATTCTTAAATTCCGTAATTAATTGAAACTTGCATTATTCATATTTTTAGCATTACCAAATAACTAAAGAAACGAGGTGGTGTCAAGACATACTCTTCTAATACCCTTATGTCTTTGTTTATAACTGACACAAACGAACATGTCAAAGTTTGTCGCTTGTCTGCTTGCTGATCGAGCAGAGGGAATTTTGTATCCGTCTTCAGGAAAACAAATGGAATTGCACCTTAATTTTCCAAAAATGGATACCATTCTCTCAGTAAATGTCACTTAACGATCCTCGGAGGCTGCTTGATGGGTCTTGGTTCCATGTGTGTCATCCGACATGACATAAAATGTCATTTAATAGAGTGAAATCAAATCGGGCTGCAAGAAGAGTCAAATGATAACTTTGCCCTTATAGTTGCACACGTCATGGAAAAACTCAGGTGATTCATTTCTTCGACGATGTTAAGCTACAATCTTAAGAAAAAGGTTTTCTAAGGCTGTGTTTGGGATTGCTCTTTGGAGGCAAAGACAAGCTCTCTGCTCTGGCGCAGAGCACCTTAGTATGGGACAGTGTTTGGTTGTAAGTGCTCCTAGACCTTTTGGAGAGTGAACGAGCTGAATTTGGTTCTCTTTACCTGCATTCTTTTAAGTGGGCTGCTCTTTGCCTCCAAAGAGCAATCCCAAAAACAGCCTAAGTTTTCAAAGCAGCAGGTAGTGGGAGGGCCAAGAGAAGGCAGGAAATATAAAACTTTAGAATCGAGCATTTCCAGGGAGGAAGTAGTGCCACAAGAATAAGATTCATGCAATTACATATTGGGTACCTCTGTTCACGCCTATGATTTCCGAGGGCACCTACATTAGAAACCCACTAAAACCCGGTGACTCTGATGATCCTTTTTCACCCAAGATTCCACAAGATGGATCTTGAGACCCTGAGCTTACTATCAGACAGTCTGTTTTTTTATTCCATGTGGAACATATCCAAAAAAAAAAGGCCCTAAAATCTCGCTCGAGCATGATGTGTGCCTTGTGAATTTAGGGTCATTTTTTGGAGATCTGTGCCACATGGAATCAAAAACTGACCGTCTGATGATACGCTTATAGCCTCAAGATCCATCCTGTGAAAGATTTGGGCAAAAAACAATCCCATCATCTGAATCCTAGCAGTCCACCGGTTTCAGTGGGTTTCAAAAGTAGGCGCCATCAGAAATCACGTAGGCGAGAACAGAGGTTTCCTTACATATTACATAAGGTGTGTGTTGAGAAGGAAAGCGAAGAATTCACCTGAACACAGAGAGAGATGATATCTGCGAACCGTGATAAGGATTTCGCAGGGTAACTTCCACTGAGAGAAGGATCAACCATTCTTGACAAAGCATCAATATCGTGAAGCTGAGGGATTGCCCATCTTACTAGCAATTGCTCTCCTCGAGGCAGCGATCTGTACAAAATTTTCCAGGAGATAAAGGATTAATCCATGAAAATTAACAAACAGGAAAACCTGAAATTGATTAAGCTTAATATTTTACCTGTCATAAGATTTTCTTCCCGTAAGTAGTTCCAACATTACAACTCCAAAACTGTATACATCACTCTCATATGTATATGTTCCAGACTCAAATTCCGGGGCACCATAACCAAATGATGCAAGTAAGCGTCCCGATAACTGAGAGTATAACAACATTGTCAGTATCGGTTTATAAAAGAATGGTATTTGGACCCAGAACTAGGTTAAATAGATCAGTTTGATCATGATACATTGTACTGAGTTAGTCAAATTTTGTTTTGTTTGGAGAAATCAAAAGTTTATATTTTGAGGTTCCACTTGATCGTGTTATTTCTAAAATCACTTCAATTGGGAGGATGATAGGAATCATGCCAGATATTTTTCATCAACTCAACAAAATTGTTGAGATTCTTAACAAATCCACTTATTTAGTCAAAAGGATCTTTAATGACTGGCTTCCAATTCCAATTCCGTTTTCAGACATTGATCAGTAGCCTCAAGTGCTCTTACATCCAGAAGCTTAGAACATTGATTTACCTGACTTACCGAGCCAGATGATATTAAGGGAGCCAAACCACAATCAGAGACTCGTACTGAGAGCTCATCATCAAGGAGAATGTTGGCAGACTTAAAATTCCGATGCACAACAGGTGGTTGAAAGGCCTCATGCAGATACCTATACCAAAATAAGAAACAGACTTCTTGTATTTAAAAACAAAAACGCAAAAAAAAACCAGACTTCTTGTATCATCCTTCCATCAGTAGATATAAGAATTCAATAACAGAGAGATTACGATGATCGAATTAATAAGCAAAGAGTAGGTTTATTTTCCAACATTTATTTTTGAGATAGATATAGGTGAATCTACCACTGCCTGATCGATGGCTGGATAGTGTTGGGATATAAGAGTTCACTTCCTATGAATCCTGAAATGAAGTAGTTCAGATTATGGATTTTTAATCCCATGTCCCATCAACAGGAGATGAACACCTACATCTCAACTGCATCCAGACGGTCTTAGATTCATGTATAGCTAGCTTAGGTAAGCGTTTTACATCAGACACCAACATTTGGATAAATAGGATGCCACTTACTCCAGAGCTCTTGCAGTTCCCAGAGCCACCCTGATGCGGGCATTCCAAGATAGTTTCTTGCTGACATCATCATTGGAGTGGAGCGCATCATGCAGAGTTCCATTACGACAGTATTCGTAAATGAGCAGTCGCTGACTGTGCTCCATACAATAACCCACGAGCTCGACAACATTAGCATGCCGAAGTTTAGAGATGCTGGACACCAGCTCAAGAAACTCATCGTCCATCTTGAGCATCAAAGCAGCACCATCCAATTTTTTGATTGCCAATAGCTTGATAACATGCAAAAGGAATATAATCAATGCCAGGACATTAAACTGATATATGCACAAACAAGAACGAGAGTAGGAGTAGAGAGAGAAAGAGATAATGAATAAAGACTAAAAGATAGTCACAAGATATGTGAAGGCCTGAGAAACTTGCTAGACATGAGAAAAACTCAAATAAAGAAACCCAAATTCTATGAGACGCCTACATTTGAGACAATACAAGAGTTAATGCTAAAATGAACTGCCCCAACTTTTGTTTGCAATTAGCCAAACGCCTTAGCCTGTTTCTAAAATGTGTAATGTATTAGAAGATGGAATATCCAATACTGCAAACAAATTTCATTAGGCATCTGATACAACCGTCATAAGGTTGATATCTATATTATGGCTCAACTTTCATCTTATAAATTTGCGAGATGCTATATAATATCTGATTGATCAAGCATCCTTCTGCACATAGTTTTGCATTCTTTTGATTATTATTAATTCTATTTATAAAAGTAACATAGACCAATACTTAAAAATATTGCACAACCAAAATGGAAAGTAAAAGTAAATTTTGCATGTTCTTAAATAAAAATGACTATTTACTAAATCCAGAATTTTATATACCACATAGATTCTTTAAATCACATTTTTTTTTTTTTGAATTTGCGGTTCATCTGTTGTTTCTACACCTCAATGCCATGAGGCTCTTGGAGTCATATGCCTTGTAACTTCCACTTTCACACTTACCATTTGTAACAAATATGCATAATTAAGCAACTCTGGGCATTTTGACAAGCTTGCTACGCACATTTAATCATTGTGATCAATCTGAGGCAATTATCTACTGCAAAATTGATCAGAGACGGTATTTGTAGCTGAACCTTATATCTTTTAACAGGATTTTGATGAAGGGTGTTCTTGTGCTCCAGGCAGGGGATTGGATTTGCTCCCGCTGCCGGAATGTTAACTTCAAGCGAAGGTCGGTGTGCCACCGATTGGGGTGCCCGGCTCTGCGTTCGCAAGGGACCATCGTTAAGGGCTTTGAGGCCCCTACTACCATTGGTGTACACAGGCAACAAGTTTTTGTTAGTAAAGCACAGGTCCGGGATATTGACCAAGGATGGTCTATTGCGGGGGACCGAGGGAAGATGAGGATGGGTCTGGGGAACATCACCAGAGGGCCTTCGTTGCTGGCGACTGATCATAGACAGGGGAGGTCCTTTGCTGAGGTGGTTAGTGGAGACCCCAAACTTCTTCTTGGGGGCGGGGGGGGGGTGATGCCGGTAGGGGGAAATGAAGACCTGCCTATCTGCTTCTACCCTTCCCCTACCACTGGTAGGATGGATAAGGGGATACTGAACATTATGAATCATTCTATTGATTTTGTAGCCAAAAATATAAGAGATTACTGAGTTATCATATTCATTCACAAAGAAAGTTTACAACCACTACATATCTACTATTGGTTACAGTACTGGAATTTACATGACAGACCGAGTGTTTCTATGCTATCTAAGACTAAGTTTTTGCTTCGATGCCCATCTACCATTGTTGCCAACGAGATCCTATCCAAAAAAGCCTTCTCCATTAATGGCAAACCGGTGTCTTGTGCAAAATGGGACCCACTTGCGAACTCCATGCTTCCCCACCGGTGGATGGGCGGAGTTTGGGTTCGGCTATTCGGTTTGCCCTTGCATGCGTGGACTGCCAAGATACTCAGGGAGATCGCGGAGGTGTGTGGGGGTCTCATTCTCATTGACAAAAGCACCCTCGACCTGTGGGAGACTCGATTCGCCAGAATCCTCGTGAGAAACAACCACTGGGAGCACATCCCCCGCTCGTACGAGCTCTGCCTCAACGGCCAAAAACTCGCTATCTTCGTAGAAGTGGAGCGTGTGGAGCGGATGGTCCGCCCGCGTCAACTGAATCACGAATCCGAGCAGTCCAGGAGTGGCGAGGTACACATACTCCATGGTGCCACAGAAGAAATCCCGTCGTTGATCAAACCAATCGGGCACGGGGAACCATAGTCCATATTGAATTCGATGGGCCCCGCGAAGAGGGGCGTGACCCCGAATCCGGCGCTCCATTGGAGGCCGACCACACGCTCGGGCTCTCCAGACCGAAGTAAAGAACCCGGCAGGGATGATGAGGGGGGTGGTGCGGCGAGGTCGTCGATCACCCCGCCCACCGGTATTGCTGCCGTTGCCAGTTGCCATGGAAAGGAGATGATGTCCGTCGAGATCGAGGATGGAGAGGTAGAGAACACCTTGCTCGGGGCGAGGTCGCCGGAGCAGCGAGTGGAGGAGTCGTCTGCTAGTAGGGATGGATCTGATGCACTCGAACGGTCGGCCGGCAGCTTGGAACACTTCGGACTGCCGGAGTTGACCCCGGGAAATTCTGATTGTGACTACTCACTGGGCATCAATCCGTTGACGCTGCCGACAGCTCAGATTACTTCGTACCCTTACAACGTTGGAAGGCAGACGACATCTGAGATGGTAGGTAAGCCGACAAAACAGGATGGCTGCAGAGCTTGGGCCTCTGATGATGAGATCAGAGGCTTCCCCCTCCTCTTTTAGGGAGACAACCAGAGGAAGAGGGGATAAAGAATAGGGTTTATGTTCAAAGGATGAAAGGGTTATCGAAAGGTCATCAGCTGAGAGGTATTGGATGGGTGACACGTGGACTGCCTTGAGGCGCGAGCTCGATAGGGATGCCGACACGTATGGCTACGAGACCTGCTACTACTAATACCTTTTGCCTTTCGAGTGTGGAGGATTCGGTTGAAGGGGAGGGCTTTAAAGGCCTTTTGCACCCTGGCAATGACAAGGTGGTGAGCTGGAGGACACATGGCGTCGCTGCATCGCTTGAGTTTCGAGGACACCTGGGGCCAATTACGGAGCTTCATTTGGCAGAGAGTGAGACACGTGTCGTCCACGTGGGGGAGGCCTCTGGGTCGAGAAGCACGTGGAAGGTTAGTAATGCCTCTGGTTATATTGGGGGACAGCTGGCGGATGATAGCAGTTGGGTCAATTTGGACCCGTGAGGCTTTGCTATTGAAAGGGGGGAACGAGTGACGAGCCAGAGCTATCGGGCCCCCTTGCTATTCTTAACTTATGGGCAATCAGGGCCTTGCGGCCGGGTCTCGTGGATGACAGACATGAGATCCTGGGCCCATGGGACTGAGGTGGAACCACAGGAGCAGGGGAGAGGAAGGGGACATAGTGGGGGAAAGGCTAAGGGAGGACTACGTTAGACACACAAGTCCCACCTCATCACTTCAAACCAGGATGTAAGGGAAGAGAGTCCCAGCCCCTGTGTCGGCCTCTTGGTACCGACTTTGATGGCGACGATGCCGGGTGAGGTAACTAATATGGAAGATGAAACACCCAAGGGATGACAACTCTACAACATGCAATCCGAAGACCATTCGGCTTGATGCCCTGGGAGGAAATGAGGCGGAGATGAGTAGGACAAATGACATTGACCGTCTCATTAAAGTTGGACGGGATCTCGGGATGTCTTTCAAGGGATCCGAAGAGGAGCTACGGGATGTGTTCCGATCCATTCTTAGCAACCACAAGGAGAACAAGGCAAAGCGGGGAGGTCGGGCACGGGAGCTGGCCAGGTTGCAGTGGGGGATGACCGATGGGAAGGAGACAAGAGGAGGAGGTACATAGACTATCGCGGATATGGGAGGGCCTACTGTTGGTGGTTAATGAAGATACTATCGTGGAATGTGAGAGGGATCTGCGATGCGGGCAAGTGGGTTGGGGTCAAACGGGTGATTGAAATGATTAAACCAACCATTATGACTCTACAAGAGACCAAGTGGGGCAGTTGTGATAGGTGGAAAGTGCCATCGGTGATTGGGGGAAGGCACTGGGACTGGTTGGGAGTGGATTCGGATGGTGCATCGGGGGGCATTCTGGTCGCGTGGGATTCCCGGGTTTTCGACAAAATGGATGAAAAGTTTGGAGTATTCTCTGCTGCGGTGGTACTTCGAAATAAAGTATCTGGTAAAGTGTGGATGTGTGACGTCCCCAAATTCACACACCGGATCAATGCGCTCACTTGGAGACATCACACTACGTCATATATCCATGATTTTAAATAAATCAATTATTCCATAAAGATCCGCATATAAATGCAACGGAAAAAAAACATCTATTGAAAGTGCACGCAAATTATTATTTTTTTCTTCATCATGAAAACAATACTAAATTATGAGATAACAACCTATTATACCAAATTGTATGGTTACTCCTTAAATTAAATAAAACTAAAATCAAGCATAATCCATCATTAGCCTGAACTTGTTTATAAAACAATCTGAATTAAACATCTAAAAATCCTTTCTAATGCATAAAGAAAATCGTATAAACTAAACTTCAAATCCATCTTCGCTCAGATCTGGATTTCTGTCAATCATTAAAGCGTCTACTTCATCCACTCCATGTATAGCTGTACTCCCTAGAATCCCAAACAATGGGTCAGTTTACCAAGTAAACTGGTATGGACCAGACATGATGAGGCTAATAGAAAAGGTCCATAACTCAAATCATCTCATAAAAATCAAACAATAACAAAGATATAGCATGTGACATAAAGAATAAGTAAAGCAATAGAATGCAACTGAAACATAGCATTAAATCTAAATAAACATTATGACTTAGGTCTCTACCCTAATTTCATGTGTGGTTATTTTTAATTGTGCATTTAATGCTCATGAATCGGCATACATAATGGACATGGTTATCTCTTTCTTAATCATTATCCTAATCTTCTCTGATCCTTCGATTAGTATCTACGTTAACCTTCACATAACTTCTCTTCAGTTAAGTAGAAAGCTTAAAATTAAAGACCTTCTCCATCCCTTCAGTCTTATCATTAATGCATGGATGCATAACGTTTATTACTTGTCATTCTTATTCATGTTAATTCCTCTAGCATAAGCCCATAGGAATTCTATCATAATCATAGAAATATTTTATTTTCATGTGTCATGTCGTAAACGTATCTTTTCACTTTTATGAATGCCATGAATGCACATGCATAGAAAAACTTGAAATCAACCAATCATGCAATAATAGCTCTTTCACTTGTTTAGGCTTAACCAATCATAAATATGTAATCTCTATCGATTCCTACTTGTTTCATGTTGTGTAAATCAAACATCCTAGCTTGCATGGATTCTAAGCAATAAAACAATGATGAACATAAATAAACATTTAAGCATGATGATTAAATATAGACAATATTTGAATAAAAATTCATTGCTTGCATCCTAGACAAATTCTGAAATTCCTAACAAATTCTGGATTCTGGACAGATTCTGGGTTCCAAACATATTCTGGTTTCCAAACAGATTCTGGATTCTGAACAGATTCTGAATTCTTGACAGATTTTGGATTCTGCACGGATTCTGGATTCTGCACCGAATTTCGTGATCAATCACAAAACCCTGTGTACCATTGAAAACTCGTGATTAAGCATAAAAATTTATCAATCTAATATGAAGGATATTCATTAAATGAAATAAACTCTAATTTCTATTTTATTGTGTTATCTACATTTCCGATTAATTTCAACATGATTTTTCCATACCTCTAGTCTTCGGGTAAAATATTTATGTAACTTCTCTCCCTTGATCCAATCCGAAGCACTAATCCGAAAATCGATCGCGTCGTAAGCTCCTCTTGCGTTCTTCTAAGCCTTCAAACCAAAAACTCTAGGGTTCTTCTAATTTTCCTCCTTCTCTAGAATTTTCTCTCTTTCTCTATGAGGTTATTAAGTTATAAGAGTTATGTAAAAATTATGTAAATTAATCACTATATTTATAATACTTTATGGTTTCCTATTTAAGATCTAATTCTATTTAGAATGCTGTAAGGTTTCCTATTTAAGATCTAACTCTATTTAGAATACTTAAGGTTTCCTATTTAAGATCTAACTCTATTTAGAATTTCTTACATGGGTCTTAAGTGATTCTATGGGCCTTTAATTACTTAATGGGTCTTTAATTAGTTATTAGGTCTTTAATTACTTAATGGGTCTTTAATTACTTAATGGGTCTTTAGTTAATTTACTAACATATTTTAAAAGTCCATTAAACATTGCTAAACGCACCCCAATTATTACTAACACATATTTAAGGGCTTTTAGGGTATATTAATTAGATTAATTAATTATCATGAGTCATTATAAAATAAAGTACGCATTACATTCATGCGTAAAATTAATCACATCCATCAAATCAATTAAACTAATCATAATTACAAATCTAGCAAATAATTAAGGACTAAATAACGAAAAATCTCGGTTGTTACAGGATGTTTGCTGGGATCTATGGACCGACCTTTTATGGCAATAGACCTGATTTTTGAATGGAGATGGCTGCACTTGCGGCCAGATGGGATTACTCCTGCTTGGTCGGGGATTTTAATGCGATAAGGTGGGATTTCAAGAAAAAGGGGGGCCACTAGATATTGAGGTGATGAGGGAGTTCAACTCCCTCATAGCGGATTGGGAGCTGAAGGAAGTTTCATTATGTGGTGCGAGATTCACATGGTCGAATCTTCATGAGAATCCGACCCTGAGTAAATTGGACAGGTTTCTATGCAAGTTGGAGTGGTTAGATACTTTCCCGGGAGCAAGGGCCGAATGCTTGGCAAGGGCTGTATCGGATCACCGGCCGGTTGTGCTGACGTGCGAGTCAAGGGGGAGAGGGCCGACCTCGTTCAGGTTCGAGAATATGTGGTTGTTGGATGAGGGGTTTCAGGCCTTAGTTCTAGCTTGGTGGGGAGAAGAGACATCACGGGTACGGCGGCATTTCGTTTCATTTCCAAACTGCAACGGGTTAAAAGGAAGAGCATACAGTGGAATAAGGAGGTTTACGGATCTGTGCATGTCAAGAAAGAGGAGATTTTAAAACAGTTGCAAGCGTTAGATGAGGTGGAAGAAAACAGATGTCTCACGGCGGATGAGCGAGAGGATAGATACCGGAAAAAAACAGAGTTTAATTCAGTTTACAGGGCCGAGGAGATGTGTTGGAAGCAAAAATCAAAGGTCAGATGGCTAAAGGATGGGGATACCAATACCAAATATTTTCATGCAGTCGCCAACGCGAGGAATAAGGTGAACTACATCGGAAATTTGACTATTCATGGGGTGAACTATTCAGAGGAGAATTAGGTCAGGGATCACATTGTTGAGTTTTATACCAAGTTGTACATGGATGATGGTATCAGCAGGCCACAGTTGGATGGGCTATATTTTAAGGCGCTGACGGAGGAGACTCGGATCAATTTGGAAAATCAGATCACCGATGAGGAGGTGTGGAGAGTGATCAAGTGTGGAGCCAAGAACAAGGTCCCTGGACCTGATGGCTTCACAATGGAGTTCTTCATATTCTTTTAGGCTATCATAAAGGTGATTTGATGGAGGTGATGCATTAGTTTCATGCTTCCGGGTTCATTGGGCGGAGCCTAAACTCTACCTTCATAACCCTGATACCTAAGAAGGAAGGGGCTGATGATATCGCTGATTTTAGGCCAATCTGTCTTACCAATTGTCTCTATAAGGTTATCGCTAAGGTGTTGGCCAATCGACTCAAACCTATGATGAGTATGATAATTTCGAAGAATCAGGGTGCCTTTGTCAGGGGAAGACAGTTGGTAGATCTGGTGGCGGTGGCCCAGGAAACCATCCACTCGGCACATCACGATCGGCAACCGGTTGCCCTATGGAAGATCGATATGGAGAAAGCTTACGACCGGATCAATTGGAACTGCTTAGATTACATGCTCGACAGAATGGGGTGGACTATATGGAGCAGCTGGATGAGGGGTTGCTACTCTTCGGTTTGGTTCTCGATCCTGGTCAATGGCACGCCGGCGGGCTATTTTAAAAGTTCCAGAGGGCTGAGACAAGGGGATCCCTTATCTCCTTTTCTGTTCAATGTGGTTGGCGAAGCATTCTCGAGTCTTATGGTGCATGCCAGGCAGCATAATTTTATCACGGGCATCAAGGTAGGTGCGCAAGGGAGATTCATATCGCACCTTCAGTTTGCTGATGACACCATGATTTTCGGGAAGGCTGATGTGCAGGAGTTCAAATACATTGTGGATGTGATATCAGTGTATGAGGTGGAGTCGGGGCAACGTGTTAATTTATCCAAATCGGCAATTACGGGTATTGGGATTGAGGCGAGGGTGATGGATGAGCTGGCAAGGTCAGGCGATTGCTCGATAGAGAAATTTCCAATCAAGTACTTGGGGTTACCACTTGGGATTCGGCTTCCTGCTGCTAGGGACTAGGAACCAATGGTGCAAAGATTTGAGCAACGACCATCGTCTTGAAAGGGAAGGCTACTGAGTAGCGCTAGAAGGCTGCTTTTGGTCAAGGTGGTTTTATCCTCACTCCCTATATTCTATATGTCCATGTTCAAGTGCCCCATGGCGGTCCTTAATCGTCTTGAGCGTAGACAACGTAACTTCCTTTGGGAGGGTGCGGGCCTGGACAAGCGCTACCACCTGGTCAACTGAGACACGCGCCAACTACCACTAGATTGTGGGGGGTTGGGGATCCGAAGACTTAGGTGGATGAACATGGCGATGCTTGGGAAGTGGTTCTAGAGAGCGGGGAGGATGGAGGAAACGGACAATCTCTAGCGTGTCGTGATGATGGAGAAGTATGGTCGATGCATGGGTAACTGGGGTGTAAACGTCACGGCTCACAAGGGTACTTCACCGTGGTGAAAAAGTATATGCAGCACGTGGGGGCTGTTCGCTAAAGGACTGGGGTACAATTGGGGATGTGGTACCCGTATTAGATTCTGGGAGGATGTTTGGCTAGCTGATGGTGCACTCATAGAGGCATTCCCTGAGATCTATGCCATTGTTGCCAACCAGGTAGGGAGGATTGTCGACTTTGTGTCAGAAACGGAGGGGGGTAGAGTTTGGAATGTTGTCACAAGAAGACTGCTGAGGGAGGAGGAGGTGATCCCATTCTCTAACCTGATGCAGAGACTTTATAAAGCATAGAGTCATCAGCTCGGTCTTGATCGCAGGATCTAGGCTCCGGGGCGAGATGGTGTTTTCAGTGTCAAATCCTACTATAGGATGCTGACGCGCCGCCCTCTGATCAGATTCTAAGGGGCAGGATTATGGAAGGATGCTATTCCACCAAAAATCAATTTTTGGTGGATGCTATTCAAAGAGAAAATCCTTACTATTGATCAGCTTATCCAAAGGGGAAAGGAGGTCACGAATTTCTACGTGATGTGTGGCGAGGAGGAGGAGAATGCATCCCATCTCCTTATTCACTACAAAGTGGCGGGGGGGCTGTGGAACATCGCCATCAAGACCTTCTGGATGAGTTGGGTTATGCCTGCCACGCCTTGCGATCTCTATCTGATGTGGGAGGATAGTCAAGCGGATGGATCGACTGGAGGTTATTGGATGGCAACTTTCTATGCGATACTGTGGAGTATATGGGGTGAAAGAAATCTACGAATTTTCGAGAGAAAAACTCGCCCGATTGGGGTGATCATGAGGGCCATCCGAGACCTGGTCTAGTTTTGGGTGGAGAGGGGAGGTATAGTTCCTCGTGAGGAAGCCTATTTGTGGGACCCAGGCTGAGGGATGTAATATTTGGCTTCTTGTTTTGGTTTTTGTGGACAGCAAATGCTGTTGTTCTGTCTTTGTTTCTTTTGATCGCTCCCTTGTATTAGTTTTTCAGCGTCTTGCTGCTTCAATATAAGCTACTTTACTAATAAAGAAAAAAAAAAGATGCATAATTCTCAAACACATAAGTCAAAAACTTCCAAATATCAATAATTTTTACTATTAATCATGTCCTCTAGCATTATATGTTCTCAGCTAAAATTTGTTGGAGATGTTATTTCTATTGTAAGGGTGTGTAGTGAGTAACTTTGGGTGTGTGTGTGTGTAGTTAAGTGAATTTCACCTAACTCTGGAACCATGTAATACGTGAATATGCTAAGATGATATAAATATATTTTGCATTGGGATTTGGGTCACATTGACTCAACCCTAATATCTTCTTCTTCCTTCCTACTTTCCTTCCTATTACTAAGCCCTAATCCTAAATTACAATTTTGTCTTGGTATTAGAGCCTTGTTCGATCTACGGATTTACGAAAGCTTCTACGTAACGAAAATCCAGGTCATCGCTGACATCATCGCTGGCGACAACTGTCACCGACGACCTTGCCGGAATCGTATGAAAGTTTAGGGGTTTGGTCAGAATTCCAAGGGGAGTATTTTTCCCTTCTTGACACAAGCCGCCTGAGGGCTAGAACCCTAAGTTCTAGGTCGTCTTCTTCCTCGAGCTCCACCATCTCCGGCGACTCACAGAGAGCCATAGACACCTTGGATCCACCTTGCAATATGGTTTGAAGCATAAAAAACATTCCAAACTCGATTTCGATGCCTCCCAAGTAAGATTTGTGTCAGAGCTAGGCTGTATGAGCCATCTACACTTAGTTGCAGCAATCTATACCCAAACCACATCGCCAGAGTTGCTGAAAAAGTTATCGGAATGAGAGCTGAAGTCCCCAGCAGCCCAGTTGACAACTCCCAGTTGACCCACCTCGTTTCTAATGCATTTGGGGAAGTATTTTGTGGTCCATGACGGTCTATGTAAGATCTACGTCATCTACACCTCGCCGGAGCTGCTGGATATGTTGCCGATAACTTCCCAAACTAGCTGGAATCCTCTCAAAATTGCCGGAAAGCTCCCAGAATTGTCGAAAATGATGAGTGTCTTGCTACCCTTTCTAAATTTCTGAGATTTAAAACCAGATTCAATACGCCTGGTTTCGATTTTTTTTGTTGATTGGCTATTGGTATGTTGAAGATGATGTCTTTGGTTGAGATTATGTACCCTATTTGTTGATGTCTTTGGTTGAGTATGCTTCCTATTTGTTGTTTTGTGTTGGTTTAGTTGTGTGTTATGACTTAATGGTGGTGATTTTGGACCGTATAATGACGGTTAGTCGATCAGTTATGATCAATCACTAGGCATTGTGGGCCCTCTATTTTTTGAACTGTTTTCATCTCGGAATATCTTAATCATGGGCGAGAGTAAATCCAGGATCGTTGGTGGGGGAGATATTTCTCATAACTTATAAATTACTACGAAAAAATTGAATGGGGCCAATTATCTTTCGTGATTACGGTCTGCTGCTATGTACTTAGGGATGAAAAAATTGGGTTGCATTTATGGGACTATCCCAAAACCCAAAAAAGATGATCTTAAGTATATTGATTGGAAAAGTGACAATCTAACCGTCATGACATGGCTGCTACACTCAATGCAACCAGACATTAGTGATTCTTTTATGTATGTCAGTGATGCTAAACAATTATGGGAGGCTGTGAGGGATGCATTATAAACCTCGCTAAAATGTTTCAAGTTAGTAACAAAATTAACGCTATGAAGCAAGGTGATAAGACTATTGGAGAGTATTACACTCACATGAGGAGTTTGTGGGATGAACTAGCCCAGGATACGCATGCAGCCGTATCCCTCAAATATCGGTATCCAATACAGCAGTGTTCTTAAAATTGATGGGCGGGTTCGGATGGTCGGGGGGATGTTTGGGCGGAAATCACATGGAAATCACATGCTGCAAGGCACATATATATATATATATATATATATATATATATATATATATATATATATGTGTGTGTGTGTGTGTGTGTGTGTGTGTGTGTCACTTGCCAAAATAGGAGGAAGAAAAAAAGAAAAGAACAAAAAAAAAGAATTATACTCACTGCTCAGTTGCCGGAAAAAAAAATGTTGTGCAAGAATCAAGACCATAAAAAACTGAGGAAGAATAAGAAAAACAGAGGAGATAAAAAAAAAATTGGGGACTAAGGTTATTGGGGTGGGTCCGAGGCAGCTCCGGGCGGGTCCAGGGGGTCCGAGGCGGGTCCGGGGCGGCTTGGGAGGGCGCCCCAAATCCGGTTCGCCCCGGAATCCGCCCAGGCCTAAATCGGGACGCCCCAGGGCCCGAACCACTCAGGTGGCCGCCCCAGGCAATTTTCAAAACAGTGCGATACAGATACGATACCGGTACGTTGCCAAAAATGGATAATCCGTGCTTCCTTGCTAATAACTAAATGAGAGAAGATACCCATGTAGGATTTATTAAAGAGAAAGAAGGAGAAGAAAAAGAGAGAAAGAGAAGAGAGCACAATAACATGAGACTACATTGCTTCTATTCCAAGATATTTTGAGTTACAAGATAGAGACTCTCTATATAGAGGATTACATGGAGACCAGTTACATTTTCACTCCATGTGGCAATAAAACCTGTTAAGCACACCTCTCACTCTAGTGTATCCGATATTGCTCACGAACATATATTTCAATATATATTACATTTCTAATAAAATCGACATCTAGTATAAAGGGAGGTCTTCCAATGAGCTTTACTAACGAGTTAACCATTCCAAGCAGTGTTCAGAAATTAGGGATATCATCATGATTGAAATGCAGGGCGATTCAGATAGCTTTGCATATGACTACCAGATTAACTATTCCGAGGTTGGTTGCAGAATCCGACTCCATGATTTCCATTAACACTATTAAGTGCATGCAAAATGCCATGAAAGTACTTAACATCTCTTTCACTCATATTTGGCATGAGTGTAACAGGCCAGCAGATCAGCTTGCATGATTGGGTCTCAAATTCGATGCTAGCACTGTAATTAGATGGATTGTGAAACTGTTCTTCCAATCTTCTTTATTTCTTTGTCGCATGATGATTTAACATTAGATTATGTACACTTGTAATTACCCCTTTTTCAGATTAATTGGAACTTGGAATTTGAGGACCCCAAAAACAATGACATTACAAAAGGCAAAAGATAAGATGTTAAACGTAAATACCTATGTACTACTAATACACGTAGTAATATTAACAACAATAAACTCCACAATCTCCTCCTCTCTCAAATACCTTATCCAAATCCTCAAGATCATCTCTTTACAGATTTAATGAGTTTTGAAGGGATGAACCTATCGTTAAATAAAACTTCATGTCATCTTTCCCAACAGCCCCACGTTGCACAATTATGATAACGAAAAAGAATTTTATGAGAATGCCAACAAGGTATCCACTTGCTCATAGAGGCTGTGGATAACATTCATGCTTACAAGGGGCATTATCCACGCCCGATTTCAGACTTGACAGGTCAGAGTGCGTGCAAGCTTGAGAAATTTCATTAAAACTGACTTTAGACCTCTATTTGGCATCTTAAATTCTTCCCCTATATCCTACATAGATCCCATATCCCAATTTCCCCTTTAAACATCTTAAACTATCAAATTCTCTTTAATCTTTGAAAAGATGACCTTTGTTTGATTAAACCCAATTCTCCATTTAGAAGCATCTAAACAGTGTTGTCAAAAGCATTAGGCACACCAGACGCGACAAGGGTCCCTAGGACCTAGGCACAAGTGTGTTTTTTTAGGCGCAATCTATATATATATATATATATATATATATATATATATATATAATTTGTTCATATTAATACAAAGTGTAATGATCTTCACAATTGAATCATGGGCATAAAGTCCATAACTGGTGTTGTGATTGGTTGCAACAGCTGCCTTTGACTTTTCAAAGGCAGCGAATGTTACATGCACAAATTACAACTAGAGTCATGGGTTTATGTCCGATGGCTCGAGCAAGGAAATCAATTGCCGAATATAAAATAACATATTTCTAACAATAAATTACTTTTTATACTTATAATATAATTTGTGATATTTAAGTTTTTAAATGGATTTATATATCAATTTTTTTTTTTAGTTTTTAAACAGAAATCATAAATATATATATAAATTAAAGAGCAGTACAGTAAATGTTTAATAACAACCAAGTAATCAACAAATATGGAATGCAAGGAACAGATAAGTATCATAAATTGTTGAACATTATGCATTTATGTGCACTAAGAAAGACAACTTAACAAACTAGGAAAGTCAGTTTCTAAGGCTGTGTTTACGATTGCTCTTTGGAGGCAAAGAGCAACTTTATGCTCTGGTGCCAAGCACTTTAGTATGGGACTGTGTTTGGTTGTAAGTGCTCCTAGCACTTTCAAAGAGTGAAAGAGTTGAATTTGGTTCTCTTTAAAAGAGAGATTTAAACCTAGAATTCTTAAGAATTCCCTTGTTTACCTCTCAACCCAATCTTTTCTCTTAATTCCATCTATGTCCTAACTAATTCTCCTCTAGAAACCGTTTGGGTGATTGACATTTGTCATGTATCCAATAATCTTGATGCGGAACAATGACCCTAAAAAACGTGAATGCCCATGATATGCTAATTTTTCGAAATTAAACTAATTAATTGAACAATTAATCACAAATTAAAGCAATACATTAGGATTTCATCGATTTCAACCTAGGTGGTCATGGTCGACTCGGCTAGGGTCCAAGTCCAACGCGCAAGATCCGTTAGAAATGTATTAGAAATGCGGAAGGTACGATCTTAGAGATAGAATTCTAGCATCCTCTAGGTCAAGCGTTCGCTTGTAGCTCAATGAAGATTCTCGTTTCGAAGGGAACAATCAATCTGCACAATTGGAGCTATCTCTAGCCCAACAACGGTCATGGATCAATGGATGGTAGAATGGAATCAATCCACGAGGATGGACATCAAGAAGGCTCTAGATTTACAGTTTTGGGGTTTAAACAATCAAATAAAGGGGGAAAATGGATGTAAAGTAGCAAGCAAATAGAAGAAGAGGTAAAGAAGAATATCAAAGATAGAACATGGGCATCACAACCTTGGCCTCGCACCAAACCCACATGGGGAAAAAGAATCACTCTCCATTAAGCTCCTCGCAAGCTCTCAATGCATAGCATTTTCATTAAAATCAATCAACCCAAAATGGCTTACATCATAACCTTTTATAGCAAGTACCCAAAAGTTCTAAACCTAAAATAGAAAAGTACCATGTTACCCTAAAAGGTAACCTAAAATCTTATAAAAGCAAAGGAAAACAAAAGAAGAAACAAGCCCAAATGGGTAAAATGTCATCAGAGTCGCTCGAGTGAGAACCTTAAGAATCACTGAGTCTTCACAGTCGCTCGAGCGACTTTTGGCTGAAAGTTTGGCCTCTGAGTTGCCTTCAACCTCGCTCGAGCGATAGGTAGGGTCGCGCTCGAGCCTAAGTACTGGATGACACTTAAGACATAAGTTAATCCTAAGAACTGGATAGCGACACCAGCCTAAGTTATCCTATGATGTTGACACATGTGCATGGGAAATCGCATCCTAATGCACTTAAGACATATATTAACTGCAGCGCGCACTCCAACATGTTTCCAAATGAAGATCGATAAAAGAATGCGTTCAATGTTATAGGGCAAATATGGGAGGAAAGAAACCAATATTCTGAATGGACAGAGTGCCATCTAATAATTCCCCCCAAGTACACTTCAAATAAATACACCAACCTTTCCATGAGGGAGCTCTGCCCGATAAACATTGCCCAGCATACCCCCTCCAATCAGATTTTCTTGCCCAAAACTGTTTGTATACTGCTGAAGGGATGCAACGGTGAAAGGAAGCACAGAAGAAGGGGGGTTTAGATTTTGGAGAGGAAGATGCCTTGCTTTCTCAGTGGGCATATGAGGTTTAGGAGTGACTTTTTCAACAGGAGGTATCGTATTCAAATTCATTCCTGCCATATCTATCCCATGGTCTTCCTTTTGCCTCTGGGTTCCCTCCTTTGGAACTGTATGCAAAACCAACAGTCAATTTATGGCAAAGAAAGTAACATATGATAAAATATAAGATCACAAAATCACATTTCCCCAAGTTATAGTTACCATTGTTCATGTGACTACTTGGTTGAATCAAAGAGCCAATATCATTACGCTTTTCTGGGGGGGCATTATATGCACCCATTTGTTGCCACTTGGCAGTTTTGTTTGCCTCCGGTTTTCCTTTGAGGCATCTAGATACCAAAACTATAACCAATAGAACAACTATTAATAATGTTATCCCTCCGGCAATCCCAATTCCGATGATACTTGTTTTTGTCAGGATTTTTTTAGTTCCAACAGAATTGGGACGGTTCTGAATAGAGGAGGGTCCATTTGCAGGAGTCTCAGGCTTTGTATCAGAAATCGGTGCCCCTAAAAGGGGCAGCAGTGGAGGCGGTGCCGATGGTGATGGAGCAATGCTAGTATTGAATGGGTTTCCGTCCTTTCTGCATAATAGATTCAATTTTTAATTAAACACCAAAAAAATGCAGCCACCCACGCTCCCTTCAGTTGGAGGATACAAACATTCATTTCCTCCTGAATATTAAAAGGCTTTTGCTACAAAAAAGCATATATGAAAAATTGGATACAGAATTTTCGTATGAGATCATGGATCGTATGGTGTATCTCAATGATTTAGCATTTGAAATCAGTAAATAATATTTTACTGGACAAGATTAAACAAACCGGCTAATATTACGAGGTCGGAGGTTCTCACCTGAAATTTGGTATGCTCAGCATCTTTCCGGGCACAGGACCAGAGAACAGGTTGTTCTCTATATTCCTATTGAAAAATAAAATATTTCAAGTCACGAAATGGAAAAGGTAGCATCCCCCAACCTCAATGATGTTTGAAAGATTATTTATATGCCAAAAAGTGATAGTCTTATAAGCTTGACCCTAAATAATATCATCAACAAGTGTTCAAGGAAAATACAAATCTTTTAGGGGAAGATCTTGTAGAACATTAAGGGTTCCAGATATTTGATTGTTCTGCATGTGCCTGCCAATGAGAAAGATGCTAAATTTAATAAAGAACGTAAGAAGTTTGCAAAAATAAATAAATGTAAAAACTCACAAGGTAGTCAGAGATAACAAATTTGCCATAGAGGGCGGCAGTTGCCCGCTCAAATTGTTAGAAGACAGATCCCTGCATCGAGAAATATATTAGCACATCAGGTATTTGTGACTCACAAAACAACGAATTAAAATGGAAAATTCTCAAATTATTAAGAGATTCTTACAAATTTATGAGACCAGAGAGTAACTGGAAGGCATCAGGTAATTCCCCAGTCAAGTGATTATCATTGAGTGACCTGAGAGAAACAGACAACCAAAAACAGAAACATTATAACAGCTCCTAAAGTCCACACCAAAGAAATAAAATGAAAAAGTTTCAAATTTACTTACATATCTGACAAAAGAGCTAGTGCCGAAAGAGAGTTTGGAATGCTTCCAGTGAACTGGTTAGCTGAAAGAAAACTGCAGCAGGTGAAGAAAATTATGTACACTGAAAAGATGATGCATGCAAAATGGGTATATGCTTATGTCGAAAACCCACAACATCATAATTATGTGGGGAAAAATGCAGATTTAAAACATACAAGCTTCTCAGGGTAGGGGGCAAATTGTCTGGAATGCTCCCTCCAATATGATTGTTGCTCAAATCTCTGTCTCACAATAATTTAAAAAATAATCATGTCCGCACCCAAGAAAGTGCATCAAAGCATAGATGAGCATAGTCCTAAAAATATACTGCTAGAAAGAACCACATAAACAAACAAGGAAATAAGAGTAGAGGAACCAATTTTGGCAATATTGTTATCCACTAAAATAACCATGTGAAATATGCAAACATTCACAATAATACCACTTACATTGTTATTATAGATGTAAAATACTCTAATTTATCACCCAATTGTCCTCCCAAATTTGCACCATTAAGAGTTCTATCACATGAAAATGTTGTTAGTACTATTTGAACATGTGAATTCAACATTAATGAAATATCAAAGACTCAAATGCCTGAAAAAATCACCATACATTCCAGTTATGTTTGAAATGACACATAGAACTCCCTGCCAGTTCTCCGTGCAGGGGTCTCCTCCATTTGGAATCCATCCAGGAAGTGGAGGTGAGCCAAGTGAGACATACAAGTTATTTATCGCGTAAACTGTCAAGAACAAAACAAAGAGATGATATATCTTATTAGGAGAGGTGTTTCATCAATAATGCATAAAATAGTTATCAGGCCTCAAAAATTTATGTCAAAGGATGGAATGAGCTATGATAAACTAAACAAAAGCTACATCAACTTCTAGTGCAACAAATTTCTAAATAAACCATCACAATTGCAAATGCATAGTATTGTTAATATATATAATGATTGGTGTGTTTGAGGACATCTAAAACATGGTCAGTGCAAAGTGGGCGAAGTGGAGACAGGAGAATGGTGTGTCATGTGATCAACGAGTTTCAAAAATTCTTAAAGAAAGGTGGTAAGACCGACATTACTATATGGTGTAGAGCATTGGACTACATATAAGTGATATGAAGTCAGAGTTCATGCGGGGAGATGCGTATGTTGAGGTGGATCATGACTAATAAGAAAGGATAAATTAGAAATGCATACATAAAGGGAAGTTTAGGGATGGCCCTAATAAAAGAGAAAATTAAAAATGTCATTGCAAATGGTATGGGCATGTCCATCGAAGACTTGAAACTGCTTTTGTAGGGCACACATAATAGTGCATAGGAATTCAGGAAACTACTGGGATCTAAGCTTAGCCTTAGCTATTATATTAGTAATTAATATAATTAACTATTAAACTATTAATAGAACTATGTATAGTATTTTGATTTCAAATAGTAATTGAATATTGAATCGAGAAATTATGTAATGTAATTATATTATGTAATCAAGAATATTTTAATTCTATAAATTTTGAATATTTTTATTTTAACTAGAATTTCTAAATAAAAAATATGAGTGGAGAAATAAAGCTCTCAAAGCTGAACCCAAATAAATGGGACAAGCCGACAAGGTCCCGGGCAAGGGAACTATCATTTTTTGTAAACCAAGATTTGCCCCCACCACTCAATGCAAGTAGTCACCAGCAGGTTATCGTCAAACCAGTTCCAGGAGACAACGAACTAAATTTGTATTCTTGAGCTTGGTGAGTAAATCTATGAGAAATGGTCTCTTTAAATAGATAACCAAGAGGTTTTAAGACACCTCGAGTGCGCCTAGCACCTTTCACGACACTGGCGAAGATGATACATTGGTTCCTTACACGTGATGAGAGAGGTGGTAGCCTAACATATTGGAATGATGATCAAGGAGATACAAACCAGGCTAATGTAGGAGGCAAAAATAGTGATGTGGCAAGAACAAGACCTCCTGCGCAGGGTGTTCTAATTGTAGGTGATTATGGTTCACATGGACCAGCGCCATATGGTGTGAAATGGGCTTATGGACGATATGGATGCAATATTTTGGCTCATACATATCAAGTGGACAGTATGGAGATGAAAATCAATATAAATTTAGTAGTGGATTGTATGGACTCCAGCTCATGAGTCTTATGATTATAGCCCTTACAGTCACGGACATCAACATAGTCAAGTTAGTCAACATAACCATTGACTATGGGCAAGGACAAGGGCAGCAAGATGATCAAAATTTTCAATTTGGGCATCGAAAAATTAGTTCATCTTCTTACCCGTACTCTCACCACTCAAGATTAACACGGCTGCAATGATGGCCAGGCGAGTCATACTGCACATCTTTTTGAGGACTTCGATTCAATTGATGCTAGATTCCTACTTTGTATTCTCATAGCTACTTGACTCAATTGAGGTAAGACTTGAGAACATAAGAGATAAGACTTAAGATAATTCAATCATGATTTACTATATTTCATTTATTATTGACTTGTAAAGTTGTAAGCGTTGACGTTGTATTCTCACTCACATTATCACATTACATATGAGTATAGTATGAGAATATGATTATTGTCTCACTCTCACAAAATCACCAATTCACTATTCACACCTTTGAATATGATGATGGATGAATGAATTATAATTCTATATGGCTATATGCCTATATAAAAATTCAATATGCCTACATGTCATCATGCCCCCTACATCATATATTCATATATCATATTATCATGTATATAATAAATTATTGATATAGTTATATACTACTAATCTGATATATGTAATAATGTAATTAATGGATTTGTAATTTTATATATATATATATATATATATAAATTATACAATAACAAAAAAAATTGTTTTGCTACTTAAACAGTATTTAATAATTATTAAGATTTAAAAAAAGAAAAAAAAAATCTGTATTGGCCGATGTATATCTGTCTCAGTAGATACGTACTGGTATCTCGGGGGGGGACATATACCTTGGTGCATCATTAAGGTATATACTACAGTATAAGTTTTCTTGGTTTAGGTAGTCTAGATTTTTTGAAGTCTAAAATACGATATGGTTGCTTAAAAATGGAATTAGAATCAAAACTATGAGTCTTTTAGTCATATATAAGAGTGTCAAACATAACGCTCCAAGTGAGCGCATAGAATGAATAATATCCAATGCTTGGTGTGCTCTTCGGTTATATCCATAAGAAACTACTACGGAAGAGTATAATGCACATATCTATTAGATATTTTCTTAGTTTTTGATGAACGCATTGCTATTGGATATTATTTACTACTTTAGCATATAATTTTATTCCTTTTTTTTATGGGTAAACTGCAATTAAACCTGTGACCTCAAGGTTGCAACATTTTCAACCCTCAAGTTGAACTCCAAGCCAATCCCAACTTTAGCATATAATTGTGTTTAATGTTCATACGAATCAGTACCAGTGCATGGAAAATTACCTTACGAGTAACTAAAGCGCATAGGAATATTCTTCCAATAGATCTATACAATCGTAAACAATAAAAATAGTTGCATTGCAATTTTACCATCTCGATCATCAGTGTACGCCTGGGAAAACGGTGGTGTAAAAATCAACATTACTCCTGTAAATACCACTGCAATGATCTTTAGATCTGTGTTACCCATTGTTGAACACTTGCCCAGTTGCACCCAGTAATTCAAATTTTTTTGTCTTGCCCTGAAACAAATGCCCACACCTCATCAAAACTAGGCTAAAAGACCTAATCTCAAAATCAAAGTAGCGCAAAAATAATAAATAAAAAAGATAAACTCGAAAAGCAGGGAGAAGATACTAAAATCCACATCGGTGTCACAGTTTCTTCCAAGTTAGTTTGCGAACAATTTAGATTTTAAATTATTCTCGGAAAAAAAAAATGAAATTCAAATCATACTATAACACTGAAACATCAAATGTATTTTCAAAAATCAAAAGTATCCAAGAAAAATATCTATTCTTTTTTTTCTTTTCTTTTTTTGAGAAACACCTATCTATTCTTATTTATGCTCCAAAACTACAAATTTCTATTAATTATTCGAAATCCAAAGAAAAATTGCTAAAAAGTGAATCATACAAAACCCAAAAACCAAAATATCAGAAAATAAAATAAAGGCCTGATTATATCCAAAAATCCATTTTTTTCACCTCTTGTAAGCATAAAATGCTAAAAACGTAAATCAATAATAACTCTCAACTTACAAAAAAAAAATATCTTCAACTCCAAAATCTAACCATAATGAAAGCCAGATTCAATTTTAAATTAAAAGAAGAAAGTAGAAAAGAGAATGAGATGTAAACTGAAACCTTATAAAATGCGTAAGAAGCACGGAGCAACTATCGGTGGGGTTCTACACTCTTTCCTCTTTCTCTTCCCCACTCTAAAACTACAGTTTACATCTCTATTATCCTATTTATTATTAATTTTGAAAAGGTATCATAGAAAGAGTGGGAAAAGCTTTTAATGCCCAACCCAACCCAGCCCAGCCCAGCCCAATCTCTTCTTGGGCTTCCGTGCTGCCCCACCCAACACATTCTTTGACCGACACTTTAGAGATGAGATCACATGCTTGTACTAACTATTAAGGTATTGGGAACTTGGTAGGTGGCTCACTTTTTTATTTGTGTCACCTGGTGTACTCTTATAAGTGCTCCATAATCTAAAGACTTTGACTCTAAGGTCTCGTTCGTAGTTTTTGAACTTTTCTCAGGAAAGCTTAAAACATTAATATCTTAGTTTCTATCAATAAATTAGCTTTCTTAGTAAAGTGATTTTTCTTGATAATGTTCTTAAATTATTCATAAACTCATTTTTCCCTCATTTTTGACTTTTTATTTGTGTTCTACACTTTTCAAAAAAATGTCAGAAAGTGTATTATGTTCCTCTGCATACTATAATTGCATGTATTTATGAGCTTCATCTAAACAGTTATATTTAATTGGATGATTGTCAAAATTTATAGACATTCAATTGGAAATGTATTTAAGACTTTTGACGGACAGATTATGAGAAAACTACTTCAAGCGTAGGTTATTTTATGCAGTTGTTACTGTGTTATGTATATGCTAGAAATGAGCTCGGAGTAATATAAATTCATCATTATTTGAAAAGTCTCTCACCGGCTTCAAGGTGATTGCAATGAGAAATTACCAATGACACTTCTAAATGTCATTGGTGGGGTGTATGAAGTAAATGTCAGATTTACTCCTCATTTAAATCACCAACCCCTATATTTAAAAGTTGTGTTTAAATGACAGTTAACTGGAACGTTGGCTGAAGAAGAAAAATTCAGTGAGACTCCTTACATGGATTATAGTAGTTCAAGCTCAGAAACTGAGCTTTCCTGAGCAAAATCTTCCAAAAACAAAATGTCTTTTTTCTCCGAAAAATGTAATGAAAACACGTAGCCCAATAAAAACTCCCGAACACAGGAAAAATCTCATAAAGTGTCAAGAAATGACATTTTCTGTAGAAAAGACTCTGAAACAGACACTTTCTTGACTCTCGAATGAGACTTAAAAATTTGAATTGAAAAAATATCTCTATCATATAATTCAAAGTGATTAAAAGATTTTTGTGTTCAGCTTCTAATAAAATTTTGTCTTCATATATAGTTGAATTCCAAATTACAAGTGTACTTCGTAACCTTACAGTGCTAATGATAAAAACATGTTTGATCCTCGATCACACGGTTATCAAAAGTTCGACAATATAACATTTACATATAATAACACACCCCCAATCTTTTATAAGATGGATTTTGAAGTCATGGGTGTACTCTCAAACGTTTATCTTTAAAAAGTGTAACTTATTGCGTTCAAACATAATTTTAAGGTCATTTTTTTGGGATATGTGCTATATTAAATAGAAAAGGAAAATTTTCTAAATCTCTCCCCTTTAAAGTTACTTTTCTAAATCTCCTCCCTTTAAAATTACTTTTCTAAATCATTCCTATATATTTTTTTTAATATCTAATAAACACATGTATCTAAAATGTAATTATCTAAATGCCCTCTAAACCATAAATTTCAACTTTAATGGAAAAGATTCTAGAAAATGAGTCCGGTGGCTGGGCCAATAGGCTTAATTATAAAATCTAAAATTATATATTAAATGCATTTTTTACATTTTACTATTTTTTTATTTCTTAAAAAATTTCCTATTATTTTAGATTTTTACTTATATATAAATATGATGTAAATTTTTTTCTTTTTTGAATCTGCCCCCCCTTTAAGGGAAGTATTTATAGTTAAAAAAGAATTTAGATAACTAAGTTTTAAGTATATACGCATACTAAAAGACAATAAAATGGAGAGGATTTAGAGCATCTCTAATGGAGACGTCAATTCCATGTAAGCACGATAGAACGGCTAGTTTTGACGCCCCAAAGGTCTCTACCCTTTTCAACGTGGAATAAAAATATATATTTCTTCTATTCCGTTGGAGGGAAAGTTTTATTTAACACTCACCTATTTTACAAAACGCAACCATTGATTGAGGGTAATAGCTTTTATCTTGAGATCTGGGATGAAACCAACCTTCAAATTTTGCCACTATGATCATAAGACCGACCTATCGGAGGGTTGAAATTAAAAATGGAAGATTTGAAATTGGAAAATTATGGCTCAAAGGATCTAGGCCAAATTCCACATTCTCGATCAATCAAATTCCAAACACTCGATTAATAAAATTTTACATTTTTGATTAATTAATTCTTTGTCTCATCCAAACGGTTACTTTTGATATCCTTTATTGGACTTTCCAAAATTTAAAGCCTAAAATCAAATAGTCAAATTTTTTATATCATTCTCCAATGACTATATTTGACTACTTCCCACTAGAGATGCTCTTAGAAAAGTAATTTTAAAAGAGGAAGATTTTAGAAATTTTCCTAATAAAAAAATTGCCTGTCTAATGGTACACCCATGATCTCAAGATTTATCTTATGAAAAATTGGGATAAAAAATGATCCTCATCGTCTGATTTAAAGCAGTCAATAAGTTTTGCATGAGTAAACTCAAAGATTCGATGGGCGACTTTAAAGGTACTCTAATTAAAATTGCAATAGGCAAAAAACAATTAATGGGCTTTGAAAAAGGCCCAATAAGATTCATATTAGTTGGATCAGGCCCAAATCCACCCCAATCGTGGATAACCATCACAAAGACAAGCTACATGGGATGTTGCTTGAGACGTTTTGGTACTTCAATTCAATTGAAAAACAAAGGTTTCACAGCTGCTTTCTCCTTTGGAGTTTGTGTCGCTTGTAAATCCCATGTATTTTGGACAAATGCATGATGGTCCACTTGCCTAAATCTATTTTACTAATGAGTCAGTATTAGGTAAGCAGCTTGTGTGCCAAGTCACTTGATACTTTTATGTCATTTTTCGGGATGTGTGTCATATGGAATCATTATATGTGTCATGTGATATTTATGTTACGATTTTAAAGATCTTTAGTGACAGAAAATGATCTTCTTTATTTGAATCAAAGCAGTGAAACACCATCTAAAATCAACACTCAATCATACCATTAATTTTCAGATGTCCTTTGATCACTTTGAATGGAACAATGAAAAATATTTTTCAGCCCAGCCTTTTGCACCATAGATGTGTAGATCAATGACGTCAAATCATATTAAACAGATGGTGATTTCATATGACATGCATCTCAAAAAGTGCCTTCAGTGCCAAGAGCATTGCGGCCAGCAGCTCCAATTCTTTATTAATTTATGAATAAAAATGGTATGTAACATTTTTTAAGTTATATGGGGAGGGCAACTGATATTGTATTGGGAGATGAATTTAGTAGAAAGAGACGTGTGTCCTTGTCACCTGCATGATCCTTGTTTCTTGTCAATCGGAGTATCTAGTAGTTGTATTTAGTGAATCATACACTAACATGATAGGGTAGGTAGGATTGAGCACTGAGGATGGTGATCGGGTCATCTGAACCACACAAATGAGAAACAAGTACTCTGATCCTAATTACTGATATATGGATACGCAATATATAAAATGAATTCCATTAAATCTTGCACTTGTGTTTCACTTTGTCACTTTTTATATCATTATGTGTAGTCAAAATTCTCTTATTTCCGATGGCAATAGATGGGGTAAGGACTGGAGTTCCGATTCTACCTGGTAGGACTTGACCATTGGCCATCATCGTCATAGTTGATGATTGAATTTATATCTCAAGGATGCAATATTGTTAACCTTTTGTTGAGCCACAAGCCACACAATAATCATAAATTTAGTGTAGTCATAAATGTTAGTTGGAGACAATTATGCTTTCTTAGTCATCAAAGAAAGAAAAAAAAGGCATGGCCTAATCTACTTAAGGCAGGAATGAGCGATTGTTCTCTATAATAATAATAATAATATATGGAGGGTCAAAAAATAGTGCATGGGGCAATCTTCTTCTGCCAATCTTAAGAGATGCATAAATTTTTATAACACTAAATAAAAAAGAGTACCTTTATTTACAACTCATAATTCTTCCCTCTCAACCTTTGTTTTAAGTACTTAAAATGTTGACTATTTTGAATCAGATGAGGGAGATCCTTTTTCCCTAATCTTCCACACAATGGATTCTTCATCCTTTTTCCCTAATCTTCCACACAATGGATTCTTCATCCTGGCCTACCATCAAATGGGAAAAATTTGAATCCACGTGGCATCCATGTTCGACGGTGAGTTTATGATCCCCAAATTCATTGTGTGAAAATTTGAGGCAAAAGTGATCTCCATCATCTAATTTAAAATAGTCAATATTTCAAGTGCTTGAAATACAAGTTGGGAGGAAAGAATCTTAAGTTGAAGATGAAAGTACTCGATCAAAAAAGTTTTAAAATATTGTTTCACTAATTTCCATGCTAATTAATGTTTAGAGAGAGAAGTTGTCCTTTACCTAATACCAACTCTTAACAATAATAAAAACCTTGCTTCTCGATGAACAATTTCGAATTAACAAGTTACTAATTTTAAAATCGTATCTGTAAGGCAAGCCTCTCTTTTGTGTACCTTTTGTCTAATTGCTTAGTTAGATTCCACTAGAACTTTGGAGCTCTTTCGGCATAAAGAGAAGAGATTGTTCTCTTACAAAATTTATTATTTTATAAGGTGGCTTTATTTGTACCGATTAAATTTGTTAAGAATATATGCATTTTCATCATAAAAAACAGTTGACTATCTTGAATCAGATGAAAGAGGCCATTTTTTTCTTCCCAATCTTCCACATGATAGATCTTGAGATCATGGCGCACCTATCAAACGGTTAGATCATGATTTCACATGACACACATCCCCACAAGTGATTGTGATCATAAGCGTACCTATCGGACGATCACTTTTGGGGATGTTTGTCATGTGGAATCAATATGTGACCATCTGATAGGTGCACCATGACCTCAATATATATGTTGTCAAAGATTGGGACGAAAAAGATCTCCATTATTTGATTCAAGGCATCCAATTTTTATAATAGAAACACGTGTCCTTCACAAGTTTAACGGCTGCAAATAATGCCACCCATTTGACATTTCTTAATAGATCATTAGCAAACTTGGGCTAGAATGAGGCAAGAGCTAATTAGAGACAGTGCAGCACTTAGACTTTGAGAACACACAGTTGTCTGTGGTCTCTAAAGTCTCAGATATGTCATAAACATCCGTCCATACATGTCACAATATTTATCTAAACCACGAAAAGCCGACTGGAGAGCCTTTAATTTGGCTCATTATAGAGATTAGCCCTTTTTACTAGTGGACCCTGCACGTGCGATGCACGTGAGAGCCGTTTATTTGGAGAATGAATCGCTAAATTTCATCAATGGGTTTAATTGAGTTTCGATGTAGGTGCTTTCAATAATCCGTAGGTGTGAACAGAGGTACCCTTTACACACAAGTCTGAAGTCATATTCATCATAAAAAAATAGATAAAATTCCATATGTAGTTTTGTCTGATAGAACACCTAACCTTAAATCATTTAAAAGTATAAGATTATAAATAATTTTGTTAATTAGCTTAATAAAATTACCAAGATAACCCAAATTTTTACTATTAAATAATCTCCAAAAAAATCGAATCGCGGATGATTAAGGTAAATATGCCGAAGCTCTCCTGTTGTTGATCCTTTTGTTCTCGTTTTCTTTTGGTTTCGTTTGATATATTCTCAGTTTCTCAACTTGAGAAGGAGAATAAATGTTAGTATATATAGTTGGTTGTGTTACAAATAATGTGAGAAATTACAAAATTAATCACACTTGGTGATGATTGCAAACCCTCAAATGTCAAGTGATTGGATGTAATTCCTTTACAAACACCTCAAATGTGCTGAAGTGATTGGATGTAATTCCTTTACAAACCCCTCAAATGAGCTAAAGTGATTGAAAGTAAAAGAAATAGTGAAGGTCAGTGTGTTGGTTCTCTGTAGGAAAGAATCGAATATATCAAGATCGCGCCAACCAACTATGTTACAAACAAAGTAGAAGTTGATTGCCATGTGTATCTCCTACATTGTCAAACCATAAAATAGTAGCATGATGATGAAGAAAATGTGCAATGACTGCAGCCATGTGAGCTCACAGGAACGAGCAACAACGGTTGCTTGTTTTCGACAACTCTATAAGATCATATTAGACCCAAGGAAGCTTGCACATATTCTTCAATAGATTTGCAAGCATTGAGGCACCCAGCCCAATCAGTGTCAGTGTAGGCAAATAATAGAACAAACTGTGAATGTCAAAAAGAAGCTTGAGATAAACGCTAATTTCATATGACACACATTTCAAAAAGGACCAAGACACCGCTTCTTACCTAATACTAATTTTCTGTCGCCATAACTTGCCCCTTGAAGAAAATCCTGGCTCCACCTCTGCTAACTCTCTCGTTTGAGTCTTGATAACATCCATCGAGTTCGGAAGAGAGCGATTTGATGCCCGAACCAAATATTGCATTCCACGATTGACAGATCTTCTCCTGAAGTGATTTGAGCATCCCCTCATTGAACCGTATAATAAAAGTCAAAGCACCAAGATTTACTTGTTTTTAATGTCAATCCAATTAATACGTAGTAATAGAAAAAATCTGAAATAATTTATATAACATTTCACGTAGAGTTGACAATATGTTCTCAGGCTTGAACACCAAGAATGGTATACACATCATCTATACAACAAACATGGCATCAATGTACAATGCAGATGAGCCATGATGAAAGTCACCATTTCTATTGGCCAGATCTGCTAATTACTACTTTGTAAGGGCAATAATAGTCTGCATTCAATCTAACATGGCTTGCACAATATTTGGCAGATGCACACCAATGCCAGGTTAAACAGATGATCCAGGCGTCTTCATTGGTACTACTTGGGCCACCTCAGAACTACTATCAATTGCGTTTGTATATATCATTACGAATCTATTAAAAAATAGCAATAGCAAAAAGAATGGTAATTTTAGTTTTTTGCTCCTCGAAACAGTTTAAGTTTCTGCTCCATATGACCGTCTCCTCAGAAACAGTTTTTTTTTTTTTCTGGATGATTGACAATGTGTATTAAAAGGGGAAAAAACTGTATGTAGGCATGAGCAAAGGTACTCAGCCAGCAGGAGGTATCCCTTGGATCTGTAGGTGGAGTTTTCCAAAGCTCCAAATATTGCAAGCATGAGATCGCAGGGTACCCATAAGCTCCAAATATTGCAAGCATGAGATCATGAGGTTACCCATCAAAAAGCAAGCGTAAGTTCCGCATTTAGTAACTATGGCTGATTTTGGGATTGCTCTTTGGAGCCAAGGAGCAGCCCACTTAAAAGAGCAGGTTTAATCAAATTCAACTCTTTCATTTTCCGAAAGAGATAAGAGCGCTTACAACCAAACACAATCGCATACTAAAGCACTCTGCACCAGGGCAGAGAGCTGCTCGTTGCCTCCAAAGAGCAATCCCAAACACAGCCTATGTTTCTAGCGAACTTGCAAAGGATGGTATTACAAGACCTGAGCTATCTATTAATCCGAACATTGATTCCAAGATTAACAACCTTATGAGAACCTTTTAGACACCAAATCCATAAAAAGCTACCACAAATTTTTTTGAAGGCCAAGAAGACACCATGGATGTTAATTATTTCCTGATTTGATAAGGTAAGGGGAGCCTCGTATGGTTGATACTCTTGACATGCTGATGGAACAGCTAATGTTGTTTTTGTTCTACACTAACCAACAATGGAAGTTATAGATGCTCCAGTAGTTCCAAA
This sequence comes from Chloranthus sessilifolius, assembly GCA_021018995.1. Taxonomy (NCBI): domain Eukaryota; kingdom Viridiplantae; phylum Streptophyta; class Magnoliopsida; order Chloranthales; family Chloranthaceae; genus Chloranthus; species Chloranthus sessilifolius. The sequence continues at coordinate 128,811,012 of CM037593.1, read as the reverse complement.
AATGAAAATTTTTATATTTATGTGCAAAGATTTTGGAGATTTAGCAAGAGCAAGCTGCAAGCCTCATAGCCAAACTGACAAAGAAATGGGTATGCATTGTTGATAGTTATTAGAAATATTTCTATATACAAGCATTAATAAGAAAAAATAGCTATTAAGAAGCATTTATGAACATTTTTCTAAAGAGAACGTACCGTGATGCAGCCATTGATCAGCCCAGCAAAAATTTCTGCAAAACCATCTACTTGTTGAAGTTTAGTACCATCTCGAGTAAATTATAGCCTTGTCTCTCTCCTTATAATATCTTGGGCCTCTCCACTCATAGTCAATTGGTCTTGAGATGGGTGTACAAATTTATCATGGTATAAGAGCAGGCCTTTCTCCACTCCACGCCACCCAGTTCATTTCTTCACATGGTTTGGCTCAGTCTGGCCAACACGTGCAGGGGCATGTTGAAGTTTAGTCCCACATCGGGTGAATTATAGCCTTGTCTCTCCCCTTATAATATCTTGGGCATCTCTGCTCATAGCCAATTGGTTTTGAGTTGGATAAACAAATTTATCACTACTGTATTGGTTTCTTGGAAGGAAGAAACAGGTTGCTAATTTGAGATTCACAGGCAGCATATGCATCAGACTTCATTGCCTTAACTAATCGCTTATCTATGGAACAGCTTCCAAGGTCCTGGCACACAACCTCTAAACTTCCGTCCACCTGCACTGCTTCTCCAGCGGTTGACAAGAAGCATGGCATCTTCAGTCGTGCGCCATCGAAATCATCGGAACCTGGAATCTCTTCATCAGTAACCACATCTTTGGGTGTTGCCTCATGCTCTTCTTCATGGCCACTGCTATCCTCAATCTTGTCTATCATAGTTTCAGCAATCTCCTTTGCCTCTTCGATCCCAAGAAAAATATTCACAGTCGCATCATGATCACACTGTCTGTAGACTGAAGTCAGGCGGATTTCAGATCCTTCTCCATAACATGCAACATTCAAAGCAACCCAGCATCAGTAATATTATCACGGAGGAGCCTGAAATGCTGTAAGAATATATTAAAACTATAAATATATCTATAGACCCAGTGCTCGTATTTTATTGAGAAATTAAGGCATTAAAAGCATGAAGGGCATCAACTCATGTAACACTTTGATTAAAGTATGAAGCACAATGGTCTTTTACTTCCTATAAACTAAAACACAACACTGAACTAAGTTCTCATTAATGAAAATACCTGATAAAATCATGAATTTTTTCAAGTTTTTATATGAATCCATACTCTATAATATTTAAAACCTTGGAGGAGAAGTAGCACAAAACCCTTGTTGAATTATGATGCTAACCTGCTCAATAGAAAACACATACGAGTGGATGACTGGCAGCAGCAAAAGCAGAATATCCACAAGGAAATCCATCAACTCGTGCCCCGTTGTCATCCAAGTCCCCTCTTCCCCAGAAGAGTCGAGAAAAGCAAGAGCAGTGTATTAGTGATACAGTAGTTTTCCCCTTCTTTAAAAATACTTGGCCACATTCTATATTGAATACTTGGCTGGGATTGCTCCCAGCAGTCTACATGTAAACCATATCCTCTCATTCGTATATATATAGTCTACCGAAACCCTAATGAGGGTAAGGGGTGCTATTCTTTTCTTGTATAAGTTTTCATGGTATCAAAGCCCTCCGGCTAAGAGCCCTCTTCGATCCAACGGTCTTAATGGCCCTCCCTACCAACTCTACGCTCCACCCTGGCCTTACCTTCTTCATTTCAAACGTCACCTCCCTGGTCACCGTCTGACTTGATTCCAAAAACTACATTGTATGGAAGACCCAAATGAAGGGCACAGTCCATGCTAACCTCCTCTTTGGTTATGTAGACAAGTTCATCCCTTGTCCATCACCTACCATTCCATCCTCTGATGGTGAAGGCAGCATTGATGGCCATGACTCCATCAATCCTTTGCACAGAGCCTCTGATGGTGAAGGCATTAATGTCCACCATCTCCCAATCTGTTCTTCCTTATGTGCTCCATTGTGATTATGCCCATGAGATTTGGAGTACCCTAGCTACTAGTTCACCTCTCGCCTCAATCTCACATTCATGAGCTGAAGACCAAATTACTTGGCATTAAGAAAATGCCCTCCCAATGGAGCAAGATATCTCAAGGAGATTAAGTCCCTTGCCGATAAACTTGCCTGCCAATGCAGCCATAGAAGATGAAGATCCTGTTCTCTACACTCTTCAAGGACTCCCATGAGAATACAACATCGTCATGAACACGCCGAATCCATCCGATGTGGGACGCCAAGATCGAGAGTCAGAGACTCGGGCCGCAACAGATTTTCCGATCTGGTCCAAGCTGCGTAATAAGAGAACACCTATTGATGGCTTGACATGAATTAGCAGAAAACACCTTCTTATCGAGTCCCCGGCGTCTATCATCATCCAAGTCTTTATTGTTATCAAATCCATGATGAAGCATCGTTCCCACGAGAAAAAGAAAGCGCCTTGAGCATGCAATTGTAGGACACCAAGATTCAAGTTTCCTTAAATTTTCATAGAGAAATTGTGTATCCAGACATTAAGTGGCATACAAACATGGAAGGGTGCTCTAGAAGGCAATGACTTTAATACTCAACCAGATGAGCGATAGCGGTATTAAATTCAAATCTTGCAGCCGTGTCTAACAATATATTCCCGGGTGTTTAGAATTCCTAACTACACCCAAGAAGAAATGTGAGAACAACAACTCCAAATTGAATCAAACTTAACATAGTTGTTTCGAACCAAACCCGCCAAAAGTAAGGAACCTCCTCGCGCAATGGATTAGAATAGCTTAGCCAAGCCACAGTAGTATCGTCCTTCATATGTCTTATCCCTAACCCGTCTTGCTCAAGAAAATGACAACCCAATTTCCAAAACATTTGATGCATTGACTGAGATAAAGAAGGACGCCTCCTGAGATTATTTCTTAATTCGTGAATTTCAGGTTCAAATTCAAATAAATGGTATCAAAGATGTAGATGTGGATATGGCGATTCAAGCGCTTGTCATATAAGAAAAGGAGAAAGAAGCTATCATTCAGAATCATGAATGCTCGAAATAAAATAAGATATAAGAAGTAAACCCTTTCGTACAACTGAAGATGCAAAGAAGCAAATATGCACTAGATGGGAGAATTACAAAAATAGGGGTTACATCATCATATATCGTAAGAGCTTTATCCCATTTATTTGGGATCTGCTTTGCATTTCTCATTTATCCACTTGTTTTGCAACACATGGCGAGAAATTTATCAGAGTTTATTTACAGTCGGCTGTCAACCTAATGCCCTTGATAATTCAATGAGTTATACTAAAATAATAAATATCATAATGGAAATTAAAAGTATGTAGGTTTATATGCAGTAAAGATAATCACAATTGTAACCCGATTATCGTTGTCAGGGGGTTAGGGCTAAGAAAAATAAATAAATAAAATGCCTCAATGTCAGGGTGACAAAACTTATTGAGGAAATGCCTTTTGATATTTCGGACTCCTATCGAGGTTCCTCTATTATAATGATTACCATGCACTCAGATCTTTAATGAGGGTGGAAAATGAGCGGTTGGGATTAAATGGTTGCATCAGTTGGTACTTTGGTAGTTTTCAGCTTTATTTTCAAAAGGTTCTAAGAATAGTTTGGCTCATTTTCCAAAAAAGAAAAAAAGGGTAAATAAGGGGATAAGGCTTGTTGATGTTGGGATAGTTTCTCATGCGACCAATTTCAATAATTAGTCAATTGAATCCCACCGCACACAAAGTGACATTAATTGAACTCTCCGTCATGCTTATGTTCCATCAATAACAAGGATTTTATGGTCAACAGGTGTTTCGCCTCCTCCCACCCCGAGCGACGATATAGTGAGGTGTGACAACACCAGGGATGCCCTCACAGTTTTGTTTATGCTTCCCTGGGGACATTGACTGATCACTTGTCGCATACTCTCACTCGTGCCTCCTCCCACCACTACTCGCTCATGCCACATTTTGTGGCTTATTCACATCCTCCGTAATAGAACCACGAGTGTTGATGGAACCTTCACATACGCTACGTCTAATGGCATTTTGTGTGTGTGAGATTCAGTATATTCTAAGTCTCGAAACGATCGCATGGTCCACTGATACCTTCGATCAACTTACCCGAAAAAAGAAGGCGGTCAATGGGCCAAACGATTCTTTAAATGCTTTCGAAAGTAAGGACTTACGATTACCCAAATACTTTGTGATGACTGCGGAGATGGTAGATGGAGATCAGCCTTATTTTGATCATGGGTGCATGATAACATTACTTTTAAGGATAGTACTTCCTTAGTAACATGGCATTCCAGGGGTTTGGAAGCTCCTCCCCATCCTGGTTAACCAGGCAAGAAGCATTTCCTAGGTATGCACCCGAAATAACATAGGGCCCTTCCCAATTGAGTTTTAGTTTTCCCATCGGGTGAGGCGGTCAAATAGGCATAATTTTTCTTAGCACTAAATCCCCGATTTGGGACATGCCTGGACTTCCATTGCAGGGATTGATGAATTAGAATGAAAAAATGGACAACTAGTGAAAATGGAAAGCTAAATCGGAAAATAACATAAAAACATCTAAAACGTAAATCTTAATAAAAAAAGTTAATTAAAAAAAATTCCTAAATTAGGGGAATATCAATTTTCTTTTTTGATCGATAAAGTAGATTTTATTGAAAGAGAAGTAAAACGTACAAACTTGAGAACGCAAAAAACAACTAAAATGTAAATTAAAAAAATATCCTAAATTAGGTGAATATCAATTTTCTTTTTTGATCGATAAAGTAGATTTTATTGAAAAAGAAGTAAAACGTACAAACCTGAGAACACAAAAAGCATCTAAAAAGTAAATTTAAAAAAAAATCCTAAATTAGGTGAAAATCAATTTTCCTTTTTGATCGATAAAGTAGATTTTATTGAAAAAGAAGCAAAACGTACAAACCTGAGAACACAAAGACAACAAGTTGTACCAGAGCCTAAAAATTACTTCCCCACTCTAAACATAAAGAACCTCACCCCCGGGTCATCAAATCCCGAAGACCATGAAGCTCCCTCCCTAATGCGAGAGGAAATAAAAGGTTAATTGAGCAAGTTGTCCCAATCCACACTATCCCCAACTTTAGCACCAATCTTTATCCAATCAATAGCCAAGTTCCTGACAGACTTCATAATCACAGAGACTGATTTTCTTTTTTTGTTAAACACCATGTTGTTCCTTTCTGACTATAGAGACCACATCACTGCCAAATCCATAAATTTCCAATATTTACCCTTTGGATCATTCAACTCAAAACCATCCCATGCTGCTAACAGGTCAGCACAATGCTTAGGAAACACCCAAGAAACTCCAAAAGTTTGTAGAACCACACTCCAAAGTTGCCTAGCTACCCATCAATGAAGCATTAAATGATTAGTAGATTCCTCCTCTTGAAAGCACATCACATATCTATTTCTTAGTCCCATCCCTCATCTATTCAGCTGATAAAATATGAGAATTCTTCCCCATCCAACACTCCATCTGAAAAATTTATTTTTTGACGGAATCCTAAGATTCCAAATCTTGACTCAATTGTGACGACTATCAGGACTTTGATAAAGAGAGGAATAAAAGGATTTCACCAAAAATCTCCCCTTTGAATGATACCGCCAAAAACGAAGATCCCTATTGGCTTGATTTCTTGTACATGAATTTAGTTTTTGCAATAGGTATAGCATAGAAATCACCTCCTCCTGCAAATTTCTCTGCACCCGAATATTCCAAACCACATTCTCATTGACCATAACAAACATATCTCTAACATAATCTTCTCTATTTAGAGAAATTGGATATAAATATGAAAATTTATCTTTCAAGGGCAAGTCAATAACCCAAATATCATCCTAGAAACAAATTTTATCACCAATCGACTCCTTCCAAAACTCATCCATAATCGAAGAGCAAAGACTCTTCCACCGTCCAGAACCTCTATTAGCAGAGCTTCTTATATTGGAACAAGTACTAGGATCCCCATATTTCCCATAGATCACCTTCCACCACAAATGATTTTGTTCCTTTACATCTCCTATTCTCCAAATCTACTTGCCCAGGAAGGCTTTATTTGTGATGCTTAAATGACGAATACCTAAGCCTCCATCTTTCTTAGATAGACAACAGGTCTCCCATTTTAAAAGATGAAATTTCTTTATATCTCTACCCCCTTCCCAAAGGAAATTCCTTATTATCTTTTCCATCTGTTTCACCGCCGTTTCAGGAGTTCAAAACATAGACATGTAAAAGATAGGAAAAGATGATAAAGTAGCCTTAATAAGCGTCAAACGACCCCCGTTACTAAGCATTTTGCTCTTCCACACAACTAATCTCTTCTCTAACTGGTGATAATTGGATCCCAAAACTTCACACGTGGTTTTCCTACTCCCAGCGGTAAACCTAAGTAAATAATAGGGAGACTTTCCACCATGCACCCAACACTTTCGGCTAAGGAAATCAAAAGCTGCTACACCCAGATTCCAGAAAGCTTTGATTTATGAAGATTAACTTTTTGGCTTGAAGCCACTTCGTAAATATTGAACACATCTTTTATTGCACGAACTTCATCCAAACTTACTTCACAAAACAAAATTGTATCATCTGCATATTGAAGATGGGTAATCATAGGGCCCCTACTGGAAATCATAAATCGATTAAATTGCTCTAATTCAGCCGCCTTAACAAGCAAACCATTTAAAGCTTCAACCACTATATTGAACAACATTGGTGACAAGGGATCACCCTGACGAGTTTAAATAATAAAATGGCCAACTACTGAACAATGGTATGCTAAATCGGAAAATAGCATAAAAACATCTAAAGCCTTTATTTTATTTTTTAGATTAATTTAAAAAAATCCTAAATTAAGTGACTTCCATTGCATCGACTACTAATGAATTTGAATAAAAAAATGGTCAACTACTGAAAAATGGTATGCTAAATTGGAAAATAATATAAAAACATCTAAAACCTTTTTTTTTTTTTTTAATTAATTAAAAAAAATCCTAAATTAAGTGACTACCATTGCATGGACTACTGATGAATTTGAATGAAAAAATGGTCAACTACTGAAAAATGGTATGCTAAATTTGAAATTAACATAAGAACATCCAAAACCTTTTTTTTTATAAATAATTAAAAACAAATCCTAAATTAAGTGACTACCATTGCATGGATTGCTGATGAATTTGAAGAAAAAATGGTCAACTACTGAAAAATGGTATGCTAAATCAGAAAATAACATAAAAACATCTAAAACCTTCTTTTTTAAAATTAATTAAAAAAAAAATCCTAAATTAAGTGACTTCCATTGCATGGACTACTGATGAATTTCAAAGAAAAAATGGTCAACTACTAAAAAATGGTATGCTAAATCGGAAAATAACATAAAAACATCTAAAACCTTTTTCTTTTTTCTTAAGTTAATTTAAAAAAATCCTAAATTAAGTGACTTCCATTGCATGGACTATTGATGAATTTGAATGAAAAAATGGTCAACTACTGAAATATGGTATGATAAATAAAAAAATAACATAAAAACATCTAAAACCATTTTTTTTTATTAAAATAAGTAAAAAAAAAAATCCTAAATTAAGTGACTTCCATTGCATGGACTACTGATGAATTTGAATTAAAAAATGGTCAACTACTGAAAAATGGTATGATAAATCGAAAAATAATATAAAAACATCTAAAAGCTTTTTTATTTTTTTAATAAAATAAGTAAAAAAAAATCCTAAATTAAGTGACTTCCATTGCATGGACTATTGATGAATTTGAATGAAAAATCACAACCATCGAAAAATGGTATGCTAAATTTGAAATTAACATAAAAACAGCTAAATCCTTCTTCTTCTTTTTTAAATAATTAAAAAAAAAATCCTAAATTAAGTGACTTCCATTGCATGGACTACTGATGAATTTGAATGAAAAAATGGTCAACTACTGAAAAATGGAATGCTAAATCGGGAAATAACATAAAAGCATCTAAAACCTTCTTTTTTTTTACATTAATTAAAAAAAATCCTAAATTAAGTGACTTCCATTGCATGGACTACTGATGAATTTGAATGAAAAATTGGTCAACTACTGAAAAATGGTATGCTATGGAAAATAACATAAAAACATCTAAAACCTTTTTTTTTTAAAATTTATTAAAAAAAATAAAATTAAGTGACTTCCATTGCATGGACTATTGATGAATTTGAATGAAAAAATGCTCAACTATTGAAAAATGGTATGCTAAATTTGAAATTAACATAAAAACTTCTAAAACCTTTTTTTTTTAAATAATTAAAAAAAAAATCCTAAATTATGTGGCTTCCATTGCATGGACTACTGATGAATTTGAATGAAAAAATGGTCAACTACTGAAAAATGGTATGCTAAATTTGAAATTAACATAAAAACAGCTAAAACCTTTTTTTTTCTTTTTTAAATAATTAAAAAAAATCCTAAATTAAGTGACTACCATTGCATGGACTACTGATGAATTTGAATGAAAAAATGGTCAACTACTGAAAAATGGTATGCTAAATCGGAACATAACATAAAAACATCTAAAACCTTTTTCTTTTTAAATTAATTATAAAAAATCCTAGATTAAGTGACTTCCATTGCATGGACTATTGATGAATTTGAATGAAAAAAGGTCAACTATTGAAAAATGGTATGCTAATTCGGAAAATAACATAAAAACATCTAAAACCTTTTTTTTTTTTTAATTAATAAAAAAAAATCCTAAATTAAGTGACTTCCATTGCATGGACTACTGATGAATTTGAATGAAAAAATGGTCAACTACTGAAAAATGGTATGCTAAATTGGAAAATAACATAAAAACATCTAAAACCTTCTTTTAAAAAAAAAAAATTAATTAAAAAAAATCCTAAATTAAGTGACTTCCACTGCATGGACTACTGATTAATTTGAATGAAAAAATGATCAGCTATTGGAAAATGGTATGCTAAATTTGAAATTAACATAAAAACATCTAAAACCTCTTTTTTATTATTAAATAATTAAAAAAAAAATCCTAAATTAAGTGACTTCCATTGCATGGACTACTGATGAATTTGAATGAAAAAATGGTCAACTACTGAAGAATGGTAATGCGAAATCGGAAAATAACATAAAAACATCTAAAATCCTTTTTTTTTAATTAATTAAAATTCCTAAATTAAGTGACTTCCATTGCATGGACTACTAATTAATTTGAATGAAAAAACGGTCAACTACTGAAAAATGGTATGCTAAATTTGAAATTAACATAAAAACATCTAAAACCTTTTTGTTTTTCTAAATAATTTTTAAAAAAAATCTAAATTAAGTGACTTCAATTGCATGGACTACTGACGAATTTGAATGAAAAAATGGTCAACTGCTGAAATATGGTATGCTAAATTTGAAATTAACATAAAAACATCTAAGACATTTTTTTTTTTAATAATTAAAAAAAAATATCTAAATTAAGTGACTTCCATTGCATGGACTACTGATGAATATGACTGAAAAAATGGTCAACTACTGAAAAATGGTATGCTAAATTTGAAATTAACATAAAAACATTTAAAACAAATTTTTTTTTTAAAATAAATAAAAATAGGGGGTTACATCATTATATATCGTAAGAGCTTTATCCCATTTATTTGGGGTCTGCTTTGCAATTCCTATTTATCCACTTGTTTTGCAACACATGGCGAGAAATTTATCAGAGTTTATTTACAGTTGGCTGTCAACCTAATGCCCTCCCTCCTCCTTTCTCATCCGGGCTTGGGACCGGCAATGGCGGAGTTAAAAACTTTGGGTTACAATTGTTAGATATTTGACTTGATAATTCAATGAGTTATACTAAAATAATAAATATCATAATGGAAATTAAAAGTATGTAGGTTTGTATGCAGTAAAGATAATCACAATTGTAACCCGATTATCGTTGTCAGGGGGTTAGGGCTAAGAAAAATAAATAAATAAAATGCCTCAATGTCAGGGTGACAAAACTTATTGAGGAAATGCCTTTTGATATTTCGGACTCCTATCGAGGTTCCTCTATTATAATGATTACCATGCACTTAGATCTTTAATGAGGGTGGAAAATGAGCGGTTGGGATTAAATGGTTGCATCAGTCCATACTTTGGTAGTTTTCAGCTTTATTTTCAAAAGATTCTAAGAATAGTTTGGCTCATTTTCCAAAAATGTAAAAAAAGGGTGAATAAGGGGATAAGGCTTGCTGATGTTGGGATAGTTTCTCATGCGACCAATTTCAATAATTAGTCAATTGAATCCCACCGCACACAAAGTGACATTAATTGAACTCTCCGTCATGCTTATGTTCCATCAATAACAAGGATTCCATAGTCAATAGGTGTTTGGCCTCCTCCCACCCCGAGCGACGATATAGTGAGGTATGACAACACCAGGGATGCTCTCACAGTTTTGTTTATGCTTCCCTGGGGACATTTACTGATCACTCGTCGTATACTCTCACTCATGCCTCCTCCCACCACTACTCTCGCTCGGTCATGCCACATTTTGTGGCTTATTCACATCCTGCTGCAATAGAATCATGAGTGTTGATGGAACCTTCACATACGTTGGCGTCTAATGGCATTTTGTGTGTGTGAGATTCAGTATATTCTAAGTCTCGAAACGATGGCATGGTCCACTGATACCTTCGATCAACCTACCCGAAAAAAGAAGAAGGCCAAACTATTCTTTAAATGCTTTCGAAAGTAAGGACTTACGATTACCTAAATACTTTGTGATGACTGCTGAGATGGTAGATGGAGATCAGCCTTATTTTGATCATGGGTGCATGATAACATTACTTTTAAGGATAGTACTTCCTCAGTAACATGGCATTCCAGGGGTTTGGAAGCTCCTCCCCATCTTGGTTAACCAGGCAAGAAGCATTTCCTAGGTACGCGCCCGGAATAACATAGGGCCCTCCCCAATTGAGTTTTAGTTTTCCCATCGGGTGAGGCAGTCAAATAGGCATAATTTTTCTTAGCACTAAATCCCCGATTTGGGACATGCCCGGACTTCCATTGCAGGGACTGATGAATTAGAATGAAAAAATGGACAACTAGTGAAAATGGAAAGCTAAATCGGAAAATAACATAAAAACATCTAAAACGTAAATTTTTTAAAAAAATTTAATTAAAAAACATATCCTAAATTAGGGGAATATCATTTTTATTTTTTGATCGATAAAGTAGATTTTATTGAAAAAGAAGTAAAACGTACAAATTTGAGAACACAAAAAACATCTAAAACGCAAATTTAAAAAAAAAATCCTAAATTAGGTGAATATCAATTTTCTTTTTTGATCGATAAAGTAGATTTTATTGAAAAAGAAGTAAAACGTACAAACCTGAGAACACAAAAACAACAAGTTGTACCAGAACCTAAAAATTACTACCCCACTCTAAACATAAAGAACCTCACCCCCGGGTCATCAAATCCCGAAGACCATGAAGCTCCCTCCCTAATGCGAGAGGAAATAAAAGGTTAATTGAGCAAGTTGTCCCAATCCACACTATCCCCAACTTTAGCACCAATCTTTATCCAATCAATAGCCAAGTTCTGATGACTTCATAATCACAGAGACTGATTTTCTTTTTTTGTTAAACACCATGTTGTTCCTTTCTGACTATAGAGACCACATCACTGCCAAATCCATAAATTTCCAATATTTACCCTTTGGATCATTCAACTCAAAACCATCCCATGCTGCTAACAGGTCAGCACAATGCTCAGGAAACACCCAAGAAACTCCAAAAGTTTGTAGAACCACACTCCAAAGTTGCCTAGCTACCCATCAATGAAGCATTAAATGATTAGTAGATTCTTCCTCTTGAAAGCACATCACATATCTATTTCTTAGTCCCATCCCTCATCTATTCAGCTGATAAAATATGAGAATTCTTCCCCATCCAACACTCCATCCGAAAAATTTATTTTTCGACGGAATCCTAAGATTCCAAATCTTGACTCAATTGTGACGACTATCAGGACTTTGATAAAGAGAGGAATAAAAGGATTTCACCAAAAATCTCCCCTTTGAATGATACCGCCAAAAACGAAGATCCCTATTGGCTTGATTTCTTGTACATGAATTTAGTTTTTGCAATAGGTCTAGCATAGAAATCACCTCCTCCTGCAAATTTCTCTGCACCCGAATATTCCAAACCACATTCTCATTGACCATAACAAACATATCTCTAACATAATCTTCTCTATTTAGAGAAATTGGATATAAATATGAAAATTTATCTTTCAAGGGCAAGTCAATAACCCAAATATCATCCTAGAAACGAATTTTATCACCAATCCCTCAGCTGAAACTGACTCCCTTCCAAATATCATAACACTTTCCATTAACATCAAAGCAAAGCCTTATATTGGAACAAGTACTAGGATCCCCATATTTCCCATAGGTCACCTTCCACCACAAATGATTTTGTTCCTTTACATCTCCTATTCTCCAAATCTACTTGTTTTCCTTTGTGATGCTTAAGAAGACTCACCGAATACTCTAAGCCTCCATCTTTCAAGATGACAAATGTCCCATTTTAAAAGATGAAATTGTCTTTTATATCTCTACCCCTTAAAGGAAATTCTATCCCACAATTTCACATCTATTAGAATATCTTTTACATGTAAAGATAGGAAAAGATGATAAATAGCCTTAATAACTTTGAACATGGGAATAAGCATTTTGCTCTTCCACACAACTAATCTCTTTCTAACTTGGTGATAATTGGATCCCAAAACTTTACGTGGTTTTTCTTAGCACTAAACCTTCTTGGGACATGAGGAGACTTTCCACCATGGACCAACACTTTGAATGAAAAATGGTATGCTAAATTGATTTATGAAATAAAACATAAAAAATATTGAACAACTTTTTTTTCATCCAAACTTACTTCAAAAATAAAATTATCATGACTTGAAGATGGGTAATCATGGAACTTAAATTGAATGATAAACCATAACCACCTGAACAAATGGATGCTAAATTGGAAAATAATATAAAAACATCTAAAACCTTTTTTAAATAATTAAAAAAAAATCCTAAATTAAGTGACTTCCATTGCATGGACTACTGATGAATTTGAATGAAAAAATGGTCAACTACTGAAAATGGTATGCTAAGTCTGAAATTAACATAAAAACTTCTAAGACTTTTTTTTTTTATTAATTAAAAAAAAAAACTAAATTAAGTGACTACCATTGCATGGACTACTGATGAATTTGAATGAAAAAATGGTCAACTACTGAAAAATGGTATGCTAAATCGGGAAATAACATAAAAACATCTAAAACCTTCTTTTTTAAAATTAATTAAAAAAAAATCCTAAATTAAGTGACTTCCATTGCATGGACTACTGATGAATTTCAATGAAAAAGTGGTCAACTACTAAAAAATGGTCTGCTAAATCGGAAAATAACATAAAAACATCTAAAACCTTTTTTTTTTTCTTAAATTAATTTAAAAAAAATCCTAAATTAAGTGACTTCCATTGCATGGACTACTGATGAATTTGAATGAAAAAATGGTCAACTACTGAAAAATGGTATGGTAAATTTGAAATTAACATAAAAACATCTAAAACCTTTTTTTTTTTCTTAAATTAATTTAAAAAAAATCCTAAATTAAGTGACTTCCATTGCATGGACTACTGATGAATTTGAATGAAAAAATGGTCAACTACTGAAAAATGGTATGATAAATCAAAAATTAACATAAAAACATCTAAAACTTTTTTTTTTTTTAATAAAATAAGTAAAAAAAAAATCCTAAATTAAGTGAATTCCATTGCATGGACTACTGATGAATTTGAATTAAAAAATCGTCAACTACTGAAAAATGGTATGATAAATCGAAAAATAACATAAAAACATCTAAAACATTTTTTATTTTTTTAATAAAATAAGTTTTAAAAAATCCTAAATTAAGTGACTTCCATTGCATGGACTATTGATGAATTTGAATGAAAAAATCGTCAACTATTGAAAAATGGTATGCTAAATTTGAAATTAACATAAAAACAGCTAAATCCTTCTTTTTTTTAAAAAAATAATTAAAAAAAATCCTAAATTAAATGACTTCCATTGCATGGACTACTGATGAATTTGAATGAAAAAATGGTCAACTACTGAAAAATGGTATGCTAAATCGGGAAATAACATAAAAACATCTAAAACCTTCTTTTTCTTTACATTAATTAAAAAAAATCCTAAATTAAGTGACTTCCATTGCATGGACTACTAATGAATTTGAATGAAAAATTGGTCAACTACTGAAAGATGGTATGCTACGAAAAATAACATAAAAACATCTAAAACCTTCTTTTTTTTAAATTAATTAAAAAAAAAAATTAAGTGACTTCCATTGCATGGACTACTGATGAATTTGAATGAAAAACTGGTCAACTATTGAAAAATGGTATGCTAAATTTGAAATTAACATAAAAAATGCTAAAACCTTTTTTTTTAAAATAATTTTAAAAAAAATCCTAAATTAAGTGACTTCCATTGCATGGACTACTGATGAATTTGAATGAAAAAATAGTCAACTACTGAAAAATGGTATACTAAATTGGAAAATAACATAAAAACATCTAAAACCTTCTTTTAAAAAAAAAAAATTAATTAAAAAAAATCCTAAAGTAAGTAACTTCCATTGCATGGACTACTGATGAATTTGAATGAAAAAATGGTCAACTACTGAAAAACGGTATACTAAATTTGAAATTAACATAAAAACATTTAAAACCTTTTTTTTTTTAAATAATTAAAATAAAAATCCTAAATTAAGTGACTTCCATTGCATGGACTACTGATGAATTTGAATGAAAAAATAGACAACTACTGAAAAAAGGTATGCTAAATCGGAAAATAATATAACATTTAAAACCTTCTTTTTTAAAAAAAATAATTAAAATAAAAATCCTAAATTAAGTGACTTCCCATTGCATGGACTACTGATGAATTTGAAAGAAAAAATGGTCAACTATTGAAAAATGGTATGCTAAATCGGAAAATAACATAAAAACATCTATAACCTTCTTTTTAAATAAAAAAAAAATAATTAAAAAAAATCTTAAATTAAGTGACTTCCATTGCATGGACTACTGATTAATTTGAATGAAAAAATGATCAGCTACTGGAAAATGGTATGCTAAATTTGAAATTAACATAAAAACATCTAAAACCTTTTTTTTTTATTAAATAATAAAAAAAAAATCCTAAATTAAGTGACTTCCATTGCATGGACTACTGATGAATTTGAATGAAAAATTGGTCAACTACTGAAAAATGGTATGCTAAATCGGGAAATAACATAAAAACATCTAAAACCTTTTTTTAAAAAAAAAAATTAATTAAAAAATCAATTAAGTGACTTCCATTGCATGGACTACTAATTAATTTGAATGAAAAATGATCAACTCTTGAAAATGGTATGCTAAATTTGAAATTAACATAAAAACATCTAAAACCTTTTTGTTTTTCTAAATAATTAAAAAAATCTAAATTAAGTGACTTCAATTGCATGGACTACTGACGAATTTGAATGAAAAAATGGTCAACTGCTGAAATAATGGTAATGCTAAATTTGAAATTAACATAAAAACATCTAAACCTTTTTTTAATAATTAAAATTCCTAAATTAAGTGACTTCCATTGCATGGACTACTGTTGAATTTGAATGAAAAAATGGTCAACTACTGAAAAATGGTATGCTAAATTTGAAATTAACATAAAAACATTTAAATCAATTTTTTTTTTTAAATAATTAAAAAAAATTACATCATCATATATAAGTGCTTTATCCCATTTATTTGGGGAATTTGAATGAAAAATTCCTATTTATCCACTTGTTTTGCTAAATTTGAAATTAACAAAACATTTATCGACATTTTTTATTTAATAATTATCAACCTAATGCCCTCCCTCCTCCTTTTCTCATGCTTGGGACCGATGAATTTGAATGTTAAAAATGGTACAATTGTTTGAAAAATGGTATGACTTGATAATTTAACAATTATACTAAAATAATAAATATCATAATGGAAATTAAAAGTATGTAAATTAAGTGACTTCATTGCATGGAAGATAATCACAATTGTAATGATTATCGCTAGTGAAAAATGTTAGGGCTAAAAAATAAATAAATAAAATGCCTCAATGTCGTAAACAAAATTATTAAAAAATGCCTAAATTGATATTTGACTTCCTATCGAGGTTCCTCTATTATAATGATTACCATGGTCAACTTAGATCTTTAATGAGGTGGCTAAATTGAAAATAACATAAAAACATTTAAAACCTTTTGGTAGTTTTTTTTATTTTCAAAAAATTCTAAGAATTAGTGACTTCCATTTTCCAAAACATAAAAAAAGGGTGAATAAGGGATAAGGCTTGCTATGTTGGGATAGTTTCTCATGCTATAAATTTCAATAATTAGTCAATTGAAATCAACCTTTTTTAAAGTGACATTAATTGAACTCTCTCATGCTTATGTTCCATCAATAACAAGGATTCCATAGTCAATAGGTGTTTGGCCTCCTCCCGGTATGCAATAGTGAGGTATGCATAAAACATCTTTTTTTTTAATTTAAAAAATCCTAAATTCTGACTTCCATTGCATGGACTCCTATGCCACATTTTGTGGCTTATTCATCCTAAAATTAAGTGACTTCCATTGCATGGACTACTAATGAATTTGAATAAAAAAATGGTCAACTCTTTAGAAAAATGGTATGCTAAATTGGAAAATAATATAAAAACATCTAAAACCTTCTTTTTTTTAATTAATTAAAAAAATCCTAAATTAGTGACTACCATTGCATGGACTCTGAATTTGAATGAAAAAATGGTCAACTCTTGAAAAATGATATGCTAAATTTGAAATTAACATAAAACATTTAAAACCTTTTTTTTATAAATAATTAAAAAAAATCCTAAATTAAGTGACTACCATTGCATGGACTGATGAATTTGAAGAAAAAATGGTCAACTACTGAAAAATTGTATGCTAAATCAGAAAATAACATAAAAACATCTAAAACAATTTTTTTTAAAATTAATTAAAAAAAAATCCTAAATTAAGTGACTTTCATTGCATGAACTATTGATGAATTTGAATGAAAAAATGGTCAACTACTAAAAAATGTTATGATAAATAAAAAAATATAAAAACATCTAAAACCTTTTTTTTTTTTAAATAAGTAAAAAAAATTCCTAAATTAAGTGACTTCCATTGCATGGACTATTGATGAATTTGAATGAAAAAAACGTCAACTACTGAAAAATGGTATGCTAAATTTGAAATTAACATAAAAACAACTAAATCCTTCTTCTTCTTTTTTAAATAATTAAAAAAAAAATCCTAAATTAAGTGACTTCCATTGCATGGACTACTGATGAATTTGAATGAAAAAATGGTCAACTACTGAAAAATGGTATGCTAAATCGGGAAATAACATAAAAGCATCTAAAACCTTTTTTTTTTTTTAAATAATTAAAAAAAAAATCCTAAATTAAGTGACTTCCATTGCATGGACTACTGATGAATTTGAATGAAAAAATGGTCAACTACTGAAAAATGGTATGCTAAATCGGGAAATAACATAAAAACATCTAAAACCTTCTTTTTTTTTACATTAATTAAAAAAAATCCTAAATTAAGTGACTTCCATTGCATGGACTACTGATGAATTTGAATGAAAAAATGGTCAACTATTGAAAAATGGTATGCTAAATTTGAAATTAACATAAAAACTTCTAAAACCTTTTTTTTTTAAATAATTAAAAAAAAAATCCTAAATTAAGTGACTTCCATTGCATGGACTACTGATGAATTTGAATGAAAAAATGGTCAATTATTGAAAAATGGTATGCTAAATTTGAAATTAACATAAAAACTTCTAAAACCTTTTTTTTTTAAATAATTAAAAAAAAATCCTAAATTAAGTGACTTCCATTGCATGGACTACTGATGAATTTGAATGAAAAAATGGTCAACTACTGAAAAATGGTATGCTAAATTTGAAATTAACATAAAAACATCTAAAACCTTTTCTTTTTATTAAATAATTAAAAAAAAAATCCTAAATTAAGTGACTTCCATTGCATGGACTATTGATGAATTTGAATGAAAAAATGGTCAACTACTGAAAAATGGTATGCTAATTTAGAAAATAACATAAAAACATCTAAAACCTTTTCTTTTTTTTTAATTAATAAAAAAAATCCTAAATTAAGTGACTTCCATGGCATGGACTACTGATGAATTTGAATGAAAAAATGGTCAACTACTGAAAAATGGTATGCTAAATTGGAAAATAACATAAAAACATCTAAAACCTTCTTTCAAAAAAATAAAATTAATTAAAAAAAATGCTAAATTAAGTGACTTCCATTACATGGACTACTGATTAATTTGAATGAAAAAATGATCAGCTACTGGAAAATGGTATGCTAAATTTGAAATTAACATAAAAACATCTAAAACCTTTTTTTTTTATTAAATAATTAAAAAAAAAACTAAATTAAGTGACTTCCATTGCATGGACTACTGATGAATTTGAATGAAAAAATGGTCAACTACTGAAGAATGGTAATGCTAAATCGGAAAATAACATAAAAACATCTAAAACCCTTTTTTTTTAATTAATTAAAATTCCTAAATTAAGTGACTTCCATTGCATGGACTACTAATTAATTTGAATGAAAAAATGGTCAACTACTGAAAAATGGTATGCTAAATTTGAAATTAACATAAAAACATCTAAAACCTTTTTGTTTTTCTAAATAATTAAAAAAAATATCTAAATTAAGTGACTTCAATTGCATGGACTACTGACGAATTTGAATGAAAAAATGGTCAACTGCTGAAATATGGTATGCTAAATTTGAAATTAACATAAAAACATCTAAGACATTTTTTTTTTTAATAATTAAAAAAAAAATCTAAATTAAGTGACTTCCATTGCATGGACTACTGATGAATTTGAATGAAAAAATGGTCAACTACTGAAAAATGGTATGCTAAATTTGAAATTAACATAAAAACATTTAAATCAACTTTTTTTTTTAAATAATTAAAAATAGGGGGTTACATCATCATTTATCATAAGACCTTTATCCCATTTATTTGGGGTCTGCTTTGCAATTCCTATTTATCCACTTGTTTTGCAACACATGGCTAGAAATTTATCAGAGTTTATTTACAGTTGGTTGTCAACCTAATGCCCTCCCTCCTCCTCTCTCATCCGGGCTTGGGACCGGCAATGGCGGAGTTAAAAACTTTGGGTTACAATTGTTCGATATTTGACTTGATAATTCAATGAGTTATACTAAAATAATAAATATCATAATGGAAATTAAAAGTATGTAGGTTTGTATGTAGTAAAGATAATCACAATTGTAAGCCGATTATCGTTGTCAGGGGGTTAGGGCTAAGTAAAATAAATAAACAAAATGCCTCAATGTCAGGGTGACAAAACTTATTGAGGAAATGCCTTTTGATATTTCGGACTCATATCGAGGTTCCTCTATTATAATGATTACCATGCACTCAGATCTTTAATGAGGGTGGAAAATGATTGGGATTAAATGGTTGCATCTCCATACTTTGGTAGCTTTTAAACTTTATTTTTAAAAGATTCAAAGAAACTTTGGCTCAATTTCCAAAATGAAAAAAAAGGGTGAATAAGATAAGGCTTCTAAATGTTGGGATAGTTTCTCATGCGACCAATTTGAATAATTAGTCAATTGAATCCCACCACACACAAAGTGACATTAATTGAACTCTCCGTCATGCTTATGTTCCATCAATAACAAGGATTCCATAGTCAATAGGTGTTTGGCCTCCTCCACCGACGATATAGTGAGGTATGACAACGCCAGGGATGCTCTCACAGTATTGTTTATGCTTCCCTGGGACATTGTTGACTAATCACTGTCAAATGATACTCTCACTCATGCCTCCTCCCACCACTACTCGCTCGGTCATGCCACATTTTTGGCTTATTCACATCCCAATAGAATCATGAGTGTTGATGGAACCTTCACATACGTTGGCGTCTAATGGCATTTTGTGTGGATTCATATATTCTAAGTCTCGAAATGATCGCATGGTCCACTCATACCTTCGATCAACCTACCGGAAAAAAGAAGGCGGTTAATGGGCCAAACGATTCATTAAATGCTTTCGGAAGTAAGGACTTACGATTACCCAAATACTTTGTGATGACTGCGTAGATGGTAGATGGAGATCAGCCTTATTTTGATCATGAGTGCATGATAACATTACTTTTAAGGATAGTACTTCCTCAAGACATGGCATTCCGGGGTTTGAAGCTCCTCCCATCGGTTAACAAGCATTTCCTAATAACATATCCCCAATTGAGTTTTAGTTTTCCCATTGGGTGTCAAATAGGCATAATTTTTCTTAGCACTAAATCCCCGATTTGGGACATGCCCGGACTTCCATTGCAGGGACTGATGAATTAGAATAAAAAAATGGACAACTAGTGAAAATGGAAAGCTAAATCGGAAAATAACATAAAAACATCTGAAATGTAAATTTAAAAAAAAAATTTAATTAAAAAAAATATCCTAAATTAGGGGAATATCATTTTTCTTTTTTGATCGATAAAGTAGATTTTATTGAAAAAGAAGTAAAACGTACAAATTTGAGAACACAAAAAACATCTAAAACGTAAATTTAAAAAAAAAATCCTAAATTAGGTGAATATCATTTTTCTTTTTTGATCGATAAAGTAGATTTTATTGAAAAAGAAGTAAAAAAACCTAAATCGAAAGAACACAAAAAACATCTAAAAATAAATTTAAAAAAATCCTAAATTAGGTGAATATCATTTTTCTTTTTTGATCGATAAAGTAGGTTTTATTGAAAAAAGAAGCAAACGACAAACCTGAGAACACAAAAACAACAAGTTGTACCAGAACCTAAAAATTACTACCCCACTCTAAACATAAAGAACCTCACCCCCGGGTAATCAAATCCCGAAGACCATGAAGCTCCCTCCCTAATGCGAGAGGAAATAAAAGGTTAATTGAGCAAGTTGTCCCAATCCACACTATCCCCAACTTTAGCACCAATCTTTATCCAATCAATAGCCAAGTTCCTGACAGACTTCATAATCATAGAGACTGATTTTCATTTTTTGTTAAACACCATGTTGTTCCTTTCTGACTATAGAGACCACATCACTGCCAAATCCATAAATTTCCAATATTTACCCTTTGGATCATTCAACTCAAAACCATCCCATGCTGCTAACAAGTCAGCACAATGCTCAGGAAACACCCAAGAAACTCCAAAAGTTTGTAGAACCACACTCCAAAGTTGCCTAGCTACCCATCAACGAAGCATTAAATGATTAGTAGATTCCTCCTCTTGAAAGCACATCACATATCTATTTCTTAGTCCCATCCCTCATCTATTCAGCTGATAAAATATGAGAATTCTTCCCCATCCAACACTCCATCCGAAAAATTTAATTTTCGATGGAATCTAAGATTCAAATCTTGACTCAATTGTGGACGATTATCAGGACTTTGATAAAGAGAGGAATAAAAGGATTTCACCGAAAATCTCCCCTTTGAATGATACCGCCAAAAACGAAGATCCCTATTGGCTTGATTTCTTGTATATGAATTTAGTTTTTGCAATAGGTCTTGCATAGAAATCACCTCCTCCTGCAAATTTCTCTGCACCCGAATATTCCAAACCACATTCTCATTGACCATAACAAACATATCTCTAACATAATCTTCTCTATTTAGAGAAATTGGATATAAATATGAAAATTTATCTTTCAAGGGCAAGTCAATAACCCAAATATCATCCTAAAAACGAATTTTATCACCAATCCCTCAGCTGAAACTGACTCCCTTCCAAAACTCATCCGCAACTGAGCAAAGACTCTTCCACCGTCCAGAACCTCTATTAGTAGAGCTTCTTATATTGTAACAATTACTAGGATCCCCATATTTCCCATAGATCACCTTCCACCACAAATGATTTTGTTCCTTTACATCTCCTATTCTCCAAATCTACTTGCCCAGGAAGACTTTATTTGTGATGCTTAAATGACGAATACCTAAGCCTCCATCTTTCTTAGATAGACAACAGGTCTCCCATTTTAAAAGATGAAATTTCTTTATATCTCTACCCCCTTCCTAAAGGAAATTCCTTATTATCTTTTCCATCTGTTTCACCGCCGTTTCAGGAGCTCTAAACATAGACATGTAAAAGATAGGAAAAGATGATAAAGTAGCCTTAATAAGCGTCAAACGACCCCCGTTACTAAGCATTTTGCTCTTCCACACAACTAATCTCTTCTCCAACTTGGTGATAATTGGATCCCAAAACTTCACACGTGGTTTTCCTACTCCCAGCGGTAAACCTAAGTAAATAATAGGGAGACTTTCCACCATGCACCCAATACTTTCAGCTAAGGAAATCAAAGCTACTACACCCAGATTCCAGAAAGCTTTGATTTATGAAGATTAACTTTTTGGCCTGAAGCCACTTCGTAAATATTGAACACATCTTTTATTGCACGAACTTCATCCAAACTTACTTCACAAAACAAAATTGTATCATCTGCATATTGAAGATGGGTAATCATAGGGCCCCTACTGGAAATCATAAATCCATTAAATTGCTCTAATTCAGCAGCCTTAACAAGCAAACCATTTAAAGCTTCAACCACTATATTGAACAACATTGGTGACAAGGGATCACCCCACGTACCCCTCTAGTGCTCTGAAAATACCCTCTTAGTGACCCATTTACCAAAATAAAAAACCAAGATGATGAAAAAAAATCATGCATCCATTTCCTCCATCTCTCTCGAAAGCCCATCCTACCCATCACATACGCTAAGAAGTTCCAGTTGACTCTATCATATGCCTTTTCCATATCAATTTTCCAGATAATCCCTTCCCCACCACCTCTATTTACAGAATCTCAATTGCTTCATGTGCTACAACAACCATATCTAACAATTGGCGGCCTTCGATAAAAGCACCATGGTTCACCGAAATAATGTATTTCATTACGCTTTGCAATCTATTAGCCAAAACTTTTGAAAGGATCTTGTAAAGGTTGTCAAGAAGACTAATGTGTCTAAAGTCTTTTATTTCTTCAGCCCTCTCCATTTTACGGATAAGAGTAATAAAGGTAGAATTCATACTCCTATCCACATTGCCCTTCTCATAAAATTCATTAAACAAATCCATAATGTCACCTTTGATGGTTTCCCACATGAATTGGAAAATTTTCATAGTAAATCCATCAGGACCCGGGGCTTTGTTTTTCCCACAACTCATAATAGCCTTTCTAACCTCCTCAGTAAAAGAGCTTTCCAACCCCAGCTTTTGATTTTCTGGACGCGTTGAAAATTTAAACCATCCAACACAAGTCTCTCTCTGATATCTTATGTGTACAACTTCTCATAACACTTAACAATTTCAGCACACATTTCTTCTTTCTCAACCACCCTTCTACCATCCACATTTAAATTGCTAATATAGTTTTTCTTACTCCTAGCATTAACCAGTGTGTGAAAGAACTTAGTGTTATTGTCACCTTTTTATAATCAGTGGACCTTCAACTTTTGCTTCTAAATGATCTCTTCTTCCACACATTTTTCATTATTATGCATCTTAAAGGCTGTACAGAGATCGAAATCCTCCCCATTAAGAGGCCTAGATTCTTCCAAAATATCTAAAACCCTAATTTCCTTAAGGATTTTATCTTTTATTTGCTCCACCTTTCCAAAAAAATTAGCATTCCAAATCTTAATCTCACCCTTGATTTTTTTTTTAACTTCATTACCAGTTTGAACGCCGCATATCCTTGTATCTGGCAATCATTCCACCATTTTGTAACCAATTCCTTGAACTTCTCATCCCTCAATCATGCATTCTCAAATTTGAATGAGCCCGGACCACCATCTCTAATCGGACAACTGAGCAAAATGGGGATGTGATCAAAAGTGGGTCTAGGGAGCCCTTCCAAAATCGCATTAGGATTAACTTTTATCCACTCATTAGTACAAAGAAACTGATCCAATTTGCTTAATTTGGGCATATCTTGTAGATTTGACCAAGTATACAAGCCCCCATTCATATCAAACTCAACTAACCCAAATGTGTTAACAAAATTAGCAAATTGTCTCATTCCATACTTGTCTAGTCTTTCACGAATCCTTTCTGAAGCAAATCTGACAACATTAAAATCACCTCCCGCACACCAAGGGCCTTCCCACCAAACTGTCATACTAGCTAACTCAAACCAAAAGTCTTATTTACGAAGTCTTCATTGGATCCATAAACCCTAGTAGAGGCCCATACCATGCCATCTTATCTATTTTTCAACAACACTAACATTGAGTGCTCACCAACTTCTGATTCCAACCCATCAATCTCTCTACTATTCCAAGCCACAATAATACCTCCTGAAGCCCCAATAGAATCCAAGCTTTCCCATCCCCACTGATTGCCACCCAAGGTCGACGATATCTTTCAATTATTAGTGCTTCCCCATTTAGTTTCCTAAAGAGTAATCACTGACTTGTTGTTTATAATAACCTTCTTAACTGTAGCCCTCTTATTTAGATAACAAATTCCTCTTACGTTCCAAGATAAGATCTATGTTCTAACACACCAATCCCAAAAAAATAGCCTTAAATCATTCATAAGATCAGTTATACCTTGCAATTACCTTTCTTATAAGATAACCTGCAATCTAGTTTTTGTAATTCCCTCATTCCTTTACCTTTTCTACTAAAAGCAGATTCAATTCGATCTTTATTAACCGCTTCAAAAACTTTTTGCAATTGATCATTAGTCCCCCGAAACGTCATGTCATGCTTCCTTCCAATTTCAATAATTTTGTCTACACTATTCTGATTTAATCTCTTTCTTGACTTGTGTCTGATCACCCCATAATTCATTTTCAAGCCTCTCAACCACCTCTTGCACCATCTCATTGTTCGTGGATGACTGTACTGATTCATCTGATGTCGACCCCACTGAAGTATCGCTAGATTCAGCTGCTTTCTCCCTGCAATAAGAAGGTCCTTCCATGGACTTGGCAACATAATTTGACGACCCATTACATGAATTCACATCCCCAGAGTTACAATATAAAAATCCTAACTTTTCTAATTCATTACATAGGTTTGCATTCTAATGAACAATAATAAAATCATTCAAAACCCTATCAATTTTAGAACATGGCGAAATTACTTGTGGTCCGAAGACCGAATAAATAATACCCAAATTATCACGTGTAACCATCCTCAAACGAGGAGAACACGTGGGATGAACAAATTTAGGGGAAAGTCTCACAATTTCTCTACTTGCGTTAGCTCCCCCATAAAGTACTTCGCGATCGCTGCCATCCTATTGATTCTCTTCCTGACGATGTCCTATAGGTAATTGATTAGAGGTAGCTAGCCTTTCGTCGTCAAACACCTTTATCTTCTGATCATCTCTCGGCCTCTGATATTCCTGATTGAAGAAGTTTAATTGGCGTTCCCTCTCCAAAAGTCCAGTTATCAATGAATCTAATTCATTAAGTCTCATTGACAAACTCGACCCAACATCTTGGTCCAAATGAAAATGCGCAACCCGATTCGTATTGAGTATCAGATCCTCCGCACGTGCCTCATCATATAAAAGTGTCTCGTCGGCATTTTCCATTTGATTCTGCATCACCTCAGGCTGATTATGGGCGGTCTTTCCAAGTGACCTATCAACTTCCGATTCAGAAACATGAGTAACACTCTCCCCGCCATGTGTCCCTTCCATTTCAGATTCTGAAAATTTTACATTGTTCGCCTTACTTCTGCCATTCAAAAATCCCTCATTATTATTTTTCTCATCCCGACGTACATCCCTGATATAAGCTTCACCGCGTGTTTCCATCAGGACCATTGGATCAAACTTCTATACATTTTGTTTATTAAAAGAAACTAAACCCCACATTTCAAATTCCAAATTTGAGGTGGAAGTGGCACCCCTGAAATTACCTCCCACAATCCCTCTACCCTTAATCTTCTTCGGGTTCATAGCACCGTTGACTGTGGTCAACAAAGTCCCGACCCTTGGAATACCATCATCCACTCTCTGACCATCGGAAAAAATATTCCCCGTTGTGGATGAGGAACTAACCCTTCTGTACATTTTGTTTATTAAAGGAAACTAAATCTCACATTTCAAATTTCAAATTTGAGGTGGAAGCAGCAGCCCCGAAATTACCTCCCACAATCCCTCTGCCCTTAATCTTCTTCGGGTTCATAGCACCGTTGACTGTGGTCAATGAAGTCCCGATCCTTGGAATACCATCATCCACTCTCGACCATCGGAAAAATATTCCCCCGTGGACGAGGAACTAACCCTTTCCGTCGCCGCAATGTCTTTGGGTCTCAGATTTTCAGGCACGGATTGACTCCCCCTATCAATAGGATGGTCGTCCATCTGCTTTTGGTTCCTCATCACCATGTCATCATCGCTACTCCTCCCGGGCCAAGGTCGAAGTTTTCACTTTGTTCTGAGATCTCTTCCCGTCTCAATTCTGAACACACGAAATCGTCTCCCATCAACGCCCGATGTCACATGGCGGGGAATATTGCTCCAATTATCCCTACCAACCAGGATTCTGGCATATCTCGTTTCAGTGAAGGAGCTAGTACAACCATCCACACCGAGGAACAATCCACAGCACCTCTCAATATGGCTAAAAACGTCGTTTGTCCACGCATGGAGCAGAATCCCCAACACCCGTAACCAGACTCCATGCTCCTGTTTATGCAAGTAGATATTCTTCCTTCTTAAAAATTAGAAGAAACTGGGGCTCCTTGAACCCTAGGTCTTATGTAGATATTCTTCAATGTAGATATTTAAGAACGGATACCCTCCTCTGCACTACATTGAAGAATTTTTTTTTTTTTTTTTCTCATTCATTAAAAAAAAAAGATATTCCTCAATGTAGTGCCGAGGATGGTATCCCTTCTTAAATCTAACAATCAGCCCATTTTTCATAAGATTTTCTTTACTTGTATCATAACACTTTCGATTAACATCAAAAGCAAAAGCCTTATCCTTACTCGAAAGATCCTGTCAATTTTTCAGAGCATCCACAAAGGTTGTTTTCCTTCACAGGAAGAAGACTCACCGGCAAAAATAACTTTACGCCCATGTTCAAGATTATGATTCGGTCTGGTTTGTCTTTTAAACTTTGGAATGAACTCCTTTAAAAGTTCTCCCAGCAATTTGCCATCTATTCAAAATATCTTTTTGCTGTTAGAGACGATAAAATATACTAATCTCGAACTTTGAACATGGGAATAAGATCGTTTCCTTCCCAACCGAGTTTTAGTTTTCCCATCGGGTGAGGCAACAAATAGGCATTATTTTCTTAGCACTAAATCCCCTTCTTGGGATATGCACGACTTCCATTGCATGGACTGAATTTGAATGAAAAAATGGTATGCAAAATTGGAAAATGACATAAAAACATTTAAAACCTTTTTTTTAAAAATTAATTTAAAAAAATCCTAAATTAAGTGACTTCCATTGCATGGACTACTGACGAGTTTGAATGATAAAATGGCCAACTACGAAAAATGGTATGCTAAATTGAAAATAACATAAAACATTTAAAACCTTTTTTTTTTTTTAGATTAATTAAAAAATTCTTAAATTGAGTGACTTCCATTGCATGGACTACTAATGAATTTGAATGAAAAATTGCTCAACTACTGAAAAATGGGATGCTAAATTGAAAAATAATATAAAAACATCTAACACCTTCTTTTTTTTTTAATTAATTAAAAACAATCCTAAATTAAGTGACTACCATTGCATAGACTACTGATGAATTTGAATGAAAAAATGGTCAACTACTAAAAAATGGTATGCTAAATTTGAAATTAACATAAAAACATCTAAAATGGTTTTTTTTATAAATAATTAAAAAAAAATCCTAAATTAAGTGACTACCATTGCATGGACTGCTGATGAATTTGAAGACAAAATGGTCAACTACTGAAAAATTGTATGCTAAATCAGAAAATAACATAAAAACATCTAAAACCTTTTTTTTTTAAATTAATTAAAAAAAAATCCTAAATTAAGTGACTTCCATTGCATGGACTACTGATGAATTTCAATGAAAAAATGGTCAACTACTAAAAAATGGTATGCTAAATCGGAAAATAACATAAAAACATCTAAAACCTTTTTTTTTCTTAAATTAATTTTAAAAATCTCTAAATTAAGTGACTTCCATTGCATGGACTCTTGATTAATTTGAATGAAAAATGGTCAACTACAGAAAGATGGTATGCTAAATTTGAAATTAACATAAAAACATTTAAAACTTTTTTTTTTATTTTATAAAATAATTTTAAAAAAATCCTAAATTAAGTGACTTCCATTGCATGGACTACTGATGAATTTGAATGAAAAATGGTCAACTACTGAAAAATGGTATGATAAATAAAAAAATAACGTAAAAACATCTAAAACCTTTTTTTTAAAAATAAAATAAGTAAAAAAAAAATCCAAAATTAAGTGACTTCCATTGCATGGACTACTGATGAATTTGAATTAAAAAATGGTCAACTACTGAAAAATGGTATGATAAATCGAAAAAAAACATAAAAACATCAAAAACCTTTTTTATTTTTTTAATAAAATAAGTAAAAAAAATCCTAAATTAAGTGACTTCCATTGCATGGACTATTGATGAATTTGAATGAAAAAATCGTCAACTATTGAAAAATGGTATGCTAAATTTGAAATTAACATAAAAGCAGCTAAATCCTTATTTTATTTTTTTTAAATAACTAAAAAAAAATCCTAAATTAAGTGACTTCCATTGCATGGACTACTGATGAATTTGAATGAAAAAATGGTCAACTACTGAAAAATGGTATGCTAAATCGGGAAATAACATAAAAACAGCTAAAACCTTCTTTTTTTTTACATTAATTAAAAAAAATCTTAAATTAAGTGACTTCTATTACATGGACTACTAATGAATTTGAATGAAAAATTGGTCAGCTACTGAAAAATGGTATGCTACGGAAAATAACATAAAAACATCTAAAACCTTCTTTTTTTAAAATTAATTACAAAAAAAAAAATTAAGTGACTTCCATTGCATGGACTACTGATGAATTTGAATGAAAAAATGGTATGCTAAATTTGAAATTAACATAAAAAATGCTAAAACCTTTTTTTTAAAAATAATTATAAAAAAAATCCTAAATTAAGTGACTTCCATTGCATGGACTACGGATGAATTTGAATGAAAAAATGGTCAACTACTGAAAAATGGTATGCTAAATTGGAAAATAACATAAAAACATCTAAAACCTTCTTTTTAAAAAAATAAAATTAATTAAAAAAAATCCTAAATTAAGTGACTTCCATTGCATGGACTACTGATGAATTTGAATGAAAAAATGGTCAAACATTAAAAACCTTTTTTTTTTTTTAAATAATTAAAATAAAAATCCTAAATTAAGTGACTTCCATTGCATGGACTACTGATGAATTTGAATGAAAAAATGGACAACTACTGAAAAAAGGTATGCTAAATCGGAAAATAATATAACAACATTTAAAACCTTCTTTTTAAAAAAAAATAATTAAAATAAAAATCCTAAATTAAGTGACTTCCCATTGCATGGACTACTGATGAATTTGAAAGAAAAAATGGTCAACTATTGAAAAATGGTATGCTAAATCGGAAAATAACATTAAAACATCTAAAACCTTCTTTTAAAGAAAAAAATAATTAATTAAAAAAATCCTAAATTAAGTGACTTCCATTGCATGGACTACTGATTAATTTAAATGAAAAAATGATCAACTACTGAAAAATGGTATGCTAATTTAGAAAATAACATAAAAACATCTAAAACCTTTTTTTTATTTAAATTAATAAAAAAAAATCCTAAATTAAGTGACTTCCATTGCATGGACTATTGATGAATTTGAATGAAAAAATGGTCAACTACTGAAAAATGGTATGCTAAATCGAAAAATAACATAAAAACATCTAAAACCTTCTTTTAAAAAAAAAAAAAATTAATTAAAAAAAATCTTAAATTAAGTAACTTCCATTGCATGGACTACTGATTAATTTGAATGAAAAAATGATCAGCTACTGGAAAATGGTATGCTAAATTTGAAATTAACATAAAAACATCTAAAACCTTTTTTATTTATTAAATAATTTAAAAAGAAATCCTAAATTAAGTGACTTCCATTGCATGGATTACTGATGAATTTGAATGAAAAAATGGTCAACTATTGAAGAATGGTAATGCTAAATCGGAAAATAACATAAAAACATCTAAAACCCTTTTTTTTTAATTAATTAAAATTCCTAAATTAAGTGACTTACATTGCATGGACTACTAATTAATTTGAATGAAAAAATGGTCAACTACTGAAAAATGGTATGCTAAATTTGAAATTAACATAAAAACATCTAAAGCCTTTTTGTTTTTCTAAATAATTAAAAAAAAAAAATTTAAATTAAGTGACTTCAATTGCATGGACTACTGATGAATTTGAATGAAAAAATGGTCAACTGCTGAAATATGGTATGCTAAATTTGAAATTAACATAACATCTAAGACATTTTTTTTTTAATAATTAAAAAAAATATCTAAAATAAGTGACTTCCATTGCATGGACTACCGATGAATTTGAATGAAAAAATGGTCAACTACTGAAAAATGGTATGCTAAATTTGAAATTAACATAAAAACATTTAAAATAATTTTTTTTTTTAAACTAATTAAACTGAAAATCCTAAATTAAGTGACTTCCATTGCATGGACTACTGATAAATTTGAATAAAAAAATGGTCAACTACTGAAAAAAGGTATGCTAAATTGGAAAATAACATAAAAACATTTAAAACCTTTTTTTTTTTTTTCAAATTAAAATAAAAATCCTAAATTAAGTGACTTTAATTGCATGGACTACTGATGAATTTGAATGAAAAAATAGCCAACTACTGAAAAAAGATATGCTAAATCGGAAAATAACATAAAAACATCTAAAACCTTTTTTTTTTTTAAATTATTTGAAAAAATTCCTAAATTAAGTGACTTCCATTATATAGACTACTGATGAATTTGAATGAAAAAATGGTCAACTACTGAAAATTGGTAATGCTGAATCGGAAAATAGCATAAAAACATCTAAAACCTAAATCTATTTATTTTTTAAATTAATTATAAAAAAAATCCTAAATTAGGTGAGTATCATTCGTACCTTTGTTTTAAGCGATGACGAGGAGAGAAACGACGGCTGTGATGTCATCTGGCTTCCCGCCTTGATAGAAGTGTCCAAATTTTTTCGAGCATTTATGGAAAATGGGGTTGAGCGAGGTCATTTGACTTGATATTGGCAAACTCAACCAATTTGGAAGCAATTTCTTGTGGAATCAGTCCTTCTCTAGTAGCCTTCACTACCACCGCAGCTATCTCCCAGTCAGACAAATTATCGAATAACCCATCTGTTCCAGCCACGATCACGTCGCCTTCTACCACCCCAAATTGAAACATCTGCATATATATTTATATATATATATATATGTGTGTAATATAATTGAATTGAAAATTAAACAAAACATGTATGTATGATTAATAATAAATAATAAATAATAAAAAAAAGGGTAGGTAGGTACCTGTAATCGGTGGGTGTGTCACGATTTGAGCTACTACCAAGCCGACACGCAATTGAATGAATGTTGTTGCACGGGAGATTTGTAGGCGACCCTATTCTTTCTGACCACTAATAATCCGCTATCGCCAATGTTGAGCCCTTTTATACTCTGCCATCAAAACACTAGTTAGTAATTCAAAATTCAAATTTCAAAAGTCAAAAACGAAGAAGAAGAAAAAGGAAAATATATTAATTAACCACCTCATGGTGAAGTGTGAAAATGCAAGCTGTAGAGGCTCCTTGAGATTTGGTGTTGGTGTATGCTTCCTTTATAACTCTTGGTAGATCCACCGTAGTTGACATTTTGTTTATTGCTCTTAAAGAGTTGAGCATGAGTTCCCGAGCATATATTCCAGAGTCAATTCCTATCTTCTTCAAGCCACCCACACCATCAGCCACCCCAATTGTGTTACACTCTCCACAAATAAAATGTGAATCTTCTCCAAGCCCGTTTGATGAAGACGCTTTTGGAAGATACTTTGATCCTGAAATCAATTTCAGTCTTTTGGGTCCCATAACCTTCGGCTTCCTCTTCCTGCTGGGTAGGTGGGTGGATGGGTACCAAATCCCAATACATATATTTTTTAAAAATATCAAAACTCATTGACAGACCAAAACTATAACTATACTTTAGAAATATCACTATATGAGGAGCTTTTTAACCCAATCAATCAATCAATCAATCTTGTAAAATGAAATCACACACCATTAATAGACATTTATCATAATATTAGTATTTTTAAAGAAATGAACATTAATTTAATTTATGCAGCTTAAGACAGCTCCTCTTCAAATTATTACGAAAGTTATAAACAATGGACAATTTTACAGACAGCTTATGTGGCAGGACATGACTGACTGCTGCGGTGTTTAGGCCCCGCTGTGTATGCAGCCAATTACGTCCTCATAAAAAATTGCCCACCTTTTTATTATGGGTGGGGTTATTCACCCTATTTCTCAGAAGGTGCACACCCTTTTTCATCATAAAAAGTCATCGACTGCCTTGAAGCAGAGGGCCGAAGATCATTTTTCGTCCCAATCATCTACATAATAGATCTTGAGATCATGGCGCACCTATCAGACGACCAAATCTCGATTCCACGTGGCACACACACCCCAAACGTGACCATTTGAAAGGCATGCCCTATGATCACGATCACTTTTGGGGATGTGTCATGTGGAATCGATATGTAATCGTCTGATAGGTGTGCCATTATCTTAAGATCTATTGTGTGGAATATTGGGATGAAAAACGATCTATGTCGCATGATTCAAAGAAGTCAACGAATTTTTTCCACAGGAAAAACGGGTGCAAATAACACCACCTTTTGTTATATGGACGACGGAATGCTACATTATCATTGTAGCGTTCAACGCTACATTAGTGTCATTTGGATGATAAGTGACACCTAATCTGAAGATCAAGTGCAAAGGCAATATGGACAAGATCGATCAAGTCCATAGCCCCCAAAAATAACTAAAAAATACATCTTATCCACCGTTCAAAATATGGTCAAAGTTCGAAAAAACTCAATGCACTAAGTTAAAGGGTCGGAAATCAAACTTTGACCATTATTTTGAAGGGACAAATGACGTAAAATTTTAAAAAAAATAAAATTAACTCGCATGCCATATGACTAATGATCTCAAAAAGGGTGTTTTTCTGAGATCACATGTGACGTGACATTAGATCTCAACACTAGTGTAGCATTCAAACGCTACACAAAGTGTAGGATCCTCAACCTTACTATATTTGGTTAAAGTATAATTAGAAATAATGACTCTTGAATGACAAAACGATCTACCACCGCTTAATTAGAATTTTTTATGTCACACCATTGGAGTGTGCTTTCCTAACATGCCAAATTTTTTATCTCACACCATTGAAGTGTGGTTTTGTAATGTGTCATGTGGGATCGATTTATGATCAATCTAAATGATTCAAGCAGCAATCCATTATAGGAAAATGTTTTAGTCAAAGAATCATATTGACATAGGTTGATGTGAACCATCTGATTGGCTAGTTTGAATATCAGCCATTAAAACTAGACAAAATGATTGGTATTAGAGCCCACCACTTTGATCTATCACTTTCAATTTATGATCTATCACTTTGACTGTGGGAATTACCTACACCTTGCTTACATGACGGTATGGAGGGTCGTGCCATTATAATTATGGGTTGTTTTTATAATAGGTGGTAAACTTTCCCTAGCTTTTGCATAGAATGAGGATTATTTACAGGTTTTAGAAAAGCTTTATTATTTTTTATTTAACCATATATGATTCCAGGTTTCCTATGATAGCAGGTTGCGTTTGGGATGAGAATTGTAGTTTACAGGTTTTGTAGAACTTTTATAATATTTTTATTAAACTATATATGATTCCTGGTTTCCCTTTGTAGGTGAGATCGAAGGTCATGATCTGACTGTAATTTTTATAATTTTTTTATTAAATTATATATGACACCAAGTTTGGTAAAACTTTTATAATTTTTTATTAAACCATATATGAGTCCAGGTTTCCTTTATAGAGGGGATTGAAAGTCATTTTGCAAAAGATTGGCAGCAAGATAATTTTTAGGGAGCCATTAGTTGCACTCTGGAAAGTTGGCCTTGCACTAAACTTAAAGAATTGACATTTTAGGGACATGTAACATGTAAAAGGAAATCCGGGTTGTCTGATTTGAAGTTTATGATATATAGATCAGTGCATAAGATTAGAGCACACCACGATAATTGTAGTCAATTGTTGAGTCAGATAATTGCCTTTGACTACATTTAATCACATGATGAAGATTATATTTTGTTCTAATCTTTTGTAATTAATATCTTTAAATCATGTCCTTGAAATCAAATGGCTTAGATAGTGCTTTCACATAACAAAGGTCGCCAAACTTGCATGTCTTTCTTTTAAACTTGGTGCAAGGGCTGACTTTTCTGAGTGCAACTAATGGCTCCCTAACTTAAAGGTCAGTCACCAAAGAGCCATTAGCCCAGTTGGTATGCTCTCTCCAATGTAAGAGAGTAGGTCACCCTTGTCTTCACAAGATGTAGGTTGGGTTTTGTTAGTTAACCCTCATCACTATCGTTGGTGCTCCCTGCTCCGCAATTGTCCAATATGTATGCGTCTCCTCAATTCTGAGACTGTGGGGGCCCAAGGCGAGTTCCTAAAATGGGCCCTCCTTTATATTGATCCTAAAAAAAAATATTTTTTGATAAATAAAATAATAGTCATTTCTCCTATAGTGGGAAATTTCTCTAATATTTTCCAAAATTTCAACAAATTTATCAAAAATGGTTGAACGTAACTTTCAGCGAAATTTCGATAATTTTTCTGAAATCGCCAAATTTTATTAATTTTAGCGAAATTAACATAATTTGTCAAATTTAATAAATTTTCTTCTAATTTTGTAGTTTTGCATAATAAAAAAAAAATTATAAATTATAAATATAATTTATATATAACATTTTTTGTACTCCCAAAAATTTTCCCAAAACTTTCCAAAATTTTCTTGAAATATCAAAATATTGTCGAAATTGAAATTTGTCACCATGATTGCTCCTAGTCCTAGATTACGAATATCTGCATATTTCATTCTGCTGTTTTATAATTTGAAAACACAACTAATAAGTTAACGAAAATATATATTAAAAATAAAATAAAACACAAAAAAATGAAAAACTAAATAGTACCCCATGAATTGAGTAACTCAACTAATAACGCTGACATTTTTTAACACTTTAACTGCCATTGAATATTTCCTATCATTTTTTAGTACTTTAACAGTCTTAAAAGGTTTCATAAATAGGTTCATTGTATAGCTTTCAAGTAGATTCAAATTGATAGGTCATTTTGAAAATTTGTGATGTAACAAGCACGAGATCAATTTTTTAAGTTGGGTAATTTAATAAGGATAAATTTGTATATATATAAAGGATTCGGTCAAACAAATTCAAACTGATCAAAATAAGGCTAGAAAATTCATTAGGTCAATACTTAAGGTTGGCCTAGCTCAGCGAGGCAAATGACTTGACCCATGACCAGCACCTACCCAATCCGACCCATAAAAAATTATACAAATATGGGGCCTAGGAAGAGTTGAACCCATAACTTATTGGGGGAAAAGTGAACAACACAAGTAGCTTAACCAACAAAGGATCAAAAATTTGGCCAAAATGACTGAAATTCCGTCATTTCGGTCCCTTTCGTAGTTTTCGGCTGAAATTTCGGTCCAACCGAAACAAAATCCAGATTTTTGATTGTAACCAACTAAACCAATTGACTTGATTTGCAATTTTGGACATTGAAAATTATACTAACCAATCGCCCATAAAGAATTACAAGAATAGGAGGCCCCAAAAATTTCGGGGCCCAAGGCAGCTGCCTGATGGGCCTTGCCCTGGGGCCGATTCTGTTGTCGAGGTTGTCTCGACCGAATGGCCGTATAAAAAAAATAGTGGGTGCTAATAGAGCTGCCTGATTAGGGTGGTCACTTTCGCATAAATTTGTGTATCTAGGTGATACTTTAAAAAAAAAAAAAAAAAAGGTTTTTACCAGCGATTAGAGAAACTGCCGGTAATGTTTTCTAATGTTTGTGATCATTGCCGACGATCAGTGACCGTCGGCATTTGCATCAATTCTCAGCGCCGTTGAATGTTTTCATTTTAGTGGCGGTTAAAAAACACCGATAATACCATCAATTTTTTTATCGTTATACAAAGTCGTTGGCGGCCAATAAACCGCTGGTGAAAAAAGATAACGGCGGTCAGAAAACCGCCCCCAAAGAGTACCTTTTTAGTGGAGGTTGAAGTAGAAGCCGATAAATGTTTTCTTGACAGAGCCAAGCATTTTGGTCGGGTCATAACCGCATTAGAGACTTTTTCCTTGCAACTTAGCATTGCTCATGAGACACATTGACTACTTTAAATTAGACGTTCAGCATTTTTTTTATCCCAATCTTTCACAGTAGATCTTGAGATTTTGGTTGTATCATCAAACAATGAGATTTTGATTACATGTGGCACCTCCCAAAAAGTGAACGTGATCATCGATGTACCATCAAATATGATTCCTGAGCCACTTTTTCAAATGTATGTCTCATAGAATCAACATCTGACCGTCCGAAGATAAACCCATATTCTCAAGATCCTTTGTGCAAAAAATTAGGATGAAAAACATTGGCTTTTGCAAGTGCGCAGCTTCGTTGTTAGGAAAGAGTATCCTATTAAAAATATGAATTACCTAATAAAAATGGGAATTTTGGAAGATGCCTCACCTAAGTTTAAGAATTACCAAGATCCCTTATCGAGTTTAGAATTTGGCAGATCCCTCACCCAACTGCTTTAAACACTTCTAACTACCTGCCAAAACTTTAATCCCTAAAATATCCTTGGTTACCGATTTGCACCTGATTTGGACCCGATTGGTTATCAATTTGCAACCGATTTGCACCCTAATACCCCTGTCTTTTGCGCGGCCAAACATTTCACCTACCACCGTGCGAAAATGACAAAAATGTCCACGAAGCAAGATTAAGTAAAAAAGATTTTACTTTTACAACCACTTTCACTATTGCCGATATCAAAATCTGATCGCTCGATTAAGATATCGGTCAAGACTACACGTAAACCTTTTTTTTCCATTCGAAATTTGTAGAGTTAAAATAACCAACCGATATCCATTCGAAACTCGATGGGCAACCACACGAAAATGGGTAACCGATAGGATAATAATCAGTAACCGATTACTACAAATTGATAATCGATTAGGTGCAAATCAGTAACCGATCGGATGTAAATCGGGTGCCAATCCATAACTAATCAGGTGTAAATCAGGTGCAAATTGGTAACCAAGGATATTCTAGGGATTTCAGTTTTTGACGGGTAGTTTGAGGTGGTTAAAGCAATTAAATGGGGGATCTTGCCAAATTTCAAACTAGGTATGGGATCTCGCCAATTCCCAAACTTATGTGAGGCATCTTACAAAAATCCCAATTAAAATATCCTTCACGAAATTTCTCTGTCCACACGTGCATACTACTAGTGCAACCTAGCTGTATAATATTAAATGGATTCCTATATATATATATCCATATCTTTCCTTTCGCAATAGTATTAATCCAACTAATTTTTGTTGTTTTTATAAGTGTGACTGCGTGAGGGAACACCAATTATAGTGATAAGAGTTAATTAGGAGAATTCAACCCACACTTTGTAAAGATAAGGGTGAGAAACAACGCGGAGAACGAGAATCAAACCCACAACCTACTCCCTCACATTGGAGTGAGTGTACCAATTGGATTAATGCTTCTTTGAAACAAAAACTCTACCAAAAGTTCGTGAAACAAAAACTTACTATTAACTAATTAAATGACCAACTAACTTTACATTAGGAACCCTAATTACTTATACCCTCGAAACCCTAAAAATTTAAAAATTATCAAGTTATTCTTACAAGTTTGCTATTGTCTCTTAGAACTTCCTACAATGACATAAAATTATGACATTTGTCGCTTGAGAAAAAAATCCTTGTATCTTAAATGGGAGCCAATAAGAGCTTGACAACAATAACAAAAATTATTTACGAAAATGGATACTGTTGATACATGCAATTTACTACTGAAAAAACACAGAAAAAAATGTTTAAAAAATAATCTATCATCCTTCTTCAAACTTAGGAGGTGAGATGAATAAGATAAAAATAATTGTTGCTCCTCTTATAGAATAATTAGGTTTCTTTTTAACCTATGAAGAATTGGGAAACACAGGGGCTTTAGAGATTCAGTTGTCCAACATGTGGTTATATATTAGGCTGTTATTTAGGTACCTCCTTCTACTCTACGAGGTTTAATTACTAAAAGTGTCTACGTCCAAAATCCACTCAAATCCGTTGATTACTTGGAATCGGATGATTGAAACTTCTTTTCACCCTAAATCTTCCCCACACCAGATCTTGAGTTGATGCTCTTAATATCAGACCGTCCATAATCTATTCCACATGACACTAACTCCAACAAAAGGACCCAAAATCACAACACTTGAGTGTGACTTGTGATTTTATGGCCACATTTTGTGGATGTAAGTCACTAAGAATAAAAAAATCTGTGATGATGTCTCAAGATCTATTGTGTAGAAAAGTGAGATGAGAAACGATTTCAAATGTCTGATTCAAGCAGTCATGATTTTTTAAAATCTGTCTTCGTAGAAGACTGAGATATATTATGTAAAGATCTAATTGGGCACAATATTGGTTCTCGTCTAATTATATGGTAACTTTTGACACATGAGGGACACAGCCAAGGTATAAAAATCGCCCATAATACATATCGGTTTTTGGTAAATCAATACGCATTGGTCCTTCAACTCGGTATTGGTATTGGCTGATAGCCCTATCCGCGATACTTATCAGTTCAATGCAATTTTTTTAATTTTCTTTTGAGTGCCAATACTTATCGGTCCTCCACGGACCGATACAAACCAAGTTTGTTACCTTGTCCCTACCCTTATTATTAAAATGAAACGATTACATACCATTGAAAATATAATAATTAAGAGAAATAAAGTAATCTACAATCGAATTTAGAGATACTGAGTATACATTTTGAAAATATAATAATTAAGAGAAATAAAGTAATCTACAATCGAATTTACAGATATTGAGGATACATTTATTTTACAAGTGTTTATATATAAGAAAAGAGAGGGTAGTATAATCCGGTACCTAGATGGTTCCACATATATTTGAATGAGTTCTCTGCTATCGACCGCCTCCATCATATTTTTGAGGTCGGCGTCAGAATCGATTGTCACCAGACAACAATCGAACTTCTCGTCCGATAGCAGATACTTTACATCGATAGCATCGGCCGAATTAGAGACATCGGCCATCGTCAGTGAAAAGCAACTGAAATTAGCCTTCCGATCGAAGGAAATCAGTTGACTTTTCCCACCGATATAGCAGATCTCCCCTGTCGTCCGCAGCTGTACAAATCTGCCCCCAAAGCTGCAGCGAAGTTGCCGCTCCTTCTCCTTCGACATGAGTAACTACAAGAATAAAGATCATTAATTAACCTCACAATCATAGCTATAGAAACATCAAAATTTGATCGAACACAAAGATAGAATTACCTTTCAAGAAAGAAATAGAGAAGGCAACAAAAATAAAGGAGATATATGATAAGTTATATATAAGGTACCTCTTTGTTGTAATATAATAACAGAGGCATTAACGACAATGAACTTGCTATACCTAAAAAAATTGCTATTGCTTCTTGGCATGCGTGAAATATTTTCAAAAAAAACAGAAGGAGAAGAGAGTTTTTTAATAAAGAAAATTTGATTATCAAAATCAATATTATCGGCCGAATCCCCTCCCCCAAATGAAAAATTATCGGCCGAATCTTAAAATTATCGCTCTATAATTTCAAATTATTCGCCGATATTATGAATAATCAAATTATCGGCTAATAATTTCAGGATTTCGGGCGAGATTTTGAAGCCCTGTTCCCAAATTTTTTATAGGGTTTAAAACCCATAGAGAAGAAGAAGAGATAAAAGGAAAGAAGAAGAACTGGTAAAAGACTTACCTGGCTGGACGGCACTTTCTTTCTTCTTCCGGTTTTTCCTTTTGGTTTGCTTCTTCTTCTTCTTTCTTTTTCTTTTTCTTTTGGTAATACGTATTTACCCTATATATATATATATAGAGGGTTCAATGAGTCGGGTAACTTTATAATAGGGTTCAATGAGTCGGGTACCCTATACCCGACCCAATCTAATAGTTCACCTAATGTGATACATAAACTCCAGTCACGTCAGACGCATGGC
The DNA here is from genome assembly GCA_021018995.1 of Chloranthus sessilifolius. Taxonomy (NCBI): domain Eukaryota; kingdom Viridiplantae; phylum Streptophyta; class Magnoliopsida; order Chloranthales; family Chloranthaceae; genus Chloranthus; species Chloranthus sessilifolius. The sequence continues at coordinate 128,770,302 of CM037593.1, read as the reverse complement.
ATCGTACTTGACCTTTCGGTCGGGTCAAACAACAGATCAAGTCGAGTTGGGTTGACCCAACCTAAACTGATATTTATATGTAAAACGTGAAAAAATTGGGTTTTTTATGAGGTCTAATCAAGGTTTTGGATTGGTAGTAGGTCCGGTCAGGTCGGCTCAAGTGAATTTTCAGGCCAAATCGGATCCAATCAAGTGCACCACTGGGTCAAGTTTTTTTAATGGTGCAGCCAAAATTTTGACCCGACCTGACCCTACAGCCCTGCATCAAATAGTGACATGTTCTATTGCGACTTGCGGTTTGTGGTTGGTAAGGCAATTGTTGTGATGACCGACTTGTGACGGGGCCAATACTCAAGCTATATGGTACCATGTGGTGCCAGGAGGGCACGCGACATGGGGCCATGTTGGCCTTGCGACGTGGTCGCACTAGCGCCACGATCGCATATAGCCAAGGTGGGCTAGCGATGCATGAGGCGTTGCGGTATGTCAAAGAGGAAATGAAATCAATTTCTTAGTTGATTTCTTAGAAAATGATTTCCTCTAGAAATTGATTTTTCACTGTTTTATTAGTGTGTTTGAGAAATAAATATAATTGGAAATTCATTTCTCTTGTTTGATTAGTATCTTTGAAAATGAATTTTTAAGTTTTGCTCATTTATTAATAAAATCATAATTAAAGTCAAATATTAACCAATAATTTTTTAATGATATTCTATTACATTATAAATTAATATCATTGTAATCACTATTTATTACTAAGTTATATATGTCAAAGTTTGAAAAGTCAAACTTAAATAAAAAATCAAACTTTGACCAAACTTTAAATTTTGATAAAAAAAATATGTAAAGGTAAATAACAAAATTATAAATGCTAATATCATGGATCAAAATTTTGGTTTCCCGATACATATCATCCGAGCTCAAAACCGATACGTATCGGTACCGGATGATACCGAACGATACATTCAATGTATCGTTCGGTATAATATATGGGAATGAACGATACAGTACATTGAATGTACCGTATCATTCATGTCCGATGCGTATCGGTATCGGACGAAATTTTGATCCATGCCTAGTATCTAATGTAAGTTTATACGTTGAAATAAAATTAAATTTTTATAAAAGTCAAAGTTTGACCAAGAGAAAATTTTGCAATGTACCAATAAGTTATAAAAGTCCAACTGTAAATTAATATAACAATATTCATATATATCGTTAGATTACACTAGTCAAAATTTGATCAAACATCCACTTTTAATAAAAGTCAAACTTTGACCAAACGTAAAACTTCGATTAATAAAAAATTTTAAGACTAAAATACAAAGTTTTATAGTAAACACTAGTATGTATTATACATTGAAACAAAATTAAAATTTTAAACTTGAAAGAAAATTTAATTTTTAAAAAAGTCAAACTTTGACTAATTTTTTAAACTTTGATCAATAAAAAATTTGATAATCTACCGCCAACCTACAAATTAACATAACAGTATTTGTATCCAGCGCTAGGTTACACTAGTAAAAACTTTGACTAAATATCAACTTTTTAAAAAGTCAAACTTTGACCAAATATAAAAAAAAGTAAAATAAAATTTAGTAATATACTAAACAGTAATAAATTAAAAAAATAATAATCTCATTGGGGAAACAGAAGTTCAAAAAAATAAAATAGTCTTAAAAGTCAAAGATTGACCAAATAACAAACTTTGGTGATTAAAATTTACATTACAAAATATAAATAACAACAGTAATAATTACTATCTACTGTCAAGATACACTTCTCAACTTTTGACTAAAGTCAAAATTTGAATAAAAGTCAAACTTTGACCAACAAAAATGAGGCAATGTATTTTCAAGTTATAAATTAAAATAATGATAGATATTTTTAATTATAATATTTCACTAATAAAAATTTATAACATTTTATAGAAAATCAAACTTTGACCAAAAGTCAAACTTTGATCAAGAAAAAATTGTGTTGATACGATATAAATTTATGTAGTAGTAAACTCTATCTATAAGTAGGTTTCAAGTTTGACAAAAAAAATTTTGTGTAAAAGTCAAAGTTTGACTAAAAGTCAAACTATTGATTAATACAATTGAAAATCTAGTATCAAATTGTACATAAAAATGGCAGTATCCTTTTTTTGCCATCAAATTATTGGAGTTTAAGTTTAATAAAAAATAAATTTTAATTAAAAGTCTAAGTTTGACCTTAAGTCAACATTTGACTCCTAAAAATTTGATAATATATTACTAACTTACAACTTATTATCATGTTTCAGTAGTTAAAGTTTGATCAAAAGTCAAAACTTTATATAACTTATAAATCCAATTAACGTTTGATTAAAATTCAAACTTTGACCAAAGTCAAATATTAGCTGAAATAAGTATGATATAGATAATGTGGTGGTCATAGTGATCGTGCAGGTATGATGATTATAGAAATTGAAGTTACTTTTTAATAATAAAAAATATTTTTTTTTTGCTTTTAAGTTTTTTACAAGTAACTTTAGATTTGCAATCACAAAAACTTATTATTTTGTTAGTAGGAAACTCAATTTCAGCCATTTAAATGGTTGAAATGATTTTCTCCTAAAATGATTTGGTGTATGGAAATTCAATTTCCATGTAGGGCAACTTAATTTCATTTTCATCTTCTTAAATAGCTATCAAACAACAACAATTGAAAACTAAATTTCATTTCTACCATGAAATTATATTTCCATGTTATCAAACAAGGCCTTACTAACAATGAGGCAAAACATCAGAAAGTGTGTTTAAAGAGGTTTTTGGATCCACAAACTTTTCCAAACTGTTTTAGGTCAAATAAAATATATTTTCTAGGTGCACACCAACTTTTGCTATCTACGCCACTCTATTTTCTCTTAGGTGTACGGGAAACAGGTGGTATGCACATAGCAGCCCACAATATTCAATGCACTCGAATATTGAAAATTATGTATATGTTGTTATTCAAACATCAAATTGATATTTAAATCATATGACACCGATAATAATGGTTTAAAATGAAAGTAATTCATATTGTCAATGTGATAAATTATATGGTGATCAAATATGAATTTTCAGCTCTAAACTAATTGGCAATAAATGGAATGGTCGCGCTTGATCTTATAAGATGAGGGATAAAGCTATATTGGGAATAAAGTTAACACATCCCCGCCCGTTGAGGTCGGACTAAGTCAAACCATGTGGAGAAGTTAATTGGTGACCGAGTAGTGAAAAGCCTACTATGACATACCACGAAAACTGTGGACATCCAACCCAAAATCAATTGGCAATGAATGAAAAAAGTTATATCCTAATAAGAGGAGAGACAAGACTACAATGGCACTAAAGTCACAATTATAACAAAACTCAACAAATATCACTCGTTCTCAACCATTAATGAACTATGGTATATTAGAGTTCATCATTTTATAGGTATAATATTTCAAATGGAAAATGCTCAAAATATGAATTGGCACTAGGATAATTGAGATTGATCACATATGTGTGCCACATGCCACAATAATAAACACACTTCAATGGTGTAGGATAAAAATTTCAAATCAATGGTGTAATAATATTTATTGTTTTTAAGGGGCTAGGATTTAAAGTTCAACATATATCGACATGTCGTAGATCTCAAATATACTTACCAATATAAGCCAATTCGGCCAATATTTAAGCAACTTTTTTTATTTAAAAAATAGTAAAAATATATAAAAGTATTTAAAATTTGGTATTTTGCCAATTATCCTTACTAACAATGAGCCAATATGACATAATGTGACCCAAGGGCCAATATAGTTTAATATTTGACCAATATCTTAACCCATATAAAATCTGGGTGTATATGTAAGGATTCGATTTTAACCTTCGGTTATTAACTAATTAGTATAATAAAATATTATTATTAGTTGTGTTTGGGGTTTTAAGAGAAGAGGGGTTCACGAGAGATCGATAAGTGCTTAAGAGCATAGTTACAAAAATCGTTGGATTTTGAAAAATTCAAGAATTAACCTTTCATTATTAACTAATTAGTATAATAAAATATTATTATTAGTTGTGTTTGGTGTAATAAAACATTTTGTTTCTTATTCAATCGTGTTGACTAACCATATTGATTCTGTTTGTGTGACTCAATAGATTATTCAAATGCATTTTAGATTATTTAAAAGTGAATGATGTTTTCTAATTCACATGAAATTGACATTATTTGCAAGCAGGTTGACAAGCCCGCTCCTGTCAAAATTTCCTCCATTCTGACTTCTAGGCACTTATCTCAGAGAAAGATTATAGCGTTGCGGAGAAAATGTCATCCTAAGAAAAGTGGGTCATTGGTGTTTCAAATTCTTTTTGAAAAATCAAATAATGTATAATTGTATTTTTTTTAATTGATTGGAATCAAGTTCAAGTAAACGAGTCGTTGTGTACCTCAAAGTCTCAGTCAATTGCCTTGTCATTATGAAGGTACCAAAAGCATGTCCTTTTGTTCCAAGGGGGAATATAAGATCTCGCTTCATATGTTCATAAATATATGCCTTCGAGAGCATATATTGGACGAACGACAATCTCAGCTGGATGGCATAGCTAATCCAGCTACATGGCATAGCTAATCCAGTTCATAGAAATGGTAAAATTTCATTTGGTTATCAACTTTGATTATGGTCACGTTTTGATATCCATGTTTTTTATTGCTAATTTTCTTGTCTTATAATTTAACAATGTGAAAATTTGTATCAGGGTTTGATGCAGGAGAGCTTTCAAAGGATGGACCTGATGATGTGGAGGGCTTATATGCTTTAACAACACACGTTGGGAACTTGTTGTCAACAGAACATGCTGATAGAACCAACAATATTGTATCATTCACTTTTTTTATTTTTTCATGGCATTTTTATCTATAGTTTGTCTTCTCCTTGCCAACTTATTCCTGATATCTAACTTGTTACTATGAGTTTTGCAAGGGAAACTAAGGAAGTAGTGAAAGAGAAGGTGAGGGATTAATGATGATAAAGAGAAGGCTTATCAGGAAGCAAAAATAGAGATGGAAAAAGCTAAGGAAATAGCGAGAAAGACAATGACAAAAGAAGCTAAGGCTAAATACGAAGCTGCGAAAGAGAAGGTGTCGAAGCATGCGAGCAAATTAGGAGCCAAGATGGGTTGGGAGTCCAGAGAAAAAGAGAAGGCTGATGAGGAGGCAAAAGCAAAGATGGAGAAAGCTTACGAGACAACGAACAAGAGCATGACGGAACAAGCGAAAGCCAAATATGAGGCTGCGAAAGAGAAGTTTATGAAGATTGGGAGGGAGTTGGGGAAGAAGGTGAGTGAGAAGGATGAGTTGAGTTTTTTTTAAATGTTCTTCAATGGCTTGTGTTTTCACAGCTTCAAAATTTATATTAGTAATACAAAAATGGATTCCAACATAACCAGCAATATTGTATCATTCAATCATTAATATATCTTTTGTCTAATTTTAATATATCATCTAATTTTTATGTTGTGGTTGATGCCCTGTTTGTGAGGGGTATTTCAATCTAGCTAGCTGATGCCCTATTTGTAATGTCGGTATAAACATGGTAGCGGCAGTTTTTTAATTGCTACTATTATTGACAACTTAGCGGCAGCAGTTGTAAAAACTGCAGCTAATATCCTCACCGGCAGTTATAAAAACTGTCGCTAAAACAAAAAAACGACAACACCAAAGATGGCGCTTTTACAACGACCGATGAGGGTATTAGCGGCAGTTTTTTTGTTAATAGCGGCAGTTTTAGCTGCCGCTAATAGACTTATTTTTTATAGTGTTATCACTTTGTCGAAGTGGTGGGGAAAAATATTGGTTCAAAGACAATGATATTTCTCGTGCCTCGGACCGATTTTTTGTATTATTTCATATCAACATTTCATAATTTTTCCAACATCAAATGCATATTCTCATTTTCATTTCGACCTAACCCATTGGGCCAAGCTTATATGCCCAATCCGTTTTAAAAATCAGGTTAGGGGGGTTGTATCATATATATATATATATATATATACCTTGTTCCCGTATCCTATTTTTTGAAAATTACCATATCGCCGTACCCATATCGTACCTGTATGTCATACCCGCACCGGTGCTTCCTAACATGTCCACTCTATCTTTTGTATGTTAAATATATATAAATATCCTATGTATATATATATATATATATATATATATATATATATATATATATACAAAAGCAACGGCGTTGTTGCAACAATAGCCCTTAAGTTTATTTTACTTTCTAGGTTTTGCTGTGGAGAGGGGTATCGAGTTAGGTGAAGGGTATAGGGTTGGACAGCAGGTTACATCATCGGATTAGATAGAGTTTTCTAAGCAGGGACCTTCTTTGTGATTTTCACACTCTAGCATCCAACTCATGCAAATCAAAACATTATGATTGTCTCACCATGATATGTGATTATTACCAATTTTTTCCTTCTACTAATATATTATTAGTGCTACTCTCATTAGTATAATTAATGCACCTTCTACGTTGCTAATGCACCTATCACTATTGTTATTGTTATTGTTTCTATTTTGTAACTACTCTTGTTACTAATACTATCGTAGAAAGAGAAGTAGTAGCAAAAGAAACACCAATAGCAGCAGTAGTTGCAATTGCTATATCTATAATAGTACCAACATCAAAAGCACCAGTAGTAGGAGCAATAGTAATTGTAATGAGTGGCAACATTAACACCAATAACTATAGTAAAATAGTATTATTACAAGTACAACTACTTCTACCAATACCACACCATTATTACTAGAGTTAGTCTACAATGAGTGTCCATCCATTATGGGCATTAAAGAAGTCCACACATTTGTGTGTCTGGGTGCTGTGCATGGACTTCGTGCATTCAAGTCCTCCCATGTCATGTCACACACATATGTGGGGACTGTTGTGTCCATCATATGAGTGAACACTCATTATAAACTAACTCTTGTTGTTATCATTTGCATTACTGATACCTTACTTCTATTATACACATAAAACCAACAACATTCGCACTCTCCATAATATTAGGATAAAGGATAGGCTCTTTATCGGACTACCAAATGGTGTTTAAGTGATCTTACACTGCACCATTAAGATGTCACTTTTTATCTCTCACTATTAAAGTGTGATTGATAAGTATGTCATGCGCCATACATCCATGATCATTCTAAATTGTCCAAGTGGCAATCTATCATTGGAACATGTTTCAACTTAATATAAAAAAATGTCGATAAGTGGATGTCACCCATCCTATTGATGAACTTTAATATCAGCCATTAAAATTAAAAACAACGATTGATATTATAGTCCACAAGTCGGATGAGTTAAATCTCTCTAAAACATCATCTTTGAGCCTTTTGCATTCCGATCTATGATCTATCACTTTGATGGTTCGAATTACCCAAATCTTAAACTATTGATGGTGTAAGATCATTTAAACACCATTTTGGTGTATAAATGACGGTCAGGAGAGTCAGTCTCTTAGGATAAAGGCAGCATACTCTCAAGGTTTAGGCAACTTACCTAAACCCATGATAGTTGAATGAGGAGTGGACGGGGGCGTACGAAAGTGGGTGAGGGACTTTGTTTATGTGACCATCCTAGTTAAAAACCTAGGTGAGGTAGAATATCTAAAAATTTAAACATTCGAGATAACCAATCAAAGGGATTTACATGATTTGTCTGAAATAGTTCATGTGATAAGTTGGTTTATTTGAAAGCCTCCGGAAAGAATCCTTGGATGGCTTATTTGCTTGTTTTGGGTTGGTTTTTTAAACCCACTGAACCAGATTTCGATTTCAAGCACCCAAACCAGTAGCGAATCGATAGGAAATCAGTTTTGCAAATGGCATTTAGGTGCCCCGACCTGCATTCCTTAGCCCCACTGCACTTGCAGCTAATTGCGTAGCGTCACATTAGCAGTTTGCACAAAACCTACCTGCCATATAACACTATCCTTTGTAAAAGATTCTATTATTTACACTCGAAATGTTGACGTCACCCATCTCCTCCTATCGGCATGCAATGATTGCTTTGATTAGACGTCTGATTATTTTTAAAATGGTTGGTCTTTCATTACACATGGTAATGCGGTATGAAAGGAACCCTACATTTCAATGTGATATGGATTGTGTGGTTTTGGAGTCACATTTTGGGCTATCTCGCCACGATAATTAAAAATGGATCGCTTGATTGTACACCAATGATCGCAAAATCAATTGTGTGAAAGATTGGGATGATAAACAATCTCTATCGTCGAACTCAAAAGAAGTCAATGAATGCTGATGAAGGAGGTGGGGTGAGGTCATAGTTTTACTGAGTGTAAATGATGGTATTCATTTGAAAATAGTAAGAGGGAACTTTGCTTTTATTTAAAAGGTTATCATTATTTTCACCCCTGAAATTCTATTCTCACCCTAGTTGAGAAGGTAATCTCACTATTGACTGCTTTGAATCCGATGATAGAGAAATCATTTTTCGTCCCAAACTCCACATAATGGATCGTATGGTCATGGATGCCGATTATATGTGGCATACATCCCCAAAAAGTGATCCAAAAATTACATCTTAGGATCACTTTTTTGGATAGGCCTGCTATATGTTATTCAACCTATCACACATCTCAAAAATTGAATGTACTTGTGAATGTATCATCCAACCTAATTTTTGGGTCACATGTGTACAATGTGAAATTAACATAAGGCGGTCTAATAGTACACCTGGGACCTCAAGATCCTCTATGTGGAAGAACTGAATGTAGAATGAGCTCAATCATTAGTGCAGATATTGAGCCACTTATACGAAAGAAATTGGAAATCAAAGCAATTAAAATGACTTTTGCAGTGTAAACCCCGATTGCGACAAAAGAATCTCTGGTTGTAAATAATGGTACCTAAAGAAAATTTTTGGGAGGAACAGGATTAACCCATCAACCTTCCTTCGTGCACACATAGAACAACTAATACTAACTTTTGTATAAATACCAACAGAAAATCCTAACTCAAAACACTTTTCAAAATGGGGTCCAATCAATATATATTAGCTTCCTCCTCCAGACCAATCAAGCAATCAAGTGAATACATGATCTTCATACGCTATATCTTCTATAAAGATCAAGAAATCAGAGTTCAAATCAAACAAGAAGGATCAAAGGTCATTTCAATTTTGAATTAATAAAAAAAAAAGTCCATTCTCATAATCTTTGTTTCTAAGTTTTTCTTTTGATTTTGTTATTTTAGTTTTAAATTAGTTTTTATTGGGGACAGAATTATTGTGTATAACTCTCCAACGTATAGCAGACTTATTTTATTTTTCCACAAACTTTATACTTGTTAATGGTAAAAACCTAAAAGGAGTTAGAATCTTTCTGTATAAGTGGAGACGCTGCTAAAAGTTATTGGAAATTCCTTCTGATTTCTACTGTAGCAATAGAATAAAAAAATATTTTTATACAAAGTAACAAAGAATATAAAAATATAAAAAAATAAAAAAATAAAAAGAGAAGAAAATAAAAAATAAAAAACAAGAGAAGAATATAAAATAATACCTCAAGGCCAATTTTGCACTCCCGAAATATGTGATTAATGTTAATGAAAATTCCTTCTGATTTCGACTACAACAATATAATTAAGGCGAACAAGATAACAGAAAATATTAAAATATAAAAGTATGAAAAAAGAATAAAAAGAAGAAAAGAAAAAATAAAAAACAAGAGAAGAAAAGAAAATAATACCTAAAAGCCAATTTTGCACTTCCGAAATATGTTATTAAAGTAGGGTGCCCCTACACATATATACTACCTCCTAATATGTAAGTCTAGAAACCCTAACTTGTAGAACAAGCAACTCCGGTGCCTATATAGGTGATACCGTGATAGTGTCTAGAAGGTAAAACGTCCTTAATTATATACAACAAAGCCTTCTAGAAGGTACACTTCATTCTAATCGGTGATCTTGATTGCATCATCCAGCCACTAATCACGAGACCATCATAGACCACAGCCTTAATCCATCTATTTGGATTACCATTCCCAACTACATTTACATCATCTAATAAATCTTAATCGATCATCTGAGCCCAAATTGGAACATATTTGTGACAGCTTCGTAGCCTACTTTTGGAGTAAAGTATCTAATTTCTAACTATAAATAGAGCTAGCAACTGATAACCATCAAATATACCATATAAAACTTTTACCCTAATAAAGAACAATATTCAACAACAAGAAAAGAAAAAAAGAAAAAAAAAGGATGCATGCACTTGATGTTTTTCTTAGAAAACTTTGTGATAGTCCGAATTTTGGAACCCCGAAACCCGAGTCGTCAGCACGATTTCCAGACCGTGCCCAACCACACTTGCGGAACACGTGGTACAAACACACACATAGCAGAGAGCAGCATACAATTTACAACATAAAGAGATCATATAAATCTCTTCAACCGTCATAATCATGCCAACTCAAAATCCAAAAGACGGTTCTAACTCCCAAGCCAATTCCATAGGACAAAGAACCGATCCGAACCATCGATGATACCCCTTTATCGCCCTCGATGGTTTGCCAAAACATAAAATCTCTATACATATTACATTGTTTTCAAATTAAGCAGGCTGGACGTACTGAGCCTAACAAAATAATCTCTAAAAGATGCCTAAAATCCTCTAGAAGTAGTCCTCCGGAGGAGGCTCGTTCTCCTTGAGAGGCACGTAATCAAAATCTTGCTTATCCTGGTCCTCTGCTACCAAATCTTCTCCTATACCTGTGACGTATAATCAAAAGAGTGAGCTACATCATAGCTCAATAAGGAAAATAGATCTAATATGCGTATTTCATCATAAACATATATTTCATGACATTGTGCAGTACATATTTGACTAAGAGAAAACATACGCTTTAAGAAGATGCACATTCAGAAGTTTAACATATCCTTTAAGCCAAAAACATGTTCTTTTTAACACACACACTTAAAACCCTCACTTAAATAATCCCCGAGCAATATAGCTTCGAGCCTCGATGGAATGCCCACCATCATCGTTTAATTGAACCATATTTCACATAAATACAAGCCCTCGGGAATGGAGTGACTTGTCGGACGAAATGTCTTCCCAAATGAAAACCAAAGACCGGATATCCCGCCGGATCGGAGCACAAGTTGTACGGATATCCCGGCATCGTCGTGGATATCCGTCATTATACCGCAACCTTAAATACAATGTGCAAATATACTTATAGTTATTCGCCATGAAAGTGTCATAAACATATTAGTTTTCAAACTCTTAGGATTCACACACACACACATATTTCCACATCAGCTAGATGTCATGCTCGCATATTCAAGTAGTAGTTACTTGCTGAAAGTACCAATGTGCTTCTCAAAATTCGAGTTTAATTATAATTGATTTATCTAAATGAGTTCATAAGCATAGCAAAACATGCAGTCTAAAAAGCTTAGCAAATTTCACACTAAATGCATTCATGTATCACATGTCTCATGCATCACTACGCACATGTTCATCAATTCAATTACGCATATTACATGGCTATTCTTACCTCGTGCAAGGTTCGTAGGCTCACGTAGCTCGAGCTTGCTTGTTATTCTCCTCAGGTTCAATCACGCCTAATACACACACGATTATGATCAGAACGTCAAAATTGATGCGAAATAGGGAAATAATTCATATCCTAGAAGTTCCGAAATATCAAAACATAACTCAGCTTAATCACAAGAATCGGCCATTTGAATCCCATTTTTGACCGCTTTTGCTCACGAAACCCAACACTTTACTTGGCACCAAAACCGACCAGTCGATTTCCAAAATCAATCGATCGGATATTCAAAATCGATCGGTCGGTTTCGGTTCGACCGGTCCGGCCAAAAACTATAAAATTTATATTTCCCGTTTTGTGGAAATCGATTAGTCGATTCCATTTCGACCGGTCGGTTTTTCTAAATCGACCGGTCGAAGGTTGAATTAATTTTGACTGGTCGAAATCGCTTGCGGTTCTCAACCTTCCATCTCATAGCCAAATCGATCGGTCGATTCAAGATTCGACCGGTCGATTTTCGCCAATCTTAAACAGCTATGATCTGTTTCTCACAGATCCATTTCCATTAATTTTTCTTTCATTTTCTTCCTAAGTTTCCTTTCTACATACTCAATTAAACCACAATTATGATCTACTATTTATTATCAAAACAAAACTACGAGATCGTACCTTCGAATCGATCGATTTGTCGATCCAAGGCTTCACACTCCAAGCTAGGGCTTGTGAGCAAGAATTTCCGAATTTCGCGGAAATCCAAAGCCGAATTGAATGCGCGTCTCCAATTCCTCGCGCACAGATAATCAAACCACCCTCATAAATTTTCCCTCTCCTCTACTTCTCTCCTCTCTCTTCATAAATTGCTTACCAACCTAGGATTAACATTTACTCTAATGTTTCCTCTCTTATATTAGTCCCATATCAGGTGCAAGGCACAAACACCTATACTAGGATACCTGTTCTACATAAAGCACACACTAGGTTCTACACCCATCCTCAGCTTCACGTACTCACAACCTTCTTAACCTGTCAACTATTCATCGATCAAGCGCGATCCGACGATCACGATCCGATACGCATCCGATTTGACGATACGCATCTCGAGGTACTGTTTCAAAGGTCGGGATTTTATGGGACGTTACATTCTCCCCTCCTTAGGAATTTTCGTCCCCGAAAATTGACTAAGGTGCCACTCATCCTAGTGGAAGGGACAACCCCCTCCCCTCCGCGCACTGGAAGCGCGAAGGGATAGTAAAGGCAGTGCTCGGCACCAGCGACTCCAATCCGTGAATAAGGACTGAACAAGCCTAATTTAACTAAAACTGTTAGTCGAAGCCAGGCAACATTTTCACAATGGCCAACACATACACAATATTACCCACTCATTCATGAAGTTAAACAATCGGAGTTTAAGTACCTGCAAGAAACACATTCACATTCCCACATGTAGAACGACAATCAACACACACTTTGTATAAGAGAATTCAAATATATATTCGCATACACCTCCAAAAGCCAAGTGACCACCAAGTCACGATAGTTCCAAAATGACCACAAATCTGTCAACGTGGCAACCATGCCACAACAGTTTTAACATTTTGACCCCAACCTGTATTAATGACAACCATATTTCAAAAAGTATTAATGCGCCCTAGTATAACCAAAATCAAAAGTGCATAGAAATCAACCTCACACAAACGATCCCGGTGGCACTGAAGGTCCCGCCCTCACACCGCATCCAACCTCTCCATCTCTAGGAATACAGCCTGAAGTAGAGGCTCCTGTAGAGTAGTACCATCGGTCTGGTACAGCTGCGCGAGTGTCTGTTAGGCGCGTCATATAATCCGTGGGGTATGCATACTGCATCCATTGTGCGAAGGCGCCCTCGTGATGATCCATCCGACGATGTAGTAGCCTATTGCACTCTTCTACTTGCGTCATACGAGCGAGGATATCACGTAACACGCCGGAGTCTGTTTGCGGCGGACGAGGCATCTGATAGGCGGCCTGCTGTCGGATTGGAGGCTCGGGTACTACCGCCACATGTTGCTCGGGTGGGGGAACCTGATCACCTTGTGCTTGCTCAGGTTCAGGGGGAGGAGGTGGTGCTTGTTCACCACGAGAGTAGAACCTTCGATTACTTGTTAGTTCAGTTCGAATCCTTAAAGGTAAACAGTTCCACCCGGTCACTATGGTTCGCCAGGAGAGACCAGATAGGGTCCCTCAGTCACGTACTCCTCAAACATAGAGGATATACAATGGACATACGGAAGACATTCCTTTGCTTTGACTCCACCCCTCAACAGCTTGTCGTGTATATAGATCATACCCTCAAACACCATCTTTGGTGCGTTGAACCAACGGCCCTTGAACGCCGCATACAATGCCCGTTGGACCTCTTCTACTCTCTCTACATTGTGTCTCATAGGGTAGAGGTTGCACTTTATTATGGTGTCCAATATCCATAAGTGACGAGGTAAATCAACCCTGAATAGAATGACCGGACTCGTGTCGTCCCTAGGTCATTTCTCCAAATCTCCTTATAATGGATGTCCGTTTCAAAAGGGGGCAAAAGTTCGTTATCATCCGAATATTCGTCATAACATTGAAGGGCTTTAGACGCATGATCCCAAGTAAATTGATAATCGCGTCCATCAATTGTGGTTCTAATCACGGAAGTTGTACTAGTCGGTTTAAGATTTTGATAAAAGAGGCGTACGAGCCTCGGATAGTAATAGATGTGTAATGGTTCCAAAATATTGATTAAACCAGCCTTTTCAAGATAGTTTCGAGCCCACACGGTATCTCCCTGTACATTTTCGTCCTCAAATAGGGCTGGATCAATTTTGTATTCAACTTCGATTTTCTTGGCTGCCCACCACTCATTGGGCTGATTTAAAGGTGGCGGCGGTGGTGGTAAAGGCTCATTCGAAGGCGTGGTGCCGACATTTGTGTTGTCGTGGGTGGTGGCAGTGCTGACGCGTTAGGGCATCGGACCGGTAGCTTCGAAGCCGAAGGCTTCGAAGACTGTCGCATTTTAGGCAGCATAGCTAGGGTTTGTCCCCAAAACGGTAACTAGGGATCCAAAAGAAGGAATAATCCAAAATCAAAGGTTCAAGGAACTAGGGTTTACCTTTTTGATCAGATTTGGATCCAAATCGGAGAAGAATCGAAGCGAGCTCCCAACCCTTCTCCCTTTTTTCTCCACGCAAACCCTAGTACAGCCCCAAATAAAAACCCCCGAATGAAATGTTGGAATAAACGAGAAAAACCCCCTTTAAAATCGTCTGAACAAAATCGACTGGTCGAATTTCAAAATCGAATTTCGATTTTTCCTTTAAAAACTGTGATTTCGATCGTCGATTTACAATTGACGGTAATTTTAAAAATCGACCCGGTTTCTCATTTCGACGGTTTTATATAACCTAAACTTTTGTTTGTGAAAATCGACCGATCAATTGCCTAATCGACCAATCGGTTTTTAACATAATTTTGTGTTTTCTCCTTGTTAACTCCTAATGATCGTGAAATTTATTACCCTTTGAAGCATCATCATGCTCTACATTTGGCACATTTTGTACTAAACATCTTTTCTATAATACTGAATGGTGTTAATTACATAGCTATTACAATTTTTGTCATATATTATTTACACCTATGAGTTTAAATTCATTAAACTAATGAGGCTCTCTTTCAGGTCTCTTGAAACAACTGAGGATACTGGGCTCTAACTTCCTCTTCCCACTCCCAAGTCGCCTCTTCGGGAGGATGATGTCCCCACTTGACGAGCACTAATGGGATACACTTAGTGCGCAGGACTTGTTCCTTCCTATCAAGGATTTGCGTCGGCTCTTCAATCACCATCATGTCCTCAAACATCTCGGTTTGCTGATCCGTCAAGATGTGCGTAGGATCTCTCACATACTTTCGGAGCATAGACACGTGAAACACATTATGCACACGATCGAATAGAGGAGGTAGTCCAATACGGTAGGCAACCTTGTCGACTCTTCCTAGCACCTCGAATGGTCCAAAATACCTAGGGCTTAGCTTGCCCCTCCTTCCAAATCTCACGACTCCTTTCATGGGTGATACCTTGACGAACACGTGATCACCAACCCAAAAATCAACACTCATCCTCTTCAGCTCGGCTTAACTCTTTAGTCTGCTCTGAGCTGATTTGATTCTATCTCTGATCATACGAATGATATCGGCATTGTCTTCGAGTACCTCTGGACCTAATATGAATTTTTCGCCGGTCTCTTCCCAATTGATCGGTGATCAACATCGCCGTCCATAAAGTGCTTCGTACGGTGTCATACCGATACTCGCTTGAAAGCTATTATTATACGCAAATTCAACTAAGGGTAGGTGTTAATTCCATGATCCTTGAAAACTAAGCATACAAGCTCTGAGCATGTCTTCTATCACTTGGTTCACTCATTCGGTTTGTCCGGTGGTTTGTGGGTGGAATGTCGAATTGAATTCTAATCACGTACTCATCCCTTCTTGAAACTTTTGACAGAATTTTAAAGTGTAGAGAGGGTCACGATCTGACACTATCTTAACTGGAATGTCGTGCAGCCGTACAATCTCTTTCATATACAATTCTGCTAGCCTTCCAGCCATATACGTGGTGTTTTATGGTAGAAAGTGGGTTGACTTAGTCAACCTATCCACGATTACCCAAATGGCGTTGTGTCGCCTTGCAGTCCGGGATAATCCCAATATGAAGTCCATCGAAATTGACTCCCACTTCCACTCAAGCACTAGCAGAGGTTGTAACAATCCAGCAGGGTGTCTATGATCTATCTTCACTTGTTGGCACGTCAGACACCTTGACACGTATTCAGTGACGCCTTTTTTTAGACCTCTCCACCAATAACTCTTCCTCAAGTCTTGATACATCTTCGTGCTACTAGGGTGTATAGCATATACTGATTTATGAGCTTCATTTAGGATAGTTCACCGCAATTCGTCATCAACTGGAATGCACAGTTGTCCCCTTAATAGCAAGGATCCATCATCATCCTTAACCGAGAAATCGGTCGGTGCCCTCAATCACGCCCACGCCTAATTTTGACCAATTTCGATCGCTCATCTGTAGCTCGCAAATATGTTTAAAAATAGTTGGTCTTACTGTGATATTGGCCAAGAAGGCCCTAAACCTTGAACTTCAAACTTTGCATCATATAAAATGGGTCCTCAAATAGCTTCTAGCATGTATTCCCATAATAAGGCTCACTAATCAGTGAACCCTTACGACTCAAGGCATCTACTACATTAGCCTTACCGGTGATCTTGTATGGAACAATCATAATCTCAGAAACTCCATCCATCTGTTACGCCTCATGTTCAATTCCTTCTAAGTAAATAGGTATTTGAGGCTTTTATGGTTGGTGAATATCTTAAAAGTTTCACCGTACAAATAGTGTATCCAAATCTTTAGCACAAAGATGACTGCTGCTAACTCCAGGTCATGTGTCGGGTAATTCTTTTCGTGATCTTTCAACTGCCTTGACTCGTAAGCTATAACCTTTTTGTCCTGATTGAGTACACAGCCTAGACCATTGTGTGATGCATTGCTATACACTGCGAACCCTCTACTACCTAAAGGAATCGCATAACCTTTGGAGTCAAGTGAGCCTTTTCTTGAGCTCTTGAACGCTCTTCTCGCATGCTTCAGTCCACTCAAATCTTACATCCTTTCGAGTGAGTCTCGTAAGTGGCCCTGATATTTTTGAGAATCCTTCTACAAAATGTCTGTAGTAACCAACAAGACCAAGGAAGCTACGTACATCTGTCATCGTCTTTGGCTATTCCCATTTCACCACAGCCTCGATCTTAGCCAGATCTACTGTGACACCATCCTTTGATACGATGTGTCCCAAAAAGCTGACTTTTTCTAACCAAAATTCGCATTTACTAATTTTGGCATATAATTGATACTCCCGCAACATCTGTAGTGCGATTCTCAAGTGCTCCTCATGCTCCTTCTTCGTCTTGGAGTATATTAAAATATCATCAACAAATACGACGACGTACTTGTCCAGGTGGGGTTTAAACACCCGATTCATCAGATCCATAAATGACGTCGGGACATTTGTCAACCCAAATGGCATTACCAAGAACTCGTAGTGCCCATACCGTGTTCTAAATGTTGTCTTCTGGATGTCCTTTGCCTTGACCCTCAGCTAATGGTATCCCGACCTCAGATCAATTTTAGAAAAATATCTCGCTCCTTGCAACTGGTTAAATAAATCATCAATCAGGGGCAAAGGATACCGATTCTTTATGGTGAGTTTGTTCAACTGACGGAAGTCAATGCATAGCCTCATTGACCCATTCTTTTTCTTTACAAATAAGACCGGTGCTCCTTAAGGAGACACACTAGGTCTTACAAACCCTTTGTCCAATAATTCTTGTAACTGTTCTTTCAGTTCCTTCAACTCAGTAGGAGCCATTCGGTATGGTTCTTTAGAAACAGGCTCCGTTCCAGGTGCTAAGTCGATAGCGAACTCCACCTCTCTCTCTGAAGGTAATCCTGACAATTCTTCTAGGAAAACATCTTCAAAGTCTCGTACCACCTCAACCTCATAAATGATGTTTTTCTCTTCCTTGTCGTCCTTCAAAAACGGCAAGTAGCCAGTACACCCGTTCTTGACCATGCGCTCAGCTCTAACCGTAGACACCAATGCTAGAAACTTCGATCTTATCCCCCTGAAACGGAACGATCTCTTCGTTTTGCATTTTTTTTAGGGTTAATAGGGTATAAAAAACTAAAAAATAAAAAATGGGTTTTGGTCAAAGTTGCATCAACGAATAAACATATCATCTTGTGATTTGAGGCAGTCAAATGGTTTTGCTTTATGCAACCTTTGAGATTTCTGGGGATCCTACGCAATACATGACACATGATGAACTGTAGTGTCACCTGTCTAAGCTCAGTTACCCTTTCAAAATCTAGATGAGGGCGGCTTTGTTACATGTACAAGAAGCTCTTTTGAAGTCTGCATTGTTTTCTTTTCGATGCAACTCATGGGTGAATTATTATATTTTTTAAGCACAAAAATCCTTCAGTGTACCAGGTGTGGAGAGGATATGAGGCCTCCTTACGTATTTAACCATGGTAGAATAAAGCTTTTCCACTGGGGATTGAGATAACCATTAGATTTCCCATTGGTAAGGTTGGATATGGGCCGGCTATCCAGGACCAGCCCGTTAGATCTGACCAACTTTAGCCTTTAAGGAGGATTCGGGCTTGAAATAAAGCCCCTTGGCCGGGCTTGGGCTAACACTTTAAAGCTTGAAATTTAAATGGGCTGGGCTTGGGCTTATGCTCTTAGGCCGGTTGGGCTCATATATGAGTTGTTTAAAAAAGTACCTCATATCTAGATCTTCTGATAATATTACTATGGGTATGCCATTTATTTTTCAGAAAATGGAAATAAACAATTATATCAAAGGTATCATATGATGTTACCTAGCACCATAGAGTATAATAATTTGCATATATTTTCAATAAATTTGGTAGACTCTACCTTCAATCCAGACTGTTAAAAATATAGGCCACATTTTGGGCATAGTGACAAATATAATTTATATTTAATATATTTTTTTACTCCCCGAAATTTTTTTGAAACTTTTCAAAATTTTCTTGAAATTTATCCGAAATGACCCCCCTACCAAGGATTATAATAAGAAATTGTAGAAATGACAGTAAATCAATTACTCATCTAGGGGTTGCTTCCTCCTTGAACGAGGGGTTTTATTTGCTCATCCTTGATCTACACGCCCAATGCAAACCAAAAGCCATCACCAAACTATTCTTTTATTTATCAAAAGATCTATCCTTATAATACTCTTTTCCTAATTACAAACTATAATTCAAAAATGTAAAAGAAAAACTTGGAAAAATCTAAGAAAAATCTGTCAAAAAAAAAGTCCCCAAAACCCTAAGCATAGCATTGCTTTTATAGAGTGCAGATAGGAAAACTTTCATAATAGGCTCAATCGATTGAAATTCAAATTTCAATCGATTGACTTCAAATCTCTCTTTTGGCGGAATTATTTAAATTTGAATTCAATCGATTGAATTACATATATCAATCGATTGAAATAATTCAAATTCAAAATAAAGGGGAAAAAAGTTGTCATCCTTGTCAATCGATTGATTCATGAGATTCAATCGATTGACTATGACATGCAATATCTTCATTCCTCTAGTGGAGGCTAGACGAATCAATTATTTTCACGAATTTCGATGGTTCTTCTGGCTTCTTGGTCTAATGTTCTCGTGCAACCCTTAATTACGCTCAATTACGCTCCTGCAAGATTCAACAGTCAAAAACACCTGAAACCACTAAAACTTCATAACAACTGTCAAATGACTTTCATTGGATGGCTAAGTGTCGTTCTTTGGGTGCAAAATATAGTGATATTTCAAAGACAAATCCGGTTCCCTTCTGGGATGCAATTGCCACAAGTGCATTTCTGTGCTCGTGATTAGAGGTGAGTGGAGTGGAATCTCCAAGGAGAAGGGTGGAGTCCCGGGGCTTTTACCTTGTGTCCGCTACGGACTGCTCTCTATTTCCCGTTACGGGATACTCACGCTAATAAAATGTGACTCGATTACTTGATGTGATGTGACATGCTTGACTTTACGATCTTATACGTTCGTTTTGTGCCATGCTCGATTATATGATCCTATATGCTTGTTTTGTGTCATGCTTGATTATATAGTCCTATATGCTTGATTTGTGTATCCTTGCCATGGATCAAAATATCGAAAAACCGATACATATCGTCTGAGCCCAAAATCGATGCGTATCGGACGATACGTATCGGTATTGGATGGTACCGAACGATACATTGAATGTATTGTCCGGTTAATACATATATATGACCGATACGGTACATTCAATGAACCGTATCGATATCGAACGAAATTTTGATCTATGATCCTTGCTCGATTATTGATTCCAATTCATACGCTCTTTGCATTGACATGTTTATAAACACATGCTTTTCAAATATTTGCTCATGCTTGCATGCTTTCGATAGTTTATTAAACTGCTAAATGATTTGTATATGCATCTATGCCATGAGTAGAATGATTCTATATCATTTTGCATTATATATATCCCTACTGAGCTTGGATGAAGCTCATTCCTCGACTATATGTCTCAGCTGCGGGAGCTGACCCCGTGCGAGATCTGGAGCAGGAAGAGGATCTGGACTATACCCCCAGAGACGAGGAGGAGGATCTGCCTGAGGAGCATTATCGGTAGCTACGTCGGGTGGAGCTTATTTTGTCTTACAGATTTTAAGAGTTTTGTTATCGTGTGGTGTGTGATAGTTTGAGATTTTGTAAGGTAAATGCTCGGATAAAAGAATACAATGTGAATATGTGTGGCTCCACTGTTTAGGTGAAGAATGACCTTCACTGATGGACTTTTTGCATAATGTTGACCACTATGGTTAGTTAGCTTGTTTTCCTTAAGCCTATGTGCTAGTTAGTTAGTTGTTCGCTCTGCTAGTTTCGTTGCGTATTATGATCTTGTGTGTATGCGTGCTTAACATTATGCTAATGGCCCGGTTCTTCCACTCTGGTAACTCGGGAGAATCGAGCTATTATGTTTGGATTGAGATGCATGAACCGACGACTCAGGTTTTTGGGTAGGGAAAATCGCTGGCTATCACAGTTCAGATAGCGTGAACGAATTCACCAAATCCTTCACAAGAATACACAATTGATTCGTTGTATCCTGGAACTAGTTCTTTGGTAACTTTGTTGGTGATCAAAAATATTGGTTCAAAGACAACGATATTTCTCATGCCTCGGACGGTTTCCTGTATTATTTCAGATTAACATTTCATAATTTTCCAACATCAAATGCATATTCTCATTTTCATTTCGACCTAACCTGTTGGGCCAAGCTTATATGCCCGATCCTTTTTAAAAATCAAGTCAGGTGCGTTGTTTCATGGCCTGACCTTGCATGTTGACAACCCTACTTGTTATACAACACAACCTTGATGTAGTATAGGGCTCTTCCTAAGCTTCATAATTTTATGCAAGTGACAAAACATTAATGATAGGATTGAGGGGCAATAAGATCACTAAGATAAGTCAAATCATTATTTGCTTATTGTAGATCATTGTACATGTAAACATTTTCGCTATTCGCATTATATAAATCTAAATGAGTGAGGCAAATACTTTAATAAAATGAGTTGCCAAAGAGAAAGGGCTACTTTTTAGTTGATATAATAGGGATTGATAACTTCACTTCTCATAACTTCCTCACTAGTCGATTTAGTTGATATAATAGGGATTGACAACTTCACTTCTCATAACTTCCTCACTAGTCGATTTTCTCCGGGTTTTAGATGGTGACAGTCAAGAAAATTATAGCATGGTACCCATCATGTGCCACAAGGTCTTCCAAAATAACTAGTGAACTTGATACCTTCTATGATTTTGGAAAACCCATGGAGACGCACAACTTTTCCGAAATAATTTTGCAATAAGAAGAGCAAGGTATAAAATAGGTCATTTTGGAGCAGTGGTCCAATACCACAAAAATGGAATCGTGTTTTCGCGGAGTCTTGGGGAGTTCGGGCATGAAATCCATCGAGATGTCTTGCCACAGTGTGTGTGGCACGGGTAAAGGGGTGTACAGACTAGTATTTTGTTTACTCTTGACATGTACAATATTGCTTTACAACCCGAGAAATATCTCATATTAGGCTAGGCCAATAAAATCTTTTATCAACGAGTACACTAGTTTTTTTATGCCCGAAATGTCCGGCAATCCCTCCGGCATGTAATTCTCAAATGTGAAAGTCACGCAATGAAGTGTGAGGGATGAATAGGCGATTGCCTTTGAACAAATACCCATCCTACAGGGTATACTTGGAGTTAGTGTTGGTCGGAGCAACTATCAATGGGTTCTACACTCTTTTCCTCTCTCTTCCCCACTCAAAATTACAATTTACATCTCTATAATTCAATTTATTATTAATTTTAGAAAGGGATCATACAAAGAGTGGGAAAAGCTTTTAAAGCCCAGCCCACCCCAATTTCTTCTTGGGCTTCCATGCTGCCCCACCCAACGCCTCTTTAACCAACGCTTGAGAGATGAGATCACATGCTTGTACTAACTACTAAGGTATTGGGAACTTGGTAGTTGGCTCACTTTTTTATTTGTGCCATAACTGCACCATGATCTAAAGACTTTGACTCTGAGGGATCGTTGGCAGTTTTTGAGCCTTTCTCGGGAAAGCTTAAAACATTACTACCTCACTTTCTGCTCAGAAACTAACTTTCTGAGGAAAGTGATTTTCCTTGAGAACGTTCTTGAATTATTCATAAACTCATTTTCCTCCAATTTCTGACCTTTTCTTGTGTTCTACACCTACTCAAGAAAATGCCAGAAAGTGTATTGTGTTCTTCATTATAGCCACACATATTTATGAGCTTCATCTAAGCGGTTATATTGATCGGATGATTGTCAAAAATTTTAGACATCAAATCGACAATGTGTTTAAGACTTCTGTTGGGCAGATTATAAGAAATGAGCTCGGAGTAATATAAATCATCATTGTTTGAAAAGTCTCCCACCGGCTTCAAGGTGGTTGCAATGAGAAATTACCAACGACACTTCTAAATGTCATTGGTGGGTGCATGAAGTAAATGTCAGATTTACTCCTCATTTAAATCGTCAACCCCTACATTTAAAAGTTGTGTTTAAATGACACTTAATTGGAACATTGGCTGGAGAAGAAAGGATTCAGTAGGACTCCTTATGTGTCTTATAGTAGCCCAAGCTCAGAAACTGAGCTTTCCTGAGCAAAATCTTCCAAAAACAAAACGTCCATTTTCTCTGGAAAATGCAATGAAAACACGTAGCCCAATAAAAACTCCCAACACAGAAAATCTCATAAAGTGCCAGGAAATGGCATTTTCTGCATAAAAGCTCGGAAACAGGCACTTTCTTGACTCTCGAACAAAACTTAAAAAATTGAATTGAAAAAATATCTCTATTATATAATTCAAAATGATTAAAAGATTTTTGTGTTCAGCTTCTAATAAAATTTTGTCTTCATATACAATTGAATTCCTAATTACAAGTGTACTTCGTAACCTTACAATGCTAATGATAAAAACATGTTTGATCCTTGGTCACACGGTTATCAAAAGTTCGACAATATTACATTTACATATAATAACACACCAACGAATGATTTTCTTTTTTGTCTTAGTACTACTAACTTTTGTGTATAAGAGAATACCTCTAAATTCACCTATCAAATCTTTGAGTCCACCCAAGTTGAAAGCCTATGCTCTGCTTTGAATCAAACGATGGAGATCATTTTTCATCCCAATCTTTCACAAGATGGATCTTGAAGTCATGGGCGTACTCTAAAATGATTAGCTTTTATCGTAATTTTTTTTATGGAATAGACGATTAGTTTTTAATTTCACATAACACACATCTTTGAAAAGTGACCTTAACACTACGTGTAACTCATTGCGCTCAAACATGATTCTAAAGTTAGTTTTTTGGGATATGTGCCACATTAAATAAAAAAGGATAATTTTCTAAATCTCCTCCCTTTAAAGTTATTTTTCTAAATCATCCCATATTTTTTTTTTAATATCTAATAAAGACATGTACCTAAAATGTAGTTATCTAAATGCCCTCTAAATCATAAATATAAACTTTAATGGGTAAGATTCTAGAAATGAGTTTGGCGGCTGGGCCACTAGGCTTAATTATAAAATCTAAAATTATTATATATTAAATGCAATTTTTACTTTTTATTTTTTACTATTTTCTTATATATTTTTCTTAAAAAATTTCCTATTATTTTAGATTTTTACTTATATATAAATATGACAGTGAAATTTTTTTCTTTTTAGAATCTCTCCCCTTTAACGGGAACATTTATAGTTAAGAAAGAATTTAGATTACTAAGTTTTATGTACATATATTTATTAGATATTAAAAGACAATAAAATGTGGAGGATTTAGAGCATCTAATCGAGACGTCATTTCCATGTAAGCATGGTAGAACGGCTAGTTACTTTTGACGCCCCAAAGGTCTCCAATTCTTTATTAATTTATGAATAAAAATGGTATGTAACATTTTTAAAGTTATATGCAGAGGGCAACTGATATTGTATTGGGAGATGAAATTAATAGAAAGAGACGTATGTCTTTGTCACCTGCATGATCCTTGTTTCTTGTCAATCGGAGTATCTAGCAGTTGTATTTAGTAAATCATACACTAACATGATAGGGTAGGTAGGACTGAGCACTGAGGATGGTGATCGGGTCATCTGTACCACACTGAGAAACAAGTACTCTGATCCTAATTACTGATATATGGATACGCAATATATAAAATGAATTCCATTAAATCTTGCACTTGTGTTTCATTTTGTCACTTTTTATATCATGATGTGTAGTCAAAATTCTCTTATTTCCGATGTAGCGGATGGGGTAAGAAGCGGAGTTAGATTCTACCTGGTAGGACTTGACCATTGGCCATCATCGTCATAGTTGATGATTGAATTTATATCTCAAGGATGCAATATTGTTAACCTTTTGTTGAGCCACAAGCCACACAATAATCATAAATTTAGTGTAGTCATAAATGTTAGTTGGAGACAATTATGCTTTCTTAGTCATCAAAGAAAGAAAAAAAAGGCATGGCCTAATCTACTTAAGGCAGGAATGAGCGATTGTTCTCTATAATAATAATAATAATAATAATAATATATGGAGGGTCAAAAAATAGTGCATGGGGCAATCTTCTTCTGCCAATCTTAAGAGATGCATAAATTTTTATAACACTAAATAAAAAAGAGTACCTTTATTTACAACCCATAATTCTTCCCTCTCAACCTTTGTTTTAAGTACTTAAAATGTTGACTATTTTGAATCAGATGAGGGAGATCCTTTTTCCCTAATCTTCCACACAATGGATTCTTCATCCTTTTTCCCTAATCTTCCACACAATGGATTCTTCATCCTGGCCTACCATCAAATGGGAAAAATTTGAATCCACGTGGCATCCATGTTCGACGGTGAGTTTATGATCCCCAAATTCATTGTGTGAAAATTTGAGGCAAAAGTGATCTCCATCATCTAATTTAAAATAGTCAATATTTCAAGTGCTTGAAATACAAGTTGGGAGGAAAGAATCTTAAGTTGAAGATGAAAGTACTCGATCAAAAAAGTTTTAAAATATTGTTTCACTAATTTCCATGCTAATTAATGTTTAGAGAGAGAAGTTGTCCTTTACCTAATACCAACTCTTAACAATAATAAAAACCTTGCTTCTCGATGAACAATTTCGAATTAACAAGTTACTAATTTTAAAATCGTATCTGTAAGGCAAGCCTCTCTTTTGTGTACCTTTTGTCTAATTGCTTAGTTAGATTCCACTAGAACTTTGGAGCTCTTTCGGCATAAAGAGAAGAGATTGTTCTCTTACAAAATTTATTATTTTATAAGGTGGCTTTATTTGTACCGATTAAATTTGTTAAGAATATATGCATTTTCATCATAAAAAACAGTTGACTATCTTGAATCAGATGAAAGAGGCCATTTTTTTCTTCCCAATCTTCCACATGATAGATCTTGAGATCATGGCGCACCTATCAAACGGTTAGATCATGATTTCACATGACACACATCCCCACAAGTGATTGTGATCATAAGCGTACCTATCGGACGATCACTTTTGGGGATGTTTGTCATGTGGAATCAATATGTGACCATCTGATAGGTGCACCATGACCTCAATATATATGTTGTCAAAGATTGGGACGAAAAAGATCTCCATTATTTGATTCAAGGCAGTCAACGATTTTTTATAATAGAAACACGTGTCCTTCACAAGTTTAACGGCTGCAAATAATGCCACCCATTTGACATTTCTTAATAGATCATTAGCAAACTTGGGCTAGAATGAGGCAAGAGCTAATTAGAGACAGTGCAGCACTTAGACTTTGAGAACACAGCTTGTTATCGTGGTCTCTAAAGTCTGTATATGTCATAAACATCCGTCCATACATGTCACAATATTTATCTAAAGCACGAAAAGCCGACTGGAGAGCCTTTAATTTGGCTCATTATAGAGATTAGCCCTTTTTACTAGTGGACCCTGCACGTGCGATGCACATGAGAGCCGTTTATTTGGAGAATGAATCGCTACAACGTAAATTTCATCAATGGGTTTAATTGAGTTTCCGATGTAGGTGCTTTCAATAATCCCGTAGGTGTGAACAGAGGTACCCTTTACACACAAGTCTGAAGTCATATTCATCATAAAAAAATAGATAAAATTCCATATGAAGTTTTGACTGATAGAACACCTAACCTTAAATCATTTAAAAGTATAAGATTATAAATAATTTTGTTAATTAGCTTAATAAAATTACCAAGATAACCCAAATTTTTACTATTAAATAATCTCCAAAAAAATCGAATCGCGGATGATTAAGGTAAATATGCCGAAGCTCTCCTGTTGCTGATCCTTTTGTTCTCGTTTTCTTTAGGTTTCGTTTGATATATTCTCAGTTTCTCAACTTGAGAAGGAGAATAAATGTTAGTATATATAGTTGGTTGTGTTACAAATAATGTGAGAAATTACAAAATTAATCACACATGGTGATGATTGCAAACCCCTCAAATGTGCTGAAGTGATTGGATGTAATTCCTTTACAAACCCCTCAAATGAGCTAAAGTGATTGAAAGTAAAAGAAATAGTGAAGGTCAGTGTGTTGGTTCTCTGTAGGAAAGAATCGAATATATCAAGATCGCGCCAACCAACTATGTTACAAACAAAGTAGAAGTTGATTGCCATGTGTGTCTCCTACATTGTCAAACCATAAAATAGTAGCACGATGATGAAGAAAATGTGCAATGACTGCAGCCATGTGAGCTCACAGGAACGAGCAACAACGGTTGCTTGTTTTCGACAACTCTATAAGATCATATTAGACCCAAGGAAGCTTGCACATATTCTTCAATAGATTTGCAAGCATTGAGGCACCCAGCCCAATCAGTGTCAGTGTAGGCAAATAATAGAACAAAATGTGAATGTCAAAAAGAAGCTTGAGATAAACGCTAATTTCATATGACACACATTTCAAAAAAGGACCAAGACACCTGGCACGAGCTTCTTACCTAATACTAATTTTCTCTGTCGCCATAACTTGCCCCCTTGGAAGAAAATCCTGGCTCCACCCCTGCTAACTCTGCTTTGAGTCTTGATAACATCCATCATTCAAGAGAGCGATTTGATGCCCGTAACCAAATATTGCATTCCACGATTGACAGATCTTCTCCCAAGTGAAGTGATTTACGAAAGCATCCCATTTGAACTCAGTATAATAAAAGTCAAAGCACCAAGATTTACTTGTTTTTAATGTCAATCCAATTAATACGTCGTAATAGAAAAAATCAAATAATTTATATAACATTTCACGTAGAGTTGACAATATGTTCTCGAGCTTGAACACCAAGAATGGTATACACATCATCTATACAACAAACATGGCATCAATGTACAATGCGGATGAGCCATGATGAAAGTCACCATTTCTATTGGCCGATCTGCTAATTACTACTTTGTAAGGGCAATAATACCGCATTCAATCTAACATGGCTTGCACAATATTTGGCCAGATGCACACCAATGCCAGTTAAAGATGATCCAAGTGTCTTCATTGGTACTACTTGGGCCACCTCGTAACTACTATCAATTGCGGTTTGTATATCATTATGAATCTATTAAAAATAGCAATAGCAAAAGAATGGTAATTTTAGTTTTTGCTCCTCGAAAGCTTTTAAGTTTCGCTCCATATATGACCGCCTCGAAAAGCTTTTTTTTTTTCCGGATGATTGACAATGTGTATTAAAAGGAAAAATGTATGTAGGCATGAGCAAAGGTACTCACCAGGAGGTATCCTTGGATCTGTAGGTGGAGTTTTCCAAAGCTCCAAATATTGCAAGCATGAGATCGCAGGTACCCATAAGCTCCAAATATTGCAAGCATGAGATCGGTTACCCATCAAAAGCAGCGCCAAAGTTCCGCATTTAGTAACTATGGCTGTTTTGGGATTGCTCTTTGGAGCCAAGGAGCAGCCCACTTAAAAGAGCAGGTTTAATCAAATTCAACTCTTTCATTTTCCGAAAGAGATAAGAGCGCTTACAACCAAACGCAATCGCATACTAAAGCACTCTGCACCAGAGCAGAGAGCTGCTCGTTGTCTCCAAAGAGCAATCCCAAACACAGCCTATGTTTCTAGCGAACTTGCAAAGGATGGTATTACAAGACCTGAGCTATCTATTAATCCGAACATTGATTCCAAGATTAACAACCTTATGAGAACCTTTTAGACACCAAATCCATAAAAAGCTACCACAAATTTTTTTGAAGGCCAAGAAGACACCATGGATGTTAATTATTTCCTGATTTGATAAGGTAAGGGGAGCCTCGTATGGTTGATACTCTTGACATGCTGATGGAACAGCTAATGTTGTTTTTGTTCTACACTAACCAACAATGGAAGTTATAGATGCTCCAGTAGTTCCAAAAATGAAATTTTTTATATTTATGTGCAAAGATTTTGGAGATTTAGCAAGAGCAAGCTGCAAGCCTCATAGCCAAACTGACAAAGAAATGGGTATGCATTGTTGATAGTTATTAGAAATATTTCTATATACAAGCATTAATAAGAAAAAATAGCTATTAAGAAGCATTTATGAACATTTTTCTAAGAGAACGTACCGTGATGCAGCCATTGATCAGCCCAGCAAAAATTTCTGCAAAACCATCTACTTGTTGAAGTTTAGTACCATCTCGAGTAAATTATAGCCTTGTCTCTCCCCTTATAATATCTTGGGCCTCTCCACTCATAGTCAATTGGTCTTGAGATGGATGTACAAATTTATCATGGTATAAGAGCAGGCCTTTCTCCACTCCACGCCACCCAGTTCATTTCTTCACATGGTTTGGCTCAGTCTGGCCAACACGTGCAGGGGCATGTTGAAGTTTAGTCCCACATCGGGTGAATTATAGCCTTGTCTCTCCCCTTATAATATCTTGGGCATCTCTGCTCATAGCCAATTGGTTTTGAGTTGGATAAACAAATTTATCACTACTGTATTGGTTTCTTGGAAGGAAGAAACAGGTTGCTAATTTGAGATTCACAGGCAAAGATATGCATCGACTTCATTGCCTTAACAAATGGCTTAAGTATGGAACAGCTTCCAAGGTCCTACAAAACCAGAACTTCAGTCCACCTGCACTGCTTCTCCAAGCGGTTGATAAGAAGCATGGCATCTTCAATCGTCCATCGAAATCATCGGAACCTGGAATCTCTTCATCAAGAACCACATCTTTGGGTGTTGCCTCATGCTCTTCTTCATGGCCACCGCTATCCTCAATCTTGTCTATCATAGTTTTAGCAATCTCCTTTGCCTCTTCGATCCCAAGAAAAATATTCACAATGCATCATGATCACACTGTCTGTAGATCAAGTCAGGATTTCAGATCCTTCTCCATAACATGCAACATTCAAAGCAACCCAAAGATCAAGTAATATTATCACGGAGGAGCCGAAATGCTGTAAGAATATATTAAACCTATAAATATATCTATAGACCCAGGCTCGTATTTTATTGAGAAATTAAGGCATTAAAAGCATGAAGGGCATCAACTCATGTAACACTTTGATTAAAGTATGAAGCACAATGGTCTTTTACTTCCTATAAACTAAAACACAACACCTAACTAAGTTCTCATTAATGAAAATACCGATAAAATCATGAATTTTTACTGAAGTTTTTTATATGAATCCATACTCTATAATATTTAAAACCTTGAGGAGAAGTATGCACAAAACCCTTGTTGAATTATGATGCTAACCTGCTCAATAGAAAAACACTATACAGTGGATGACTGAGGCAGCAGCAAAAGCAGAATATCCACAAGGAAATCCATCAACTCTCGTGCCCCGTTGTCATCCAAGTCCCTCTTCCCCGAAGAGTCGAGAAAAGCAAGAGCAGTGTATTAGTGATACACAGTAGTTTTCCCCTTCTTTAAAATACTTGGCTACATTCTATATTGAATACTTGGCTGGGATTGCTCTCAGTACATCATGTAAACCATATCCTCTCATTCAGATATATATAGTCTACCGAAACCCTAATGAGGGTAAGGGGTGCTATTCTTTTCTTGTATAAGTTTTCATGGTATCAGAGCCCTCCGGCTAAGAGCCCTCTTCGATCCAACGGTCTTAATGGCCCTCCCTACCAACTCTACGCCCACCCTGGCTCTTCTTCATTTCAAACGTCGCCTCCCTAGTCACCGTCTGACTTGATTCCAAAAACTACATTGTATGGAAGACCCAAATGAAGGGCGCAGTCCATGCTAACCTCCTCTTTGGTTATGTAGACAAGTTCATCCCTTGTCCATCACCTACCATTCCATACTGATGGTGAAGGCAGCATTGATGGCCATGACTCCATCAATCCTGGGCACAGAGCCTCTGATGGTGAAGGCAGCATTAATGTCCACCATCTCCCATTCTGTTCTTCCTTATGTGCTCCATTGTGATTATGCCCATGAGATTTGGAGTACCCTAGCTACCAGTTCACCTCTTTGCCTCAATCTCACATTCATGAGCTGAAGAACAAATTACTTGGCATTAAGAAAAATGGTCAACTAGTGAAAAAAGGTATGCTAAATCAAAAAATAACATAAAAACATCTAAAACCTTTTTTTAAAAAAATTAATTAAAAAAAATCCTAAATTAAGTGACTTCCATTGCATGGACTGCTGATGAATTTGAATAAAAAAATGGTCAACTACTGAAAAAAGGTATGCTAAATTGGAAAATAATATAAAAACATCTATTCAAAATATCTTTGGAATGAACTCCTTTAAAAGTTCTCCCAGCAATTTGCCATCTATTCAAAATATCTTTTTGCTGTTAGAGACAATAAAATATACTAATCTCGAACTTTGAACATGGGAATAAGATCGTTTTGCTTCCCAACTGAGTTTTAGTTTTCCCATCGGGTGAGGCAGTCAAATAGGCATTGTTTTTCTTAGCACTAAATTCCCTTCTTGGGACATGCATGGACTTCCATTGCATGGACTGAATTTGAATGAAAAAATGGTATGCTAAATTGGAAAATAACATAAAAACATTTAAAACCTTTTTTTTTTTAATTAATTTTTAAAAATCCTAAATTAAGTGACTTCCATTGCATGGACTACTGACGAGTTTGAATGATAAAATGGCCAACTACTGAACAATGGTATGCTAAATCGGAAAATAGCATAAAAACATCTAAAACCTTTTTTTTTTTTTTTTTTTAGATTAATTTAAAAAAATCCTAAATTAAGTGACTTCCATTGCATGGTCTACTAATGAATTTGAATAAAAAAATGGTCAACTACTGAAAAATGGTATGCTAAATTGGAAAATAATATAAAAACATCTAAAACCTTTTTTTTTTTTTTAAGTAGTTAAAAAAAATCCTAAATTAAGTGACTACCATTGCATGGACTACTGATAAATTTGAATGAAAAAATGGTCAACTACTGAAAAATGATATGCTAAATTTGAAATTAACATAAAAGCATTTAAAACCTTTTTTTTTATAAATAATTAAAAACAAATCCTAAATTAAGTGACTACCATTGCATGGACTGCTGATGAATTTGAAGAAAAAATGGTATGCTAAATCAGAAAATAACATAAAAACATCTAAAACCTTTTTTTTTTATTAAAATAAGTAAAAGAAAAAATCCTAAATTAAGTGACTTCCATTGCATGGACTACTGATGAATTTGAATTAAAAAATGGTCAACTCTCAAAATGGTATGATAAATCGAAAAATAATATAAAAACATCTAAAAGCTTTTTTATTTTTTTAATAAAATAAGTAAAAAAAATTCCTAAATTAAGTGACTTCCATTGCATGGACTATTGATGAATTTGAATGAAAAAAACGTCAACTACTGAAAAATGGTATGCTAAATTTGAAATTAACATAAAAACAACTAAATCCTTCTTCTTCTTTTTTAAATAATTAAAAAAAAAATCCTAAATTAAGTGACTTCCATTGCATGGACTACTGATGAATTTGAATGAAAAAATGGTCAACTACTGAAAAATGGTATGCTAAATCGGGAAATAACATAAAAACATCTAAAACGTTCTTTTTTTTTACATTAATTAAAAAAAATCCTAAATTAAGTGACTTCCATTGCATGGACTACTGATGAATTTGAATGAAAAATTGGTCAATTACTGAAAAATGGTATGCTACGGAAAATAACATAAAAACATCTAAAACCTTCTTTTTTTTAAATTAATTAAAAAAAAAAAATTAAGTGACTTCCATTACATGGACTACTGATGAATTTGAATGAAAAAATGGTCAACTATTGAAAAATGGTATGCTAAATTTGAAATTAACATAAAAACTTCTAAAACCTTTTTATTTTAAATAATTAAAAAAAAAAATCCTAAATTAAGTGACTTCCATTGCATGGACTACTGATGAATTTGAATGAAAAAATGGTCAACTACTGAAAAATGGTATGCTAAATTTGAAATTAACATAAAAACAGCTAAAACCTTTTTTTTTCTTTTTTAAATAATTAAAAAAAATCCTAATTTAAGTGACTACCATTGCATGGACTACTAATGAATTTGAATGAAAAAATGGTCAACTACTGAAAAATGGTATGCTAAATCGGAAAATAACATAAAAACATCTAAAACCTTTTTCTTTTTAAATTAATTAAAAAAATATCCTAGATTAAGTGACTTCCATTGCATGGACTATTGATGAATTTGAATGAAAAAATGGTCAACTATTGAAAAATGGTATGCTAATTCGGAAAATAACATAAAAACATCTAAAACCTTTTCTTTTTTTTTAATTAATAAAAAAAATCCTAAATTAAGTGACTTCCATGGCATGGACTACTGATGAATTTGAATGAAAAAATGGTCAACTACTGAAAAATGGTATGCTAAATTGGAAAATAACATAAAAACATCTAAAACCTTCTTTCAAAAAAATTAAATTAATTAAAAAAAATGCTAAATTAAGTGACTTCCACTGCATGGACTACTGATTAATTTGAATGAAAAAATGATCAGCTATTGGAAAATGGTATGCTAAATTTGAAATTAACATAAAAACATCTAAAACCTTTTTTTTTTATTAAATAATTA
The DNA here is from genome assembly GCA_021018995.1 of Chloranthus sessilifolius. NCBI lineage: Eukaryota > Viridiplantae > Streptophyta > Magnoliopsida > Chloranthales > Chloranthaceae > Chloranthus > Chloranthus sessilifolius. Next base: position 128,736,444 of record CM037593.1, on the reverse strand, counting down.
AAAAAAAAAATCCTAAATTAAGTGACTTCCATTGCATGGACTACTGATGAATTTGAATGAAAAAATGGTCAACTACTGAAGAATGGTAATGCTAAATTGGAAAATAACATAAAAACATCTAAAACCCTTTTTTTTTAATTAATTAAAATTCCTAAATTAAGTGACTTCCATTGCATGAACTACTAATTAATTTGAATGAAAAAATGGTCAACTACTGAAAAATGGTATGCTAAATTTGAAATTAACATAAAAGCATCTAAAACCTTTTTGTTTTTCTAAATAATTAAAAGAAAAAATCTAAATTAAGTGACTTCAATTGCATGGACTACTGACGAATTTGAATGAAAAAATGGTCAACTGCTGAAATATGGTATGCTAAATTTGAAATTAACATAAAAACATCTAAGACATTTTTTTTTAATAATAAAAAAAAATCTAAATTAAGTGACTTCCATTGCATGGACTACTGATGAATTTGAATGAAAAAATGGTCAACTACTGAAAAATGGTATGCTAAATTTGAAATTAACATAAAAACATTTAAATCAATTTTTTTTTTTAAATAATTAAAAATAGGGGGTTACATCATCATATATCATAAGACCTTTATCCCATTTATTTGGGGTCTGCTTTGCAATTCCTATTTATCCACTTGTTTTGCAACACATGGCTAGAAATTTATCAGAGTTTATTTACGTGGTTGTCAACCTAATGCCCTCCTCCTCCTCTCTCATCCCTTGGGACCGGCAATGGCGGAGTTAAAAACTTTGGATTACAATTGTTCGATATTTGACTTGATAATTCAATGAGTTATACTAAAATAATAAATATCATAATGGAAATTAAAAGTATGTAGGTTTGTATGTAGTAAAGATAATCACAATTGTAACCCGATTATCGTTGTCAGGGGGTTAGGGCTAAGAAAATAAATAAATAAAATGCCTCAATGTCAGGGTGACAAAACTTATTGAGGAAATGCCTTTTGATATTTCGGACGCCTATCGAGGTTCCTCTATTATAATGATTACCATGCACTCAGATCTTTAATGAGGGTGGAAGATGAGCGGTTGGGATTAGATGGTTGCATCACCATACTTTGGTAGCCACTTTATTTTCAAAAGATTCAAAGAATAGTTTGGCTCAATTTCCAAAATGTAAAAAGGGTGAATAAGGATAATAAGGCTTCTAGCGATGTTGATAGTTTCTCGACCAATTTGAATAATTAGTCAATTGAATCCCACCACACACAAAGTGACATTAATTGAACTCTCCGTCATGCTTATGTTCCATCAATAACAAGGATTCCATAGTCAATAGGTGTTTGGCCTCCTCCCACCCCAGCGATTTATATAGTGAGGCGACAACACCGTGGATGCTCTCACGCTTTTGTTTATGCTTCCTGGGACATTGACTAATCACTCGTCGCATACTCTCACTCATGCCTCCTCCCACCACTACTCTCGCTTCATATGCCACATTTTGCTTATTCATCTAACTCACAATAGAATCATGAGTGTTGATGGAACCTTCACATACGTTACGTCTAATGGCATTTTGTGTGTGTGAGATTTGAGATATTCTAATCTCAAATGATCGCATGGTCCACTAATACCTTCGATCAACCTACCCGAAAAAGAAGGCGGTCAATGGGCCAAACGATTCTTTAAATGCTTTCAGTAAGGACTTACGATTACCCAAATACTTTGTGATGATCATGAGATGGTAGATGGAGATCAGCCTTATTTTGATCATGGGTGCATGATAACATTACTTTTAAGGATAGTACTTCCTCAAGAATATGGCATTCCAGGTTTGAAGCTCCTCCCATCCTCGTTAACTGCAAGAAGCATTTCCTAGGTACTACTTGAAAATGACATAGGCCCCTCCCCAATTGAGTTTTAGTTTTCCCATTGGGTGAGGCGGTCAAATAGGCATAATTTTTCTTAGCACTAAATCCCCGATTTGGGACATGCCCGGACTTCCATTGCAGGGACTGATGAATTACAATGAAAAAATGGACAACTAGTGAAAATGGAAAGCTAAATCGGAAAATAACATAAAAACATCTAAAACGTAAATTTTCAAAAAAAAATTAATTAAAAAAATATCCTAAATTAGGGGAATATCATTTTTCTTTTTTGATCGATAAAGTAGATTTTATTGAAAAAGAAGTAAAACGTACAAATTTGAGAACACAAAAAACATCTAAAACGTAAATTAAAAAAAAAAAATCCTAAATTAGGTGAATATCATTTTTCTTTTTTGATTGATAAAGTAGATTTTATTGAAAAAGAAGTAAAACCTACAAACCTGAGAACACAAAAAACATCTAAAACGTAAATTTAAAAAAAAATCCTAAATTAGGTGAATATCATTTTTCTTTTTTGATCGATAAAGTAGGTTTTATTGAAAAAGAAGTAAAACGTACAAACCTGAGAACACAAAGACAACAAGTTGTACCTGAACTTAAAAATTACTACCCCACTCTAAACATAAAGAACCTCACCCCCGGGTCATCAAATCCCGAAGACCATGAAGCTCCCTCCCTAATGCGAGAGGAAATAAAAGGTTAATTGAGCAAGTTGTCCCAATCCACACTATCCCCAACTTTAGCACCAATCTTTATCCAATCAATAGCCAAGTTCCTGACAGACTTCATAATCATAGAGACTGATTTTCTTTTTTTGTTAAACACCATGTTGTTCCTTTCTAACTATAGAGACCACATCACTGCCAAATCCATAAATTTCCAATATTTACCCTTTGGATCATTCAACTCAAAACCATCCCATGCTGCTAACAGGTCAGCACAATGCTCAGGAAACACCCAAGAAACTCCAAAAGTTTGTAGAACCACACTCCAAAGTTGCCTAGCTACCCATCAATGAAGCATTAAATGATTAGTAGATTCCTCCTCTTGAAAGCACATCACATATCTATTTCTTAGTCCCATCCCTCATCTATTCAGCTGATAAAATATGAGAATTCATCCCCATCCAACACTCCATCTGAAAATTTATTTTCGAAATCTTAAGATTCCAAATCTTGACTCAATTGTGGACGATTATCGACTTTGATAAAGAGAGGAATACAAGGATTTCACCGAAAATCTCCCCTTTGAATGATACATAAAACGAAGATCCTATTCTTGATTTCTTGTATATGAATTTAGTTTTTTGCAATAGGTCTTGCATAGAAATCACCTCCTCTGCAAATTTCTCTCGCACGAATATCCCAAACCACATTCTCATTGACCATAACAAACATATCTCTAACATAATCTTCTCTATTTAGAGAAATTGGATATAAATATGAAAATTTATCTTTCAAGGGCAAGTCAATAACCCAAATATCATCCTAAAAACGAATTTTATCACCAATCCTCAAATTTAAACTGGCTCCTTCCAAAACTCATCCATCGAGCAAAGACTCTTCCATCAACCTCTATTAGCAGAGCTTCTTATATTGTAACAATTACTAGGATCCCCATATTTCCCATAGATCACCTTCCTCCACAAATGATTTTGTTCCTTTACATCTCCTATTCTCCAAATCTACTTGCCGAAGGCTTTATTTGTGATGCTTAAATGATTTAATACCTAAGCCTCCATCTTTCTTAGATAGACAACAGTCTCCCATTTTAAAAGATGAAATTTCTTTATATCTCTACCCCTTCCTAAAGGAAATTCCTTATTATCTTTTCCATCATTTCACCAATTGTGAGAGCTCTAAACATAGACATGTAAAAGATAGGAAAAGATGATAAAGTAGCCTTAATAAGCGTCAACGACCCCGTTACTAAGCATTTTGCTCTTCCACACAACTAATCTCTTCTCCAACTTGGTGATAATTGGATCCCAAAACTTCACGTGGTTTTCCTACTCTGATAAACCTAAGTAAATAATAGGAGACTTTCCACCATGCAATACTTTCATTTAAGGAAATCAAAGCTACTGCAGATTCCGAAAGCTTTGATTTATGAAGATTAACTTTTCAAAAGCCACTTCGTCAATATTGAACACATCTTTTATTGCACGAACTTCATCCAAACTTACTTCACAAAACAAAATTGTATCATCTGCATATTGAAGATGGGTAATCATAGGGCCCCTACTGGAAATCATAAATCCATTAAATTGCTCTAATTCAGCAGCCTTAACAAGCAAACCATTTAAAGCTTCAACCACTATATTGAACAACATTGGTGACAAGGGATCACCCTGACGTAACCCTCTAGTGCTCTGAAAATACCCTCTTAGTGACCCATTTACCAAAATAAAAAACCAAGATGATGAAAAAAAATCATGCATCCATTTCCTCCATCTCTCTCGAAAGCCCATCCTACCCATCACATACGCTAAGAAGTTCCACTACTCTATCATATGCCTTTTCCATATCAATTTTCCGATAATCCCTTCCCCACCACCTCTATTTACAATCTCAATTGCTTCATGTGCTACAACAACCATATCTAACAATTGGCGGCCTTCATAAAAGCACCATGGTTCACCAAATAATGTATTTCATTACGCTTTGCAATCTATTAGCCAAAACTTTGAAAGGATCTTGTAAAGGTTGTCAAGAAGACTAATGTGTCTAAAGTCTTTATTTCTTCAGCCTCTCCATTTTACTTCGGATAAGAGTAATAAAAGTAGAATTCATACTCCTATCCACATTGCCCTTCTCATAAAATTCATTAAACAAATCCATAATGTCACCTTTGATGGTTTCCCACATGAATTGGAAAATTTTCATAGTAAATCCATCAGGACCCGGGGCTTGGTTTTTCCCACAACTCATAATAGCCTTTCTAACCTCCTCGAAAAGAGCTTTCCAACCCCAGCTTTTGATTTTCTGAGATGTTTGAAAATTTAAACCATCCAACACAAGTCTCTCTCTCGATATCTTATGTACAACTTCTCATAACACTTAACAATTTCAGCACACATTTCTTCTTTCTCAACCACCTTCTACCATCCACATTTAAATTGCTAATATAGTTTTTCTTACTCCTAGCATTAACCAAAGGTGTGAAAGAACTTAGTGTTATTGTCACCTTTTATAATCATGGACCTTCAACTTTGCTTCTAAATGATCTCTTCTTCCACACATTTTTCATTATCATGCATCTTAAAGGTATAAGATCAAATCCTCCCCATTAAGAGGCCTAGATTCTTCCAAAATATCTAAAACCCTAATTTCCTTTTATCTTTTATTTGCTCCACCTTTCCAAAAAAATTAGCATTCCAAATCTTAATCTCACCCTTGATTTTTTTTAACTTCATCCTCATTCCACCATTTTGTAACCAATTCCTTGAACTTCTCATCCTCAATCATGCATTCTCAAATTTGAATGAGACCACCATCTCTAATCGGACAACCCAAAATGGGGATGTGATCAAAGTGGGTCTAGGAGCCCTTCCAAAATTTAGGATTAACTTCTATCCACTCATTAGTACAAAGAAAGATCCAATTTGCTTAATTTGGGCATATCTTGTAGATTTGACCAAGTATACAAGCCCCATTCATATCGTGTTAACAAAATTAGCAAATTGTCTCATTCCATACTCTAGTCTTTCAAACATTAAAATCACCACCAAGGGCCTTCCCACTCAAACCAAAAGTCTTATTTGGATCCATAAACCATACCATGCCATCTTATCTATTTTCAACAACACTAACATTGAGTGCTCACCAACTTCGATTCCAACCCATCAATCTCTCTACTATTCCAAGCCACAATAATACCTTTTCCTAAAGAGTAATCTTGTTGTTTATAATAACCTTCTTATTTAGATCCCAAGATAAGATCTATGTTCTAACACACCAATCCCAAAAAAATAGCCTTAAATCATTCATAAGATCAGTTATACCTTGCAATTACCTTTCTTATAAGATAACAATCTAATTTTTGTAATTCCCTCATTCCTTTACCTTTTCTACTTCAATTCGATCTTTATTAAAATTGATCATTAGTCCTGTCATGCTTCCTTCCAATTTCAATAATTTTGTCTAATTCATTTTCAAGCCTCTCAACCACCTCTTGCACCATCTCATTGTTCGTGGATGATCATCCATGGACTTGGCAACATAATTTGACGAATTCACATCCCTATAAAAATCCTAACTTTTCTAATTCATTACATAGGTTTGCATTCTGATGAACAATAATAAAATCATTCAAAACCCTATCAATTTTAGAACATGGCGAAATTACTTGTGGTCCGAAGACCGAATAAATAATACCCAAATTATCACGTGTACCCATCCTCAAACGAGGAGAACACGTGGGATGAACAAATTTAGGGGAAAGTCTCACAATTTCTCTACTTGCGTAGCTCCCCCATAAAGTACTTCGCGATCGCTGCCATCCTATTGATTCTCTTCCTGACGATGTCCTATAGGTAATTGATTAGAGGTAGCTAGCCTTTCGTCGTCGGACACCTTTATCTTCTGATCATCTCTCGGCCTCTGATATTCCTGATTGAAGAAGTTTAATTGGCGTTCCCTCTCCAAAAGTCCAGTTCTCAATGAATCTAATTCATTAAGTCTCATTGACAAACTCGACCCAACATCTTGGTCCAAATGAAAATGCGCAACCCGATTCGTATTGAGTATTAGATCCTCCGCATGTGCCTCATCATATAAAAGTGTCTCGTCGGCATTTTCCATTTGATTCCACATCACCTCAGGCTGATTATGGGCAGTCTTTCCAAGTGACCTATCAACTTCCGATTCAGAAACATGAGTAACACTCTCCCCGCCATGTGTCCCTTCCATTTCAGATTCTGAAAATTTTACATTGTTCGCCTTACTTCTGCCATTCAAAAATCCCTCATTATTTATTTTCTCATCCCGACGTACATCCCTGATATAAGCTTCACCGCGTGTTTCCATCAGGACCATTGGATCAAACTTCTATACATTTTGTTTATTAAAAGAAACTAAACCCCACATTTCAAATTCCAAATTTGAGGTGGAAGTGGCAGCCCTGAAATTACCTCCCACAATCCCTCTACCCTTAATCTTCTTCGGGTTCATAGCACCGTTGACTGTGGTCAACAAAGTCCCGACCCTTGGAATACCATCATCCACTCTCTGACCATCGGAAAAAATATTCCCCGTTGTGGACGAGGAACTAACCCTTCTGTACATTTTGTTTATTAAAGGAAACTAAATCTCACATTTCAAATTTCAAATTTGAGGTGGAAGCAGCAGCCCCGAAATTACCTCCCACAATCCCTCTGCCCTTAATCTTCTTCGGGTTCATAGCACCGTTGACTGTGGTCAATGAAGTCCCGATCCTTGGAATACCATCATCCACTCTCCGACCATCGGAAAAAATATTCCCCGCAGTGGACGAGGAACTAACCCTTTCCGTCACCGCAATGTCTCTGGGACTCAGATTTTCAAGCACGGATTGACTCCCCCTATCAATAGGATGGTCGTCCATCTGCATTTGTTTCCTCATCAACATGTCATCTACGCTACTCCTCCCGACGCCGAAGGTCGAGTTTTCACTTTGTTTACAGATCTCTTCCCCGTCTCCAATTCTATGAACACACGAAATCGTCTCCCATCAACGCCGATGTCCCTGTGGCGGGGAATATTGCTCCAATTATCCCTACCAACCAGGATTCTGGCATATCTCGTTTCAGTGAAGGAGCTAGTACAACCATCCACACCGAGGAACAATCCACAGCACCTCTCAATATGGCTGAAAACGTCGTTTGTCCACGCATGGAGCAGAATCCCCAACACCCGTAACCAGACTCCATGCTCCTGTTTATGCAAGGAGATATTCTTCCTTCTTAAAAATTAGAAGAAACTGGGGCTCCTTGAACCCTAGGTCTTATGTAGATATTCTTCAATGTAGATATTTAAGAACGGATACCCTCCTCTGCACTACATTGAAGATTTTTTTTTTTTTTTTTCTCATTCATTAAAAAAAAAAGATATTCCTCAATGTAGTGCCGAGGATGGTATCCCTTCTTAAATCTAACAATCAGCCCATTTTTCATAAGATTTTCTTTACTTGTATCATAACACTTTCGATTAACATCAAAAGCAAAAGCCTTATCCTTACGAAAGATCACATCAATTTTTCAGAGCATCCACAAAGGTTGTTTTCCTTCACAGGAAGAAGACTCACCGGCAAAAATAACTTTACGCCCATGTTCAAGATTATGATTCGGTCTGGTTTGTCTTTTAAACTTTGGAATGAACTCCTTTAAAAGTTCTCCCAGCAATTTGCCATCTATTCAAAATATCTTTTTGCTGTTAGAGACGATAAAATATACTAATCTCGAACTTTGAACATGGGAATAAGATCGTTTTGCTTCCCAACTGAGTTTTAGTTTTCCCATCGGTGAGGCGATCAAATAGGCATTATTTTTCTTAGCACTAAATCCCTTCTTGGGATATGTACCGGACTTCCATTGCATGGACTGAATTTGAATGAAAAATGGTATGCTAAATTGGAAAATGACATAAAACATTTAAAACCTTTTTTTTAAATTAATTTAAAAATCCTAAATTAAGTGACTTCCATTGCATGGACTAGTTTGAATGATAAAATGGCCAACTACGGAAAAATGGTATGCTAAATTGAAAATAACATAAAACATTTAAAACCTTTTTTTTTTTAGATTAATTAAAAAATCCTAAATTAAGTGACTTCCATTGCATGGACTACTAATGAATTTGAATGAAAAATTGTCAACTCGAAAAATGGTATGCTAAATTGGAAAATAATATAAAACATCTAACACCTTTTTTTAATTAATTAAAAAATCCTAAATTAAGTGACTACCATTGCATAGACTATCGATGAATTTGAATGAAAAATGGTCAACTACTAAAAATGGTATGCTAAATTTGAAATTAACATAAAACATCTAAAATGGTTTTTTATAAATAATTAAAAAAAATCCTAAATTAAGTGACTACCATTGCATGGACTCATTGATGAATTTGAAGAAAAATGGTCAACTACCAAAATTGTATGCTAAATCA